>JARUPZ010000011.1:3250000-3733262 GCA_031213475.1 Nereocystis luetkeana | reverse complement strand
AATAATACCCATTGGGACTCTAATATGAGTATCAAACAGGGATCAAACTACCGGCCAGATACCTCACCGCCTCCGCTATCAGAATTGGAATTGAACCATTTTGGTAGACATGATCGGCTTCCGCTGCTACTGTGGCTCCCAAACGAGGGGGAGGTGCTCTCAAACGAGGGGGAGGGGCTCCCAAACGAGGGGGGGGTATTCCCAAACGAGGGGGGGTGCTCCCAAACGAGGGGGCGTGCTCCTAAACGAGGGGGAGGGGCTCCCAAACGAGGGGGGGTGTTCCCAAACGAGGGGGAGGGGGCTCCCAAACGAGGGGGGGTGCTCCCAAACGAGGGGGGGGGGGGGTCCCAAATTAGGGGGGATGCTCTCTACTCGCATGCACCCGCCATATCGGCTCTCGTACATACGTCAGACAAGCCCAGACAATTCCCTCTTCTACTTGTCGCGCAGGCAGACACATATAAATATGTACCAGTATATACCACAAAATTATCGTAATGCACCCAAGTTTTAGGAGACCTCGAACGGTACGTGATACCCGGTACCAGTATACAATACGCGCCAGGGGGTACGTGATGCCCGGTACCAGCAGCAAATACCCGATGGTCGGTGGTACACCACTGCAGTATCAGGCAGGTACGTTGTACGCGAAAGGCGACGGAAGGTGTACCCAAAAAATTACAGAAGAAAAATAAAAATGAAAATAAAAATATACCGGTATGCACGTTATAGAAAACGCTCGGTTTCAAAACACCAACAGCAAATGGTTGAGAGGAAAATAAATACAGAGGAAGAAACACGAAACACCGCCCTTGCCGTCCCGAACTGGCTGATGACCGTTTGAAGTACTGTAATTATGCCCACTCCCGACGGAAATGTAAGGACCGCTTGGTCTTCATGTTGATGACTAAAAGGCCCTTATATCTCCGGCCAAAGTGGAAATGTTTATTAATAGTACACACAGTCATCACAGTTTAGGACGGAGTTGCAGACAGCAGCACCATTTCTCTTTTTTCGTCCCCGCCATGGGGGAAAAAAAAACGCCGCCGGCTTGAAACGATAAAATATTAACCACTATTTTTTTCTTTCATGTCCGGACGATGCGAGGGCCGTTGGTTTGCGTCTTATCACACAATAGTATTTAACTAAAAAAGCCCCTCGCAGTTACGGACGGAGTGATACACAAGCCACACGAAAAGGGGGAAAAAACAATGCCGTACATTTTTTTTACTCAGAAAACACGTCACTACACACAAGCTGATTTTACGGCGTATACCTATACCTATATTGGTACAAGCTCCACCCCTTTGCCCCCCCCCCCCCCTCCCCTTTAAAAAAAAACACCGGTTTAGCTGCCGTCCACGCCATTAGAAAACCTGCGGCATGTATTATAACCCTTTTAGGAAACCAGTCCCATTTTGAGGAGAAACCACTCAACGTTCTAGTACGTTTCCCTCAGAACGGGACTGCTGTACTATAGATTATACAATAAGTGTCCCAAAAAAAAGTACGGTTTGGATGCGTTATTAGCAAGCAAACGATCTTCGAAAAAAAAAATGGGACACGGTGGTATGATCAAAACGAGAGCGAGACTTGCGTTGCGTTGGTCGCCGCACCGACCCACCAAATAAAAAGACCAAGGAGAAGCGGCGCGTACGAAAAATCGCCCCCCCCCCCCCCCCCCCCCCCCTACCCCCCCAGACAAACCCCAATGGAAGCATGCTCCCTCTCTCTGCTGTCGTCCTCACGGGTACACTTAACTACCCACCAATATGCTGGACGAACAAGGTAAGAACTTATATGTACCGCTGCTTGCACCCCAAAAACGTGCCTTACAATTCCGTCCATCAGAGTAAAACAATACCAGGTACAGCACAGCATACCTTTTTCAACAAATATTTTCACCCTCCGGCGGATTGGTAAAAAGAAAGCTCAAGCTCACCACACTCCCACGTTCCCGTGTCGTGTGTCAATGTAACCTATAGCTCCCGTTGCAGCATCAGCACAGACAGGCTGCTGTTGCCACTGGCGCTTGGGCACGTTGACCCGACCCGACCTGACTGACTGACTTACTTGACCCCCGAGAGGGGCAGGTGCGGTGGAGATACGGTACACGTTTCCTCACCAAAACAAATCAGAACAAAACAAAAAAACGCCTCGAGGGGTGTTTGCTCTTCGATCAAAGCGGTCCTCGTATTTTTTTAGGGGCTGAGTGGTACCATCGCAAGCAAAGCTTTTCTACGAAACACGCGGGTACACACCCTAAAAATACGCTTGGCGCGAGAAAAAAAACGCGGGAAAAAAAGTGACGAAAACTACTGTACTTTCCTACAAAAAAAAAAAAAAAAAAAAAAAACGTCCCAGATGTGAATTAACAACCTTCCGTAGAAAAAAAAAGAGAGCGTTGAGTTGGCGTTCGCACAGAGGGGGAGGGCGGGGGGGGGGGGGGGGGGGGGGGCTGCTATCGTTTTTTTAAGCGGCCGTTTTCTCTCCAACAGCGGTAAAAGGGTAGTGTGCTGACAAGGTCGAACATGCGATAGTTTTCGCAAGGCTCAGTATGCACATACGTATATCGACACCGATCTTTCCGGGAAAAAAAAACACCCTGCTTGCTCGGTAGTTTGTTGGCGACCTTTCTCGTTCGGGGAAAAAAACCGATGGCATCCCCGTGTGCGAACGAACTAAACGTTTTTAGAGGGTAAAAAATAGCTCAACTACCTTCCTGCGTGCACACCTGTCACGATGCATAGCGCAAAAAAATACATCATTTTTCTTCCTTTTTTTTACGGGAAAAATAGTTCAACCACCTTTCTGCGTGCACACCTGTCGCGATGCATACGTAGCGCGCAAAAAAAAAAACGACATTTTTCTGCGCGATCTCGTGGAAGGAAGAGCAAAAAAAAAAGTCGGCAGCCGAATGCGGAGGAGGGCGGGGCAATGAATGTATCGCACCACACGTATTTTTTATCCGCGCTCTCTCGAAAAAGGAAAAAAAAAAAAAACGACAAAAAGGCAGCTGCATGTCGAGGGGGGTAAGAGGCGCGGGGGGGGAGGGGTTTTCTTGGAGAGCCGAGCGTTTTGAACCCCGTCCTCTCAGCTCGACATCAGCTGCGTCTCCATAGTGTTCAAATCCTTCCTCGACGACGTCACCTGGCCACATCACAAGGGAAAACCGGGGACCAAGATTCAGCTTCCGATGGAAGAATGCACGCACGCATTTTCAGGCAAGATCAAAGATCATATCACGAAACTAAATCTAAAATCACCTACATCATCGAGATTCAAACTTCAGACTTCAAATAGATTCATGCACATGATGAGACAGATTGGATCAGACCACGATCTCCCGTTGAACCTTCTAGAATGAGAGCCCTCAACCATTCATTAAAGGCATTTCCAGGTGGCGGCCCATCAGCTCGGAATACATGGTTGACAAAACATGTGGAGATGTCCGAGCCAAAAAAAAAAAAAGGAAAAATGTGCTTGACGACCCTGGCTGACCATTTTTATAACTTCCACCGCCTGATAAATTTGTAATACGGGGGGCCATAGTAAACAGGACCACCGGTACACACTAAAACCTATATGTTTCTTTATTTTTACAAACAACATTTGGTCCTATTTACTATGGTTCCCCGTAAATAGGAATACTGAAAAAATG
This sequence comes from Nereocystis luetkeana, assembly GCA_031213475.1. Taxonomy (NCBI): domain Eukaryota; class Phaeophyceae; order Laminariales; family Laminariaceae; genus Nereocystis; species Nereocystis luetkeana. The sequence goes on along the minus strand of JARUPZ010000011.1, from coordinate 3,729,601 downwards.
TAGTGAGAGGTCAGCGTGCACCGCTGTGGGCTATTAATACTACATTTGAAAAAAAAGTACCAGGTAAATACCAAAACTAGACTTTGTTAGACCTATGCCAATGGTACAGCGAAGTTGCAATAAAAAGTTTGAATTTCAAAGATACCCGCCAAAATTTTTCAGAACACGCTTCCTATGGGCCACCTAAAAAAAAAAAAAGTTCCGAACTTTTGGAAAAGCCCGAAAAAAGCAAATCTGGGGCCGATGTTGGGCCAACATCGGCTTGAGAAAAACTCAGGCTGATCTTTGGTTCGAAGCGGCGAGATTCCGAGTCCTCGACAGACATCGATCAACAAAACCAACGATTGCGTCACGAATTCTGAACGGAGTGCGCTCGTTAGGGCTCCGACCCACCCTAGGGTCATCGTCTTCACACCATGGCCGGTGTCATGTGGCGGGAGCTGACCAGGCGTGTGATAAAAACACATTTGGCCGCTGGTTTGCGCAAAACAGAAGACAAAACTTCTCCATCCGTCTCGAATGGCAAAAAATAGTCTTTTTTTCAGGTTTGGGAGGATACCGTACGACGCCGCCGGCAAGCTCTCGCCCCCTAGACCATGGATCCGCCTGATATCTTCGAGGCCGTCATCTATACTCGTTGGGCTTGCCAGATACCGAGTGGGTTGGCCGTGGGCTGAGTCTATGTCGAGATCGAGGGTCGATCGTCGCACGAGCTGGTTTCGATCACCGTGTTGACAATTTGCGACCAGAAAAACACAAATTGCGCCGCCTGCAGCCGTTGGGGGAAAAAAAAGAAAAAATCAAACTTTTTTCTCTTTTTTCCCCACTGCGGCGGTACGAGAAAATTTTCGGCTGTTTTTTTAAAGCCATATATTTGAAAAAAAACTTTTGAACTTCGCGTTTCCATTGGCATAGGTCTTACATGTTTTTTTTTTTCAAAACTCGCATTTTTTTTGCAAGCTTGGTGTGGACCGCGTGTACGAAGTATAGGTTGAACCCTTTCCGGCCTGCAGTCTCATTTCGGAGACAAACTACGTAAGAATGCGAGTGGTTTGTCCGCAACACGGGACTGCTGTTCCAGTCCTAAAAGGGGTAATAACATTCCGATAAAAATCCCAGCTGGTCGGGGGGTGATGGGTGCACAGGCGGCCGCCTCCCCCCCGCTCGCCTTCCACAATGCAGGGGGGGGTGGGGGGGGGGGGGTAGCAAAATCCTTGTGGAGACATTGAAGAATGTCTACATAGCAAAACCCGCGCAAAGTGTCGACAACCTCTCAATTCGGTATTCCTAACACTGCTCTACATTGTTCAATGTCTCCAAAAAGTGTTTTTGTTCGTACGCCCACACTATGCGGCGGGGGGAGGGGGGGGGGGTCCCGGCCACTTGTGTATAGGGTTAGGGTCTCGACTTATTCCCTGTGCTGTATGTAGGTCACACTGACTCTGCCACATCTTGGACAGATTATCTACAAATCGTACAGATCATACAGATCATTCCCACTTGATCTAGATCATTCAAGGCAGATTATCTGTATGATCTAGCTCATGCTGCCGGGTGGGACCCGCATAATCAGCATGATCTACAGTTGTAGCACATGTTTCTTGGGGCGGGTTGGCATCGATTCCTGCTTGCTGATCTAGACCTTTCAAGACAGATGGACCATCTGCTCCCGACTTGGTACGATCTATCTCTTAATAGTTCATGCTACCGGGTGGGACTCGCGTGATCTGAATGATCTAGCACATGCTTCTAGGGGGTTGGACTTGCACTATCATAGGGAGATCCTGCACAATCTCGCACAGCGGTAGGTAATGGACTGTATAGATGGTCTACTGTAGACAGATCAGATAGATCATGATCTGTGCGGGGCGTGGGCTCTTCGCTACATCTCTTCATTCTGATCATATTTTCAGGAGGTCGGGGTTACGGTCTGGTATGAAGAAACATTGTTCGAACTTTTTTGGGGGGGGTGCCATCGACCATGGCTCACACGTCCCCGCACAGCCCTCGCTCTTTCGAGATCTCAGACCCATCCCACGCACATGTCACATGCAGCGTTTTTTTTCAAGTCGATGAACCGTTTTTTTCCCCGGAACGTGATGCGTACGGCGTACAAACAGCAGCAACAGAAAAAAAAAGGAAAAAATGTAGAAGCCTTGCAGCACAACCGCCACAAGCAGGGAGGCCATTGAGCGAAACACATCGCAACATTGCCACAGGTAACCGAGGGGTATACGAAGTACTGGTGTGTACATACATACGCGCGCGCTCCTTCCACTCCCTCCAGAAGCACATCTCAGAATTCTCCAGTAGCACTCTCACTCTGTAACACAAAACGAGGACTGTTTGGGCATACCATCAACATACAACCGGTCCTCGTAAATCTGGAGATGACTAGTTAATCCGTATCACACTGGGTGATAAGATAACACACCCCAAGGGACCAATTTTTAGACCCGGCTTCCTCGAAAACATGGGGGGGCACACGTACACGACAAAAATTGGTGGATCAGGAAAAATTTCGTCGAGAAGGTTTGCATAGACGCATCGGTCGTCGTACTCAGTACGCCCTCCCCGTTGAAAATCGTCCGAGGGGGTGTGTTGTCTCAAGCGCTAGACGGCATAGGGTTATGAGAGGAGCTGCTCTGTGATGTTTGTGAGTCACCCAGAAAAACTAATCTCGAGAAAAGCGCACGATTTTCTGCGGAGCTGCTCTACAATATTAGTGAGTCGCTCAAAAAAACTGATCTCAAGAAAAAGCTCACGGTACGGGCTAACGTGTTTTTGTAGGGGTAACATACCGTGCCGGCTTCGCGTAACTCTCTACCACACCATGTATATATTGTATATGTAATATAGAAGGAAAAGCTCAGCACATGAAGCTTCTTTGTGTGCCGGAAGCAGGATAGATACCGCTCTGAACGAGCAGCGCACTCGGAAAAAAGGCGGGCACGATGAGCTTGATTGGATGACGAAGACTGCTGCGGCAGGGGGTGGAGCGGCACCCCCTAAAAAAAACTGAGACTCCTCCCTCCTTACTTGGGGAGCTGCTCTATACTATTACGCGGGGCCACAGTTAATGGGACCTATGGTGTAATACATAAAAATCTACCAGGTATATATTCAAGCATTTTTACTAACAATATTTGGTCCTATTAACTATGGTCCCCCGTAATACTGTATTATTTTCATTAGGCTTGCCATCCGACAATGTGCAGCATGAGCTTTCACGTTGGATCAATCAAAAATTTCCTGAAAGAAGAAATCTCCGTATACGGAGGAAACCTACTTACACCACCAAGTCTATCTACCCTCAGTGTCTACTTCTTTTACGTTTTATCTACGATACTCTTCGGTGTTGTTTTCGTTCCCTCCTACATCTGAATACGCACTCGCTACTTCTACTCTTGATCCTAACTCGCATCCAGGCTCCATCTCCACGCCATCGGTGTGGGTCTGTCTTATTGTTGTATTACGGGGGGCCATAGTTAACAGGACCAAATATTGTTAGTAAAAATGGTTAAACATATAGGTTTTTATGTATACCATAGGTCCTGTTAACTATGGTCCCCCGTAATAGTAAAGTCACCCCCCCAAAAAACAGTTTTTAACCAGTTTGTTGTATTACGTAGGGATGCAGTCCCGTTTCGGTACGAACACTAAAATTAATTCGAATTTTGAGTCGTTTTGGTATGTGCTTTACAAGTGCAACACAATTATTGATGCCATCGCGGGGGGGGACATGCATGGTAAGCAGGAACAACTATTGTTAGTAAAAATAGTGAAATATGTAGGTTTTTGTGTGTGCCGAGGTCCTACCAGGGTATTTATTATGGCCCCCCATAAAATTGTGTCCCGAAAAAAAGCCTCCTATAGGTGCACCACGAGCAAGATATTGGGAAACGCTACGGGTACGTACGAGCAGTATTCCAAGGATGAAAACTACCACCGTTAGGTTGAACAATTAGTGCATAACCGATTCCTATATTATGAGACAGAGTGGTACGAGTTATCTCTTCGGGATTCCGACACAGCGATCAAAACAACGATGAGTTTTGGTGTCGGGAAAAAACCCCGTCTACACGCCTAGAGCCCTAGGGCATGAGCGTTCACAAATATGGGCAGGAACTCATGTTGCTGCCTGCGCAAGGGCCGTACGGAACGATTTCCTCGCATCGTAACTCAGGACAACCATATATAATATAATATTATATACTCCGGAGTATATATAACCTGGTATATATTATATATATTACATACCTGGTATATCGTTATATTTCATCACCCCAATCACCATCACGCAGTTGTCGTCGCTGAAGATCGTCTCCTGCTATTATATATCATCATTGCCCCCCCCCCCTCTGCAAGCAATGTCTGCCTGGTCGGTGAAAAACCCGACATGCTCCGTCCCGGCATTGTATATAGGGATGCGAGGGTCTTATGGTCATACGACTACGGCCATGCATGAGATCGAGTACATCTCTCCTATCGAGTACACCCCCCCCTCCCCCCCCCCCCCCCCCCCTGCCCCTGTCTGGCATCCCGAGAGGGTTGAGGGACGAGGTCGGTGAGGAATGTTTTTGGCCACAAAGCGTTTTGTTCCTACATCGTACAAAAAGCGCGCGTCGCAAAAAAACAACAACAATACACCCGAGGGAGAGCAGCAGCAGCAGCAGCAGCAGCAGCAGCAGCAGCAGTGGTGCCTCTATAGCGCCGGTCGAGCAGTAAATAGTGCCGGTTGCCTGCTTGCAGGTGCCTGTCGTGAAATCGCTTGGCACGGGCGTACTCGTAGTATGGCAGTGTGCCGGAGTAGCAGTGCCGCTATTGCCGCTATAGTGCTGATACTCTGTTGGCTGGCGCATATCATACACTGGCACTACAGAGGAAAAAACCGGCACTACTATTACGGGGGGCCATAGTTAATAGGACCTATTGTTTACATGAAAACCTATATATTTGACCATTTTTACTAACAATGTTTGGTCCTATTAACTATGGTCCCCCGTAATACTGTGCCTGGAAAGTATACTTCGTATGTATATACCATGCAGGGGTGGGGGTGGTGTGATAGGCGCTGGTGTTGACCTTTGTTGACGCCCGGGCGATCGACCGTAGACGGCGCGCGCGAGCTTCCGAGGTAAACCGGAGGCCGTTCGTCGGAGAGGAGTGCCACCGGGCGCCCCCCGCAAAGGGTGACGTACTGGTTGGTCGATGGAGATGTCGGCGGGGCCGGCGGCCGTGAACAGAGCTGCGCTGACACGGCAACCATGTCGCCGCGCCGAGGCGGCTGAGTTCGCGGCCGCCGGCCCCGCCGACATCCTCATCGACCAGTACATCGCTCTTCGTGGGTGCCCAGCGACACTCCTCGCCGACGAACGGCCTCCGCTTCACCTCGGAGAGCTCGCGCGCGCGCCGTCTATGATCGATCGCCTGGGCGTCAACAAGTCAACACCAGCGCCTGCCACCCCTACACCAACGGGGGCGGGTCGTACGTGGTGCGTCAGGCACGGAGACCTACGGTTCGCGCGTCTTTTTTTCAGGCAGCAGCGGCAGAGCAGCAATGCTCGATTGGCACGTCCGTGCGCGGAGGCTAGGCGCAACCACAGGACGAAAACTACGGCACAGCCTATGGCGCCGGTAAAAAGGCTGGATTCGACGACGGAGGAGGAGGGAGACAGAGCGTCGACGAGCGGGGAAAGAGACGGATTGATCTCACCATTTTCGCGGGAATTTCTTGTCTTTCAGATCAGAACCGCAAGTGCGAGGAGCATTTTGTTTTTCGGGATGGGGGGGAAAGGGGAACCGACTGGAAGGGAGAGTGGCAACGAGAGCACGTGAAAAGCCGCGGGTGGATTGGGGCCAAGGCGATGAGGCGGCCATGAAGAACGGCAGCAGGACGGCACACGGAGCCCCATGACCGGTGCGCACACCATCGCGAGAGAAGCAGCCATCGTTTTTTTTTCTGGCTATGTTTTTCACGAGGCAGAATAGTATGCACTTGCTATCAACGTCACTGGTCTTTGTAGTGTTGGCGAGTTGTATACCCATAATCAGGGGCGTGGTATCATAGCTGCGCTGCACCTTTTATGTCGGACAGTCCGGGAAGAGATGGCGATCGTTGTTATCGGTGTCGTGGTTTTAGGTTCGATTGCTCCTTTTTCACTGCATGTCCGCAAGTCGTCACTCTGACAGCACCCCAGACAGCAGGCGTGCCCCTCTCTTGCGTTCACGACCATACCGCGCGTTTCGTACGGTGCAGGCAGCACTCAAGACAGTACCCGCTGAAGTCAGCAGCCGCTGTAGCCATTAGCCACGAGTTGGTTAGTGGTGGGAACGGGGGGAACTCTATGTTGTAGTTGAGAGGATATACCCGCGGCCATGTTGGCTCAGTTTGCACATTGATGATTTCATCTTGTGTGCGCCGTTTTCGTCTCGTGTATTTTTAGGCAGCCGAAATTCGATTTTTTTAAAGGGTTTTTCGGATCTTCCTATTACGGGGGACCATAGTAAATAGGACCAAACATTGTTGGTAAAAATAGGAAAACATAGAGGTTTTCGCGTGTAACGTAGGTCCTATTTACCATGGCCCCCCGTAATAGGGCTCCAGCACCTTTGTGTGACCACGGACTTCTTCGTTTGAGACCTAATAGTTAACCCTCTTAGGACTGCAGTCTCGTTTTAGGGACAATTGAGGACATATTACTTGGAATTTGAGTTGTCCGTCCCCAAAACGGGACTGGAGTTCTAAAAGGGTTAATGTGAGAACAACAACAACAACAACAACAACAACAACAACAACAACCATGGTAAATATAGGGTTGCAAGCGACATATGGGATGCTATACCAGAGCTCCTTAGTACTGCTTCCCATACGGAACTGGTACGACACTGCCGTGCGCACTATTACGACACTGCCGTGCGCACTATTTCGTACCAGGTATACACTTGTTCGTTTTCTTCCATCGAGATGCATTTTTTGTTGCAGACATGGTGTTGTGCCCACAGGCGGGATTTCAGGGAAACGAGCTAATACGAGGGACCATAGTTAATAGGACCTATAGTATACATAAAAACCTATATATTTGACCATTTTTACTAACAATATTTGGTCCTATTAACTATGGCCCCCCGTAATAATAACGTGACAACGTAATCATCATCAGCATCGTGTCCTCCTCCTCTTCCTCCTCCTCACCGACTTGATCGCTGCTCGAAGCTTTCGAGTGGCGTGGAAGATTCGGAGCTGCTGCAGGTTCTTCCCGAGATCCCGCTCGGCGAGCTCTTGCGCCGCTGTCAGCATCCAGGGATGGTTCAGCGCAGCCGCCGCGGTCATCCTTCCCCCCACGTTCACAACCAGAAGGTTGAGGATGAAGTCCTGTACGTACGTAAGACAAAGAAGCAAACGACAACAAAACAAATCCAAGCAACCCATCATCGCCGGGACGGAGCAGACCAAAACAGTGTACGTCGTCTTTTGGTGGATGATATGGAGGGATGTTGGTTGTAGTGGTCTTCATGAGCGGCACATCAGTTATTACGGGGGGCCATCGTTAATAGGACATGTCGTATACATAAATACCTACATATTTAACGATTTCTACTAACCAAATTTGGTCCTATTAACTATGGTCCCCCGTGATAGTCTTTTTTTACAACAGCACTACGCATGGTCGGATGGCAAGCACAATAATAATATCGTTTTGAGGATGAAGTCCTGTACGCAAGACAAATATTTTACGCATCTATTTTTTTAAACAAACAATAAATCATCGCCGGACGGAGCATACGCAGTACAGCATATGGAGCTTACCGCTCACCAGTTATTCGAGATTTGGTCTGACTGGTCTGGTTAGCGTAGGGACAGTGTTAGATCTGATCTGATTGACTTAAGGGGCAGGGTTCGGGTTGCTCTGATTGGCTTGGGCTTGGGCTTAGGGTTAGTTATATTCGACTCGTACACAGTGTGTGTCAACCATTTTCTCGAACACGTGATAAGCTACCATTCCCTCAGACACAAAAAAAGAGGAGAGGATTATTACAGTAGAGATAAAAAAACTTTCCGAGAATATTCCTACAGAGGCTTGTTGTAAAAGAGAGAACGAGGCGTGTTGGTTCATACACACCAGTATGTTTCTATTAATAGGCTTGTTCGAACAACGCCCCCTTCATCGGCAAGACCTTTGTCGATCGGTCGCTTGGGTGGGCATCACACCAAGCGGGGGCATCACCGGACGGTACTGGCAGAATGAGGTATATGCATAGAACACGCGAACAGACAAATGCTGTAGCTAGAGTACGCACAGTAGTGAATAATACTGCTGTACCAGGTACCTGGTAGCTGTTTATTCCGTTTTCCGGTAGGCACGTACCCCGCTCCCCCCTCCTCGGCTACTCCGCGGTTCCGGTTTCCTTCTGCTTGCGCTACGTAGAGGTGTCGGTCGGGGGTTTATCGTAAGGCAATGCCGCTGCTTCAAAAGTAGCTGGGTAGCAGTTGCTGGGCCGGGCTAACCGACGCCCACGACCAGCAGGTTTGGGGACGAAACTATATTCGACAAAAAAATGAACCCATCGTCATCGCCCCCACAGGAGGGGGTGTACTCGATAGGGGAGATGTGCTCGATCTCATGCATGGCCGTAGTCGTATGACCACAGACCCTTGCATCCCTATATACAATGCCGGGACGGAGGAGAACACAGAAAAACAAAAACCAAAAAACAACGCACCGCAACGTAACGCAACGCTAACGTGTTCTGCTTCCCTCTCTATATGTCTATCCATCCAACTGACTGGCCGAGGACTGACCGACCCACGCTGCGTTTTGGGTGACGAACGTACAACATGTATGTATGTTCTTCACATTACACCGTTCTTTTTACAACGTCGACGTCCAGCACGACCAGTGTCCTTGCCGATTCTTCGATCCTAGAAGAGATACCGTACAAGCTTTGTGGTAACAAAACACAGAACGACGACACAGCAGAGATTTTTGCATTGTTACGCAGTAAGCAGAGGAGCCAATGCAATGCCATGTCGAGGTAGTTGGGATCGGTGTATGGGAAACGGTTTTCGCGGTGTCATGGTATACGTTTTTCACTCTCGTATACCACTACTGCCGGGAATATGAGCCCCCCCACGGTAGGGGTTGCACTTTGCGGCCGGAAGGTTTCCGACCAGTTGGGTTCCTTAAGCGAGGAACTACCAATGAGGATGAAACTTTTTCTCGTATCTTCGTTTCAGGACTAGCGCACACGAGTGCCGGTCCGGTGGCACGAACGAATTTATTCCAAGCATTGTATCGGGTGAGATATTGAGCTCCTAATGTGAGGGACTCAGGAACTTCTGGTTCACCCCTACTGTGGGATGGCTCATATAAGGGCTTTACTATTAGGTACTGTAGTTAATAAGAACGCCAGACGTTTCTTACTTGTTCGTCCAGAGTGTTTATACCGGCTACAAGTCGCGACTACGTAGTCTACTACCTGGCAGTTGGCCAGGTATTACACCTACTAGCAGTACTCGTGGTTGCGCGCGGCTATTGTCCGGAGCCCTGCGGTTACTTTTGCGCGCGGCTATTGTCCGGAGCCCTGCGGTAACTTTTGGTTCCCGGCGGGCGCGTTTTTGGCCAGGTGTTACATCTATTAAATAGTACAACAGCAGTTGCGTGCGGTAGTTGTCGGGAGTTCTGCGGTATTTGTTTTGTTCCCGACTGGCGCGTTTTATTTCTATTTAGTACCAGGTGAATGGCAAAAAAGGCAGTTGAGGTTGGCATACTGGCATAATTCGCCACGCCCAACTCGCAGCCCTACTCTGTTGTGACCGACCACAGGCTATATATATAGTCACAGATTTCAGGGAAATACGTGAGCTAAACAAATTTGTGAGCGAAAAAACATAATTTATGAGATACCAGTATAAGTAACGGGAAGAGGTTCCCATGGTCATTGAGATGGTGTTTCGTAGGGTAGGCTTTTGTTTGGCTAGCGTATTCGGCAGTTCGACTTCATACGATGTACCAGGTATATAATAATATAGCCAATGGGAGGGAAAAGAAGGGAAAAAAGGCGATCTGTGTTTTCGTTTTTTAGCATCGAACTCTTGTTTTTTCGGGACAAAACACTTGGAATTAGTGCAGACTAATTTTGGACTGGTAACGCATACCGTGTGACACTTAAGATAGCGCACCTTCTGGGACGAATTTCAGACACGATTTCCCGCAAAACATGAGGGGGGGTGGGGGGGGGGGCACACACAGCGAAAATGGTGAGTTTGGAAAGATTTCGTCGAGAAGATTTGCGTAGACGCATTATCGCTCGTCGTACTCAGTACGCCCCCCCCCCCCCCCCGTTCTCGAGACACCCAGCTTTGAAAATCGTCTGGGGGGGGGGTGTTATCTTATCACCCTAGTGTGATGTTACGGGGGACCATAGTAAATAGGACCAAATATTGTTAGTGAAATTAGGTAAACATGTACCTGGTAGGTTTTGTGTGTGTGTACCATACGTCCTATTTAACATGGTCCCGCGTAATAGTGTTATACGGTATCATAGTATGCAAGATAGCACACACACCTTCGGAGGGATTTCCACGGTGATACTCTCGACGACGTGGAGGGCGTACTGAGTACGCCGAGCGATGCATTCTCCTGTCTAGAAAAAAAACTCGGCGAGCTCTTCGTTTCCAAAGCCTCCAGTTTCGCTCTTGTGTGACTCACGTAGCCTATTGTTGCTATTGTTAAATACGTTCCATTTTGCCGTCTGACGATGTCTAGCGCTTATTCTAATCATGCCATCCACATAAAAAAGGGTAACTTGAAGTCCAATTGCTTCAAACATGGGAGGTGCTATCAACCAGAGACTTGAATATTTTTACCAAACCTATACCTTCGTACCAATAATGCGGTCCCTTTTGTGAGTCAAAAGTCTTGTTCCGGGGAAAATCGAGTCAGAGAATTCGTTCGAAAAGGGGTCTTATCTTTGCGTGTTATACGGTGCTCGGACTGATTTTGCTGTGGTGATACTCGTGTCGATTTTTTACGAAAGGTTAAGAACTCGTCGTCGAGGTTTTGAGGAGCAACGTTGAACGGCTACGTAGGCGTATATGGTAGTTCCGAGAGGCAACTGGTGCTGCCGGCTTTTATTCTTATGAAAGAGAGTTCTCGCTAACGAACGAACGAACGAACGAACGAACGAATGGAAAATAATAAATAACGAAAAATAATGAAAGGTTAGCGCAACGCGTTTTTTTTTGTTTTTCTGTGTTCCTCCACCTGCCTCTCTTTTCCTCGGGCCGTCTGTCTCGCGTGTTGCCAATGAATTCGTCGTTCACGCCCACCTTTTGTGGCTAGATTCGTAGCGTAGCGACCTTAGACGAGACAATGGAGCTGGGGTCTCACCGTAGCAACCTCCTGTTGAGCCCCTCTGTACGTATGAAGAGAACGACCGAAACAACCATGGTTGACAACTTAAGCCCTCTATCAACCTTCCACAAGCAAACAGCGCGAGAGCCCCAGCACTCACTACCCACCCACGGGTAGGACGGACCGCGTTGCTACCACCCGCGCCGCACAACCCCTTGCCTTCAACCATCGTAACCCGGGGCACCAACCGTTGTACGTATCATCCCCCTTACCACGCACCGGCCGTCACCGCAGTCTTCACTTTAAACCCTTTTAGGACTGCAGTTCCATTCTGGGGACAAACAATTCATATTTCAAGTAGTTTTTCCCCAAAACGTGACTGCGGTACTAAAGGGGTTAGTCGTCAATTGTTTTCTCCCCTCTGGGCCTCTGGGGCACCAAGAGAGTTAATTAACTGAGCAAGGAAGTCCCCCCCGTTCGTGGGTTGAAAGATAGCGACCACAACAATGGTTGAAAAGTTTGGTGTTGTCAATCGTGCACGAGCAGCAGCAGCAGCAGCGGCAGCAGCACGGTGAGCACCCAGCAAACGTGCCCAAGCGCCAGCAGTAACAGCAAGCCCGCTCTGCTGCTGCTGAAACGGGAGCTATATATATACTGTACAGGTATGTATATACCTGGTATGGGTTAAATAACTTGAAGTGACACACGACACGTACTGTAATCTAAACGCAGAAGTATCGTGAGGTTAAAAGCTTTATTTTTACCAATCCGCCGGACCAAAAAAACAAACTAAAACAATCAAATGCAGTACGGATGAACCAGGTATAGGGTCATCTTGCGCCCGCCCGTGCCGCGCGATTCCTTCCTTTCAACCATCGTAAACCCAATCACGGAGTGGCCGTTGCTGTGATCGCATTTTTTTTTTCTTCTCACCCATTTTTCTCTCTTTCAAGTCTTGAGAGGGTTACTATTAATATTAATATTGCTAGAAGAAGAGTGCAAAAGCGAAAGTTTAGTTATCGTGGTGCGAAAGTGCCCGTGCAAAAGTCCTTTCCTTACTGTACCCGTCACATTTTGCTAAATTGGACGCGTCTTCTATCTACCCCCACGGCACAAACCCGGTCTGCTTTGTGGTGGCCGACCACGGAAGAATCGTTAGGGCTGTGCTTAAAGTCGCCTCATCAAAAGTGGACAACTTTATGGTTCTTACTTAGTTGGTTAAATATTCACAGCAGTAGTGGTTGTAGTTGTGTGGCCGAATAGATAATCGTTAGGGCCTGTGAAATGCCCGACCAAAAGCCACCAACTAGTTTATGAGTTGGTCAGGTGTTTACAGTTGTTGCCTATACATAGTTGCGTACAATATTTTCGCCGAGTTCTGCGTCTTTTTTTGTCTCTGACCGGCGGGTCTGCTGTGTGGCTTGAATTGTGTGCTATTTTAATGAAGACTAAATTTAGATAGTTAGAGTCATTCTTATCGGGGAGCTATTTTTCCATGATTTCCATATTTGTTCTCTCGCAAAATTATTTTTTTAATGCTCCACATTTCCCTGGGGTTTTTTTTCCCCAAAGATGATAAATTTAACCTTCCTGATTTTTTTGCTTCTGGAGAATTTCACGAATAGTGACAGAACGCCTCCGTATCTTGATAACAGATCTCCAATTATTTCAATTTTTTGAAAATTCTGGAGAACAAAAACCCGCCAAGAATGAACCCTGCTTGGATGGCTTCCTTTTCGCCATCCAACAAGTAAGCGTCTGTGGCTCTGATCGTGTGCTTCGTTGACCCTCTTACTATGGTCTTCCAGATGGGGCAAAATTGAGGACGGAAAAAATGACGATAACAGACAGCAACGGCGACTGCGCAATTTGGGGGGTGACACGCACAATGTTTGGTGCCACGAGTTACGTTAGAAGGAATAGCAACAGTACGGCGTACCTGGTATACAATACCAAGGTAGACGCAACATCATCCCACCCGTACTGCCGGGCGCTCACGCTTACATGGTTTATCCCAACCGAAATCTACCAACCATTGATTGTTGTGTTGGTGGTCGCTGTCCCGAGGTCCCGAAGAGGGGTTAATGAACCCTGCAGTTAGATTGTTAGTGAGTTGGCTTTACTTTTCTCTCCATGCAACCAACACGGCGAGGAGGAACCACGGTGAAATCGGAACCAACCACCGTCCATAAAACGTACCACTCTTATCCCTAAAATATTGATTATAAGCAGGCTAGTACTCTCTCTGGGCAGAAATGTAAGGACCGTTTGGTCTTCAAACTGATACCCAAACGGTCCTTACATTTCCGCCCGGCTACTCCCTCTGGGCGTAAATGTAAGGACCATTTGATACTCATATTTATACTCAAACGGTCTTTTCATTTTCGGACAGCTAGCACTATCTCTGGGCAGAAATGTAAGGTTCGTTTGGTCTTCATATTGATACACAAACGGTCCTTACATTTCCGCTCAGAGAGAGTGGTAGCTGGGCGGATAAGTAAGGATCATTTGGTATTCATATTTACACACAAACGGTCCTTACATTTTTGGACAGCTACCACTATCTCTCTGGGCGGAAATATAAGGACCGTTTGGGTAAAAATATGAACACCACACGGTCCTTACATTTCCGCCCAGCTACCACTCTCTGGGCGGAAAAGTAAGGACTGTTTGGTCTTGTAAATGAAACCCAAAAGGTCCTTACATTCCCGCCCAGCTATCACTCCCTCTGGGCGGAAACGTAAGGATCATTTGGTGTTCATATTTATACACAAACGGTCCTTACATTTCGAACAGTTACCACTCTCCCTGGGCGGAAATATAAGGTCCGTTTGGGTATAATATGAACACCAAACGGTCCTTACATTTCCGCCCAGCTAGCACTCTCTCTGGGCAGAAATGTAAGGACTGTTTGGACTTCATACGTATACCCAAACGGCCCCTTACATAGTCCGTTCAGTGTGGTATACGGTGCACATTTTACCATCACATACCTTCGCCTCTTCCGAGGTGTCCTGCCAGTACTCCTCGTGAAACTTGAAGCTTCCGCTCCTTATCCTCCTCAAGAGCCGAGGGTGCCTCTCGTCGTGGAAGGGGTGGTACCCCCCCAGCAGAATGTACATGATCACGCCCACGCTCCACATGTCCGCCGCCTGCCGACAAGAAAACCGGCCACGGTGGTTAAAGTAGGTGCTCAAAAAGGCCGGGAAGGGACCTTCGAATCGGGTCGGGTCGGGTCGGGAGGTTTTCATCTAACTCTCACGGATCGGGCCGGGCCACCCTTTTACTCGACCCGACCCGGGAGGCTTTTATCATTAACTCTCACGGATCGGGCTGGGCCACCCTTTGACTCAACCCGGCCCGACCCTACCCTACGAGGTTGGACCCGACCAATGAACAGCCCTTGCGAAAAAAAGTCCTGCGGCGTGCGAGTTCCTATCATATCACAGCGACGCCTACAATACGAACTATTAATAGTAATACCTTACTAAGTATGATAATATACAGGAGGGTGGGTGTTTTGCTTCTTTTTCTTGGGCTCTCACCGCCGCCGTTCGGCAGACCCTGTCTGTGGCAACAGGAGAGGGTGGGTGTTTTTCACCAGGCATCTATTTAACTTGCACTCTTTTTTTTTTTCTCACCGTGCCATTCGGCAGAGCTCTCAGAACCTCCGGCGCGGCGTACTCGGGCGAGCCGTACCGCTCGCACCCCTTCCCGTCGAGGACGCTGCACGCGAAGTCGAAGCCGTCGAGCTTGATGTCCGCGTCGCTCCCCTCGGACCCGAGGAAGAGGACCTCGGGCTTCAGGTTGCGGTGGACGATGCCCATGTCGTGGCACTCCTGGACGGAGGTGATCAGCGCGCGACTCAGATCCCTCACGTATTCCTCGCTGTAGTAAGCCTGCGGAGAAAACATCGGAGAGTTCGTTAAAAAAAAAAATCGGGCGGCGGGCGGGCGGGCGAGCGGGCGAGGGCGAGATAGGGTTGGACGGTGGAGGAGGGGGGTTCGCGTGAGGGAGAGAGGTCGTGGGCCCAGGCGAGGGGGGCGTGAAATAGAGGAGGGGCGGGGTGGGCAGGGGATCGAGAAGAGGGGGTACTCGATATAATGGGTGGGCGTAGTCGCATGACTCGAGAGGGGATAGGGGTGGGGGTTGGGGGGGGGGCGTACTCATTTGTTGCTTGCCTTAGTCGTTTGACCATTAACCACGGATGCATCCCTTTCGGGACGGAGCACCGTTCCTACTCCTGACAGGGATACCTCCAACAGTTGGGCGTTCACTACGCTTTTTCCATAGAACCGGGGGGGGGGGGGGGGGCAAGCAGCTCGCAAATGTGAAGACTTAGGGCGCGGGGGCATGAGAGCGCTGGATGGTGAAGGGGAGTGGTTGGGGTTTGGGGGGAGGGAAGCGCGTATGATACTTGAGCGTTTTTGGCTCAGGCGAAAGACCGACCGATCAGGCGTCCGTAACCCCCCTTGGGAAACTAACACAGCGTTTGGTCTCTCATCCATCAACGATATGTGCGGCAAGTACACGATCCCATTTAAGAGGCTCTGGGTTTGGACCAATCCCAAATTCTTCACCACGTCAGAGAGGTCAGATAGATCATTTACAGATAAATCAGACATATCAAATATATCATCTACAGATAGATCAGGTAGATAATCTGCAGATAGATCAGATATATCATCTATAGATCAGATAGATCATCTACAGGTAGATCAGATGGATCATCTACAGGTAGATCAGATGGATCATCTACAGATACACCATGTATCATCTACAGATAGATCAGATAGTCATCTACAGAAGGATCAGATAGATCAGATAGATCATCTACACGTATATCATCTAGATTTTACCTTGCCGTTTTGAGATGCTGCGCATGATCCATACATATATATATGTACAGCAGCAGCAACAGTACGGATCCAAGCCAGTGGACATGTGCTACTACTGTATATCTTAATAGACTACCTATACGGCTCCCATCCGGCAACACCAGCTATACAGATGGTACATATCGCACAGATGGAGAAGACATCTATCCTGAAAGATCTAGATCATGATCTATCTGCAGACTGTCCGACGTTGCACATCATCCTGTGTGGCAGGGTGGGGATGTGCGAGGCAAGGGTGTGTGTCCCATGTCGATAGAGCAGCATCCCACACCACACCAGTACGCTCAGTCTCAAAAATGATGTTCTCATGAGAAATCGTGCAAAACGCCGAGCCAAATTTCTTAAATCCCGGCTTCTTGACTCCTTAAGGCCTTTATTATGGACTGCACTTTATTATGGACTGCAGCCACCGTTACGGGAAGATGACACTTGGACCCAGAGGCAGACTGGGATACCAGAGTCAGAATGATGTTTTATGTATAGCAGTGCATGCAATGTTATACCTGGTAGTATGAAGGCCGAACCCCTATTTCTCAAGGGGAGTGCTGTCGCGTAACTACTCAGTCCCGAAATGTGAGCACCGTTTGCAGTTTAAAACTCAATCAAAAGGTTCCCTATATTTTGGGACGAATCAAAATGTTCCTTATATTTCGGGTCAAGAGTGCTACCACTTCCTTTACTGTAATGTACCCTCCAAACACTTTGGCAAAAGTCAGCAACGACAAAACAAAGCACCCCCCCCCCCCCCTCCCCCTTTGCCCTTCCCAGGGGGCTTCCACACCTTTGTGACGATGCGATCGAGCACCACCCCCCCCTCCATCCGCTTCAGCACCACGTAAAAGTAATCGGGAGACTGGTCGAAGAACTCGTGCACCCCGACCACGTTCGAGTGCTCCAGCATGCGCAGTACCCGGACCTTTTTCCAGCAACGGGCAGCAGCAGCAACGGCAGCAGCAGCAGCAACGGCAGCAGCAGCAGCGGCAGCAGTGTTACGTGCATACAAGAAAAACGGAGGTGACGGCGCGGCGTACTAGCTCCTGTAGGTCGGTGCCCGACAGACAGCGATCAATCCAAACTTGCGTCTACGACAGAACCAAATACTTTTCGGGGGCTCCTCGCTCGACCATAGTACGATAAGAGCTCTATACTTTGCCCAAAAAGTGACTTTTTGATAAAATGCGTAACATTTCCAACGTAACCATGATACTGCCGCGCTTTTGTTCTGGAAAGTTCTTCACTTTATTTTTTTTTAGAACACGACACATTGTCGGACGGCAAGCATAATAACAATAATAATAATGCAGAAACAAATGTGAGTTTGAGTTACCAACCATTCGAGTTCACTGATTTGATAGTCATGGAGACTCTATGATATCGAAGTATGAACTCTACCGACGGAAGAGTTTTGTCCTCTATTAATAGTGTAAGGAAGGCAAGGCGGACGGAAGCAAGGGGTCACGCTCGAGTGCCTCGTGCTCGATGTGCACAGCTGCGCGTGCAGAGTGAAGGCACACGAGCACGCGGGACGACACTGCCCGCTGCCGATTGATCGGCCCAGACATACAGCTGTACTGTTTAGGTTTCTTGCTCCATACGTCGCCCAACAAAAAATACGTTGCCTTAATTTCCCCCTGGTGAACAATCCCATAGCCTACACCAGTAGGTGTATAACGAATAGTATTGCAACACAAAGAGAATATATATACTCGTATTATACGTATACAGTACCGGGGATAGTACCGGGTAGTTCCTCTGCCGAGGAGTCTCCGTAAATTTAGCTATTAATAGTAGTCGACTAAAAACTACCAGGGTAGTGCTGTAGTGCTGCTACCCCTAATTTGCAACCCCTCTCGCCTACCATAAATTGCATACCGCCCAATAGCAAACCACTATCCTGGCACGCGTCACGGGGATACTTTTAGTTATGGGGCTGGTGACGGGGGCCCGCCCGAGGCGCCCACCCATTTTTACGCGATTTGGCTTTTCACCAAAAGCTAAAACGTGCTTGGTACGTTAATTTGGGGTCATGTTTTGAAGGCTAATTTTGGGACACAAGGATGTGGTACGTACGAAGAGTAGGTTTTCACTCGGGGAAAAAAAAAGGGGAAATTGTGAGCAAAAGGCATGGTGATGTGCCGATGTGTCGAAGTCCCCTCTACTACCTACGCGCAAAGCTCATTTTCATGGAGTTGTGTTGTATTCTGAGGCGTTTTACTATAGTACGACATACATGCGGAAGTCAGCCAATTGTGCTCTGGCATCCTTCTGGCTTCCTCGGCCGGGAGAGATGCATATGCTGCCAGCGGGCCAAGTCGTCTCCAGTACCCAGCCCTAAATGTTTACCTCACGACTATGAATGATCGGTCAGAGTAAAGGATAAAACTGGCAAACAGCGCACGAATGCGTATGATCGTGGGCAATACAATACTGGTAAGAAAAGCAAATAAAACATGAATTTTGGAGCGACGAGATCGAGGACTTTCTTTCGAACCTCCATCTTTGCAAGCTGCGCGTGTGGTACTTTTCTCATGTGAATAGAACGAGGATCAACAAACCACAGCCGCCGACGTCAATTTTTTCCCGCCGATCGCCCGAATCCAAAGCACCAGCAGATCTCGGAGGGGGATAACGAAAAACACGGAAACAAGAACAAAGCGAACAACGAAATCATGGCAGCATTTTCGACACCCGAGAAACAAGCACGCCACGGTGTGTACACGAACAAGACTGACGTAATCGGCGGCTTATGGCATCGCCAGCGCCTTGGGGCCGTACAACGTTCACGTGCGTATGGAACGGCCAAATGACTGGTAGAATGGATCCTCTCGGCATTTGGCCATTTCTTGTGCTGCATCGTGGGACATGATACGATATGATATCTTCGTGTGACCTACTTTACGTACGGACTGCCCGATGCTGCAGCGTGCAACAATGTTACACGATACGTTGCAGAACCGTCCGTGCACGTGGCACTCTCTTCCTTCGATCGAAAAAAAGCCGGCACAATACTGCAGTACGAGTAGAGGTGTACCAGAATATACGCAACATATATACACCAATTTCAACTAACCACGATACCATACCATGCCATACCATGCCATACCATACACTACCATACAATATAACGCCATAGAACACCATACCATACAATATAACGCCATACAATACCACACCAAACCATGCAGTACCATAAGATACCGTACCATAGCACATACTAACACCGTAACATACCATACCATACCATATAATAGCAAACCCTCCGCCGAAGAAGCGAAGCGCGGGACAGGAGCATAGTGCAAGTATCACGGGGCTTGTTTCAACAGTTAGTTGTTTGACTCAACGGTAATCTACGCAAACACGTTTGAGACTCACTCGCAGACCACACCGCTCCACACATACTGCATGTGCATATTATACTCGTGCGTCGTACGAACGGACGGAATGCACCACCAGCACCAACACGGACAATCTCACTAGAAGCAATAAACCCGCGGCGAAACCCTCCGTTTAACCCTTTTAGAACTGCAGTACGGTTGTGGGGACAAACCATTCAAAGTTCAAGTAGTTTGTCCCCAAAACGGGACTGCGGTTCTAAAGGGGAAAACCCTCCGGGAAACCCTCCGCGACGCCGGATAAATATCAACTGCCTGTAATTTTAAGATATACTGAAGGGGTTCGTTGAAATGAAGGGGATACGATTAGCAAAAACTTTTCATGCAATATACGAAGTATGGAAAGTACGCAATGAGTGCCCAACTACTGTTGGAGGTGTCTCTATCGAGAGTAGTAACGGTGCTCCGTCTCGAAAGGGATGCGTGGTCAATGGTCAAAAGACCAAAGACTAGCAACAAATGAGTACGCCCCCCCCCCCAACCTGCCACCTCCTGGGGCCCAAATGTTGGAGGTGTCTCTATTAGGAGCAGGAACGGCGCTTCGTCTCGAAAGGGATGCGTGGTCGGTCAAATGACTAACGCCAGCAACAAATGAGTATTCCCCCCGTCCCCCCTGGGGTCTCCGTCTCAAAAAGGATGCGAGGTCAACGGTCTAATGACTAAGGCAAGCAACATGCAACACATGAGTACGCGCCCTCCCCCCTCCCCCAACTCTTCGGGTCCAAATGTTGGAGGCCTCTATTGGGAGCAGGAACGGCACTCCGTCTCGAAAGGGGTGAGTGGGAAGTTGGTCAATGGTCAAATGACTTAAGACAAGGAAACAAATGAGTGCACCCCCCTCACCCTTCCCATAGTATACCCATTGCTGTCTCTGGAACCCACACCAGAAAAAAAATCAATGAATTTGATGCTGTCATCCATATGCAGGAAAGTCCACTTCACAAGTGATTTTTAGTAGGATCCAGCTCATCCTTCATGCGACTATGAATAGCCGAACACCTTGGTGCAAGCAATGCCTGCCTGGTCGGTGGAAACCCGACGTGCTCCGTCCGGGCATTGTAGGGATGCGACATACGACTACCAGCAAGGCCATGCATGACATGAGTGCACCCCCCATTAGGAGTTCCCACCAATAGATGGCGAGGCAAACCCAGGCCTTCTGGACACCGCTTGCAACGTCAAAAATTACGCAATTTCCAGAGAACGTAAGGAAACCCCAACATATCGTATGATTCCTACCCGAGGTACCTTCTGAGCGCACACGAATTATATGTATCATAGCTCTCTCTACGTGAAAAATCTTACCAGCTACAATATAACAGCCATAACAACTCACTGTTGTATTCATAGTATACAAGGTGTACATTACAATAGGAGATAGGGCCACCTATATAGAGGGTTTGGATGAGGCAGGTCGTCATAGATTGCGCTAGCGGATGACTCGTCGGCTTGCTGCCGCAGTAGACTGCTGCTGTGCTGCTGTGACTACATACCAGGTAGAATTTTATAGCCTGCGTCGGGGGCGCTTCTGCTGACTGTTGCGACTGGTCGCGAAAAAACTATATAGCGGCGAAACTGAAACGGCCATCCATCCCGCCTCCGAACGAAGTTTCCAAGCGCGTCAATCCCTAACCGTCCGCTCTCAGTCAACGGTCAGCGGTCAACAAAAGAGAGTAGCGGTACCCACGCAAGTCAGCAGAGTCTCCAACGAGAACTTTCGATATAAAGTATTCCTCGCATAGACAGCAGTAGTATGATTGAGAAGACCAAATATTGAGCTGCAGAACTGAAGGAGTGGGTGTGTCTATATTTATTTGGGAAAAAGTCAAACTAAATTTGCAAGGTTGCACGTAGCTTGCCACGAGGGGGGATTTTTTTTTGTAGATGCTTACAAAACAGGTACCAGGTACCAGGTGTTGATATATGAATGCAGCAATTATTCCGGACCAAGGGCTTCCGGGTCTCACGAGGCATTGTTATTACGGGGCTAATCATTCAAGCGCTTTTTCTCGTTAGATTATCATTCAAAGCATTGAAACCACTTCTTCCTCGATATGTGCGAGCCTTCGAAGCCTTGTTTCATCCCCGGACAGATAAAAAACGTCATACCAGGTACGTTTGAACTTACTTCCCTAGGAAAGGGGAGGAGCACAAAAGTTCAGTATGAAATTGTCGCAAATATCACAAAAAAAAGGAACCATGAACAATTTCGCCTGAGGCGCAAAAACAGGCCAATTTTTTTTTTCCCTCGCCTTCGGCAAATTAGGCCCCGCAAATTTATAGGGGCCCGTGGCCAAAAAAGGTTCGGGGGCCGAAAACGAATGTGCGCCAAGACGCGCATCTATTACGGGGGGCCATAGTACATACATACCAGGTAGGACTAAATATTGTTAGCAAAAATAGGTAAATATGTACCAGGTAGGTTTTTGTGTGTACCATGGGTCCTATTTGCTATGGTCCCCCGCAATAGAGCATTTTCTTTTCTGTTGCGGTGCTCGAGTCATCAGAAAGTCGTGCAACTGCGCACCACCTATTTCTCACCTTGCTGCTGCTATACTGCCGTGTACGTGCATGTGCTTTCCCCGGACCATGGTGCATACAGAGCGTACAGGGGGGCACCGAATAGTCCCACACCATTCCACTCTCAAGAGTCTCCTTTCAACTCTGAAGGATCCAGCAGCATGACTCGGAGTCCTCTCACCTCCTCAAGCAAGCGGTCTTCGTCTTCTTTTGGCAACCCCCATCGGGTCGTCCGCTTCACCCTGTACGGTTGGAAGCCCTGCTGCGTTCCTCTCGCGTTGGCTTGAAACACCTCCGTAAAAACTCGATGCTCGAGCTTCTTGTCGAGCACGTACGATCGTAAGAACTCTGGAGGAAGGACGCGGGCGGGGGGTGGGGGAGGGGGGCGTGCTCGTTTGCTGCTTGCCGCAGTCATTCGGTCATTGACCTCGCAATCCCTTTCGGGACAGGGCATCGTTCCTACTCCCGACAGAACACACCTCCAGCGGGGAGCAAGAGGTAGTAGCCATTGCCAGCGAGGAGTGAAAGCAAAGCACTCTGGGATGTTGTGCAAAAATGGAACCGTACGTAATCATCGTAGTGCATGCATTTTCGTGCTGAGAAACCCCACGGCGTTCCTCTGGTCTTGCGTTGGCTTCAAACACATAACAAAAAAAAAAAGTGGAATGTCGAATTTCCTGATCAGCACGTACGTATTGTATGACCGCCGGAACCCTGTCGGGGGAGAGAGGTGGAGAACACGGGGGCGGTGTGTATGCCATGATGCCATGTATGGTCGAGCTCGTACGACCAAAGACTCTCTGGCCGACAAGGTCAAAGTTGGTTGGTTGCATCTGGCGTGTCGCGTGTCGTGTGTGGATTGGAATCTCCCCGGGAGGAAGGTATCAACTATTTATTATTTGTAGACACGAGCGTGTCAGATAATTTCACAGGTCGATTAGGAAGCGTGCTCGTACCCACTTGGCACACGTTGGCGCTCGGCACTCTGATCCCACCCAAACCTGATCCCACCCAGACCCGGGCCCTCCATGCTGGACCCTGGGTAAATAACTAGCCGATGACACCTTTATGGGCTGTGGCAGACGTAAAAAGCACCTCTAAATATATGTCGTCGCCCATAAGGCCGGCACGGCTCACCACTCACCAAGGACCTTGATCCCACGCGACTCTACGCACATCTAATGGAAAGAGACCTTTTTGGTAGCCTGGATCGGGTTTCCATTGATAAAAAGGTCACAGCAACAACGGGAACAACACTAAACTACTGTCTGACATATGGTTTTCTGGTTTTCTCCTACTGGTACACGGGCTCGTTCGTGTCATAAATTACAGCAGTGATCCCAAAACTGCGCGCCCACCACTGCTCTACCAAGGCTGCACTGCTACTACTGTACCTGGTCCCATGTACAACTGCTGTAGTAAATGTAGTATATACCTGGTACCTGGTACCTGGTTTATACGTGGTATTTTCCCATTTCCACCTCAATACATGCTATGATACGTGCGTACGCTATCGACTGTCCCTAGCGAAGAAACCGACCACGCTCGTAGAAGCACTCCTACAAGTAATTGTGTTGCCATTGTTGGTGTCGATGTTGTGGTCTCGTATGACGTAATCGTACCTCGTACGATATCGTACTCTATTGTGATATATGAGCTCGAGCTCATTGCCGAAATCTAGCCCCCTTTTAGGACTGCAGTCCCGTTTCGGGGACAATCGGGGACAAATTACTTGGAATTTGAGTCTTTTGTCCCCCAAGACGGGACTACAGTTTTTTTGTAGAACTACACAGCAGCAGTA
The DNA here is from genome assembly GCA_031213475.1 of Nereocystis luetkeana. Lineage (NCBI taxonomy): Eukaryota > Phaeophyceae > Laminariales > Laminariaceae > Nereocystis > Nereocystis luetkeana. The sequence goes on along the minus strand of JARUPZ010000011.1, from coordinate 3,705,633 downwards.
TATACCGGTATCGAAGTCATGTGTATTGCTGCGTCGTCCTGTGTATACCAGGTACCTTGGTACTCAACACGGCGCGGTGGCACGGTATTATATGAATGACACGAAACGAGCGACGAGCACACGTACACGGGGTGTATGGGTGTATGCAAACATGAGCAGTCGACGGGTAGAAAGAACGGTTTATTAATGTGAAGAACTCACACACACAGGGACGTGAAACACTGGACACTGGGCACACCTTCGTTGGCGCTCCACGAACGCTCGAACAGCTCCTCCTCCTCTATCGTCACCAGCCGGTCCAGCATGGCCTTCACCGCCAGCTGCCCGAGCCGAGCCTTGCACAGGACCACCGACAGCCCGTGGCGACACCACGCCTTCGCCGCCGGGCTGCTGTCCATCAGCAGCGGGGGTTTCTGCTGGTGTCGCTTCCCCTCTATCTGTCGGAAGTAGTCCGACGCAGTAAACCCGTTTTTGTCGGTGGCCGTGTCATCGGCGCCCCAAATCAACAGGAGCTCCGCCGCCTCCCTCTCGTGCACGTCGTCCACCGAGCAGGCGTCGTGCAGCGGGGTCCTGCCGTGATCGTCGTTTGCGTCGGCGTGCGCTCCGTGCCGAAGCAAGGCGAGCAGGGCCTCGCACTTCCCCTTGCTCGCGGCCCAGTGGAGGGGGGAGGACCCGTCCAGCGGGTTCCTCGCGGCGACATCGCCTCCGACCCCGGCGAGGGCGTCGATAGCGCGCGTGTCCCCCAGCATGGCCGCGTGGTGCATGGCGGTGTTGCCGTCCGCATCGGGAGCATCCGCTGAGGCTCCGTGCGCGACCAGGAGCTGCAGCATCTCCACGTGGTGCGTGCGAGATGCGGCTTCCATCAAGGAGCACGTCCCGTTAGGCCCGTCCAGGAGAGCTGGGTCGGCGCCGGCCTTGAGCAGGGCGGCCGCTATAGGGAGGTGACGGCGACCGACCGCCAGGAGGAGGGGGGACTGCCCGTTCTTGTCGGTCATCTCCGTGTCGGCCCCCCTGCTCAACAGGGCGGAGACGCTGCGCGCATCGCCTCTAGCGATGGCGAGGTGGAGAGGAGCGTTCCCCGAGGCATCCTTCACGTTGGGGTTGGTGTTTGGGGTTGGGTTTAACTCGTGAACATGATCATCGCGCTGCTGCTGCTGCTGCTGCTGCTGCTGCTGCTGCTGCTGCTGCTGCTGCAGACGTTCTTTTTCAGTGTCCAGATGGTGGTCATCATTGCCGGAAGCATACTCCTCCGCGCTCACGCTGCTGCTCCATATACCACGACCACGACCACAACCACCACCGCCAACCACGGCAGCGGCGTCCGCATCATCATGAGCATCATCATTATCATTATCATCATCATCATCATCATCATCAGCCTGGCGGCCTGCCGCTACTGCTGCTGCTGCTGCTGCTTCTGCTGCTGCTGCGTTGACAATCGATCGGGGGGTCTTTCCTCTCTTCTTCTTCGTGAGGTCGAGGAGGCGCGAGCACAGGTCGGAACAACCTGTTGCATCGGCGATCTCTATTGGCACTCTCAGCCATTCGTCCCACTGCGTCTGCGAGCCCTCTGTGTACACGAGCTCCAGCAGCGTCTCCCCTAGGCCATGCAACGCACCCAAAGGATGCGAAGAAGAAGAAGAAGCAGCACGTCTACTTCGGCTGTCGTCGTCGGGCTTCTTCTGTCCCATTATTATTGCCGCCCTTTTCCGTGCATGCCCGCAAGTATAGTGCTTGTACCGGTACTACTGCTCCTGCTGCTGCTGATGCTCCTGCTACTATTAATACTGCTGATGATGCTGCCTGCTGCTGATGTTTCGTGGTTGTTGGGGGTGTGCTTGCAAGCCCATTTTCAGGTAGCGGTAGGAGAGCAATGGACGCGCCTTGACGCTGGTGTAGCCGATTCACCAATGATGATTCATCATAGGAGAGTCAAACTTGTAAAACTGACAGTCCCGCCATGGATAAAACGTTTCATTTTTTCGAACAAATACGAAACATCTATGTTACACTAATTTCGAGTAGTTTGTCCCGATTTAAAAAAAACAGCCTATTTTATACTGCTATTAATACTACTCGCTACTCTCTACTCTCCACGTATGCGTACAGCATACGACAGCAGCAGCAGCAGCAGTTCTTCCAAAAAACTGAAAAGGGGTACGTATCGAAAGGAATTCGAGCTACGCAACGTATATACGTGCATACGCCCCAGGTAAAATGAAGCTCTTCAGCCATTTTGCTCTCTACTGGTACTGCCAGGTTCCGAGGTAACTATCGTCGTGGTCGTGGTCGTATCATGAGATCATGAGCAACAACGTCGTTTCGACGTCGTGCGCGGCCTATGTACCGCTGACCACGTCAACTGGATCAAGATGGATGGATGGATGGATGGATGGATGAGGGTTGCTTCATGGTAACTACCAATTCAGTGCTGGGAGGCAGATATCACGGACTACGTACGTACGAGTATTATTATTGTATTCTCAAAGCAAGGAGCGATTACCCAATCGGGTAATGCTCGGGACGATAGCTGGTGGGGAGAACCCGAGACCAGGCGGACAGTGTAAGACTTGGCATAGATGCATAGTCGAAGACCTTAGGGAGTTCCGAGCCACCGAAGGGTCAACGGAAGTTGCCCCCTTGGTGTTTGGAGTTGAGACCGCGTTGTGGTCCACTGCAGCCAAAAAGGTGGGGAAGTGGTACCGGGGGATCCTTGAAGCAGCCGAACGGTTCATGGTGAGGTGGCACGAGGCTGAGGCTGAGATGAGTAGACAGCGCCGCGCATCCGCCGTGGATGGTGCCCAAAGGAACGGGGGGGGAGGGGGCAACAGGAGAAGTGGCATAAAGCCCGACCGAGTGAATGCGGAGAGGGGGGGGAACAGGAGGGGTAGAAGGGAAACGGCGGTAGACGAAAGTAGGAAGGAGATGGCAGACAGGGTAGCAAGGCACCAAGTCGACTAGGAAGTAGAATATGACCATACTACTAGTGCTACCAACTGGTGCAGCTGGCTCGAACGTGGTCTTCCCTTGTCTTCTCTTTTAGTTTCGTTTTTTTTTTTTTTTTTTTTTTTCTTTTCTTTTCTTTCTTGCACTGACTCTCCGTGATTTTCATTTCATTTTTTCTCTTCCTCTTCCTTTTCTGATTGATAAGCCGTACTCAAGGAGCCGTGTGGCGTGGTTGGAAGACGAACCTGCTCTGCTCGGCTCGTATTGTCTGACGCCAAGGGGCTGGGCATAGTTGACGAACGCAGGGCGGAGACGGCAGTCTGGGTAGCAAGGTACCAGGCGGATTAGCAGGGAGAACCTGGCTATACTACTCGTACCACAAGCTGCTGCCGCCACCTAGAAGGTGCTTTGGGCTTTGGTCTGCCTGTTATTTCCCCTTTGTTATTTTTCCTTGTTACTTTCTCCTTGGTTCTTTGTCTTACTCTGTTCACAAGCAGTGGTGTCTTTTGTTATTTCTTCTTTTTTCCAGCTCGTTCTTTTTCAAGTGTAGGCCACCTCGCCTGCGGGGGGGGGGGCACGACAGATTGTTTCTCTTAGATTTTGCTTTCATTTTTCTTCTTTTTCTTTTTCGACTTGTCTACCTTGTTTTTGTTTTCTCTTTGATTGTTTCTTTTCGTTTCACTATTTCATAGATTGCGTATGTCGTGCCTGTCGTATCTAGTATGATGACATGGCTTTGCATTGCCCACTGCAGTTCACACTGCACACGTGGCAACGTAGTATCTCTGTGGCGTAGCTTTGTGACCACAGAACTTGTATCTCTTCTAGGATGGAAGAATCGGCACGGACACTGGTTGTGCTGGATGTCGACGGGTAGAAAGAACGGTTTAATGTGAAGAACACACACACACACACATTCTATTGCACTGATTTTAGGAGCTTCTGTCGCTGGCAGAATAACACCCAACACAGGATAGGAGGGAAGACCTTGCAATCTGCTTGCAGATTGTACTCGTGCCCACCAGGATGAGATAGATGCATGTGAAAACGAGTTGCAGCTGAAAACTGATTGTAGACACACAATACTTGAACCAAATATGAAAGCAAAAACCATTCTTATTTCTTGTCGTCGTCTTCTATACCTGGTACAACAACAGGGCACTGCAGGAGCAGCTAGCTGCTGTGTGTTGTATTAGTATCATGGTGAATCATTTAGGGGGAGGTGCTGTGATCAGCAGCATCTCGACCTTACTCTCGCTCGTCAGCGTCTTATCTCTAGCTACATGACACATGGCACGCCCCTCCGCGGTGGCCACTGCACCCTCCGCGGCTATATTCACCGTTTACCACCCACCCTTCCTTCTACTACTACTCTAGACGAGTACCTGTATACCTGGTAATAATTATGTTGTTTTTTTAGCCACGCACCAAGTGCCGCCGCCGAATTGCAGACAGCAGTAACGTACACATTGATTGACCTGCACCCCCCCACACTCGCTGAGCAGGGGGGGGCTATCTAAACACCACCACCACCACCACCAGCCGGTGACAGGAGGAAGGGAGAAGGTTGTATATGTATGTGTATATACTGACTGGTGGGATGAGCAGAAGAAGATGGAAACAGAGATAGATTGCGTTCGGACTCGTTTATTTGCTACCGGTACATCTACCAGGTATGCATGTATGGAGGCCGCGGATTTTGACGGCAAGAAAGTGGTGATGGCTGTGGTCAAGCGTCACCTGCGGAGCGTGGAGCGTGTGTTTGTATTCTGGAGGCCACATCTAGATCCAGCGTGGTTTCCACATACATACAGCATGATGTCCACATACTACTACATACATACCGAGCATTGCATGATGGCATCATGGCACCTACACACCAACTATTAATAACTGCACTTTAGACTTTAGACGGCAAGGAGTAGTACCTCCTTTTTAAAATGTGATCCTATTATTCTAAAACAAGGTGTTTCTACAGTAGTAGTAGTATATGTACCATGTATGTATGTACAGCACAGTATGTATGTATTTATACTATTCCAGGTACAGTACTACTATTTTTAATATATACCGGTATACAGCAAATTTAAAAGCAGTACGTTGCGAGAGCATCGAAACGACCATTCATTCGTAAACGGCGGCTCTTCTTTGAGGGGGGCGTGGCACACGGCAAAGCGAGGAGCGATTACCCAGTCGGGTAATAATGTTCGGGACGATAGCTGAATGGTGGGGAAGACCCGAGACCAGGCGGACACAGTTTAAGACTTGGCATATAGATAGATGCATAGTCGAATACCTTACAGAGTTCCGAGCCACCGCAGGGTCAACGGAAGTTGCCCCCTTCCTTGGTGTTTGGGGTTGAGACCGCGTTGTGGTCCACCGCAGCCAAAAAGGCGGGAAAGTGGTATACTGGGGGATCCTTGAAGCAGCCGAACGGTTCATGGTGAGGTGGCACGAGGCTGAGGCTGTGAGTTGAGTAGGCAGCGCCGCGCATTCGCCGTGGATGGTGTTCAAGGGAATGAGCAGGGGGGGGCAACAGGAGAAGTGGCACAAACCCGACCAAAGGAATGCGAAGAGGGGGGGGGGACAGGAGGAGTAGAAGGGAAAAACTGCGGTGGACGAAAGTAGGAAGGAGGTGGCACAGACAGGGTAGCAAGGCACCACAGGCCGACTAGGAAGTAGAACATGACCATACTACTACTAGTAGTGCCACCAATTGGTGCAGCTGGTTCGAACGTGGTCTTCCCTTCCTTGTCTTCTCTTTTTGTTTTGTTTTTTCCTTCTTATAGGGTGTGTCCAAACAGAATCGAAAAGCGCAATCGTAAATCGAATTCTTTCGATTTCGATAAAAATTAGGGTCATTTTTTTCGGAAAGCTTTTTTCCCAAATTTTCGACATTTTTTTCGCGCAATTTTTCAATCTTCCATATTTTCCTGTTTTTTCCCAAATATTGGAATGTTGACGAACTTGATATTTTTGGTTCTGGATACTTTCACGAATAGTGACAGAAGAAATAATAAAAAATAGTGACAGAACGCTTCCGTATAATATATTGATACATATCTCCAATTACTTCCAAACTTTGGAAATTATGGAAAAAACGCTCTCCGATAAGAATGAACCTTTAGCCGACGTGTCCGAACAGAATCGAAAAGTGAAAATAGACATCCAGGCGAGAAGCAACAGAGAGCACAACCTACTTGGTTGGGCCGTTCGCAACTGTGCACACATACATACATGCCGGCAATCAGGCGCTCGCGGTAACACAGATCCACCACAGAAGCAGGCAAACGCGACGGCAATTTTCGAATACGGGAGGTCGTTGTGGGCCTCCCATGGAATTGGTGGCGCGTCCAACGTTGACGCCCCGATATCAAACTTAGAATTATACTGAGAACGAACTTCCGACCTCGCTCTCGAGTGTATCATCTTGAATTTTCCTCATCAAACTATCTATGTTCGCTTGGGCTCGAACGCCGGGAAACAAAAGGCCCGGGAGCGTCGGGGCTGGTGTGTTGTGGTTCGCCTGCTGGCTGTTTCCGGGGGCTCTGTGCGGCTGTGTTGCCGTGCTAGCTGTGGGTAGGATGCTGTGTACGGGGCGGTCCTGATGTGATATTTTGACGTGGCTGCGCTGACCAGTAGGACGCGCTGAATTGTTGCCGTTCGTGCTTTCGATTTCCTTTTCGATTTCTAGCCGTCAACTTTTGGATTTTCGCATTGGGTTGTAAATCGTTCATTTTCTCTCGGAATCTAAAAAACGAAGGGGAACATATGTTTTGAATAAAGACCAGTCAGCGCCTTGTTTATTACCTGGTATCATGACATTGTTTCGATTTTCGATTTTCGATTTCGATTCTGTTTGGATACACGCCCTTATTTAAGGTGATTCTCCGTGATCTTCATTTTATTTCTCTTCTTTTTTTCGATTGATCAGCCGTTTTTTTGCTTGTTTTTTTTCCTCATCCCATTCATTTTCTTCGCACATACATGCCTCTTCTTCTCTCTCTCCTTCCAACTCGTAACTCAGATCCGGGGTCACATAGTAGGCTCTTCTCCCCCCTTCCCGCATGGAAGGAGTCGTGTGGCGTGGTTTGGTGACGAGAACCTACTCTGCTTGTTTCATATTGTCTGACGCCAAGGGGCTGGGCATATAGTTGACGAACGCAGGGCGGAGACGGCGGCAGTCTGGGTAGCAAGGTACCAGGCGGGCTAGCAGAGAGAACCCCTGGCTATATATACTACGCGCAACACAAACCTGAAACTGCTGCCGCTACCTGGAGGGTGCTTTGGGCTTTGGCCTGCCTGCTATTTTCCCTTGTCATTTTCCCTTGGTTATTTATCTTACTCACTTACCAAGTACTCTGTTTACAAGTAGTGGTGTGTTTTCGTTCTTTTTCGAGTGTCTGCCACCTCGCCTGCTGGGGGGGGGCACGAAAGTTTGTTTCTTCTATTTTTTTTTTTACTTTCTTTTTGTTTTTCTCTTTTGATGTGTCTTCTTTGTTTTTGTTTTCTCTTCGATTGTTTCCTTTCGTTTCTCTATTTAATAGAATGTGTATGTCGTGCCTCTGTCGTATCTACAGTATCTACAGTAGGACGATGACATGGCATTTAATTGCCCACTGCTAGCAGCTGTGCTTACTGCATACCAGGTACCAGGTATACGTGGCAACGTAGTATCTCTGTCGCGTAGCTTTGTGACCACATAACTTGTATCTCTTCTAGGATTGAAGAATCGACACGGACACTGGTTGTGCTGGATGTCGACGGGTAGAAAAATAACGGTTTAATGAATGTGAAGAAAACACACACAGGGGTACCTGGTACCTGGTATACAACAACAACTATATCTACTACTACTTTTCTTTCTTTTCTCCAGCTCGTTCTTTTTCAAGTGTTGGCCACCTCGCCTGCGTGGGGGGGGCACGACAGATTGTTTCTCTTAGATTTTGCTTTCATTTTTCTTCTTTTTCTCTTTCGATTTGTCTACCTTGTTTTTGTTTTCTCTCTGATTGTTTCTTTTCGTTTCACTATTTCATAGATTGCGTATCTCGTGCCTGTCGTATCTAGTATGATGACATGGCTTTGCATTTTGCCCACTGCAGTGCACACTGCACATGTGGCAACGTAGTATCTCTGTGGCGTAGCTTTGTGACCACATAACTTGTATCTCTTCTAGGATTGAAGAATCGGCACGGACACTGGTTGTCTGGTTGTGCTGGATGTCGACGGGTAGAAAGAACGGCTTAATGTGAAGAACACAGACACACACTCGTAATAGCAGTGCATCGGCGTGCGAAGGAAGGAAGCTTTGCTGGCGCTTATGGAAAGCTGGACGCTCGTTGGTGTGGGACACCAAGACTAAAAAAAGGACTGCGGAAACACAAACAAGGAACAAGCACAAAAAAAACAAATAATACCAGGTAATTAATAATGACACCACGACACACCATGCATAAAAAGCCAAAATCTGGAAATCCAACTGAAAATAGAAAAAAAAAAAAAAATCGGACCCGCATGCCCGCATGAGACACCAGACCCCCGATCCCCCGATATGAAAACGCTATTTTTCTATAAGAAAACCAAGCAAACGGCTAACTACGCACGAGTATCAAAAGATACTCGGGGCTTTCCTCTGCCGGTATCTCCTGAGCAGAGAGGTTCTCGGGCGTTGTTTCTCGAGCAAGAGTACGAAAAGTCGGCGGCTATTTCAAGTCGCAGGATGGAACCAGCGTAGCTTCCCCTTTCTGATCACAGCGCGATCACTGGATCACCATCGTCTGTCTGTAGAAGTCGAAGAGCGCAACAACAGGGTGGGTGCGAGATTCTTTGATACCAGAGGGTACCACCCGTCTCTATGTGTATCATAATAGTGTAATCTCTCTACGTTTTGTTCAGTCGACGGGGTGGACTGTACAAACAGTATTATATCTGGTACATATCTACCCCTGCTTGCTGTGGGCGCTGACATAGTGAGCGCCGATCTGTGCCGACTCGAGTGCGAGAGGATTATATAAGCCGCACACCATGACTCTCTCAAATCGCGCCACGAGGACGCTGAGCGTATCATGGACAGCGGTGGTTGCTTGTTTGGCTAGCACACTCGCGCTGCTACTGGCGGCGGCGACCGACCAGGAGCTACCAATAATAGATTCCCCTCCTCCTGCTGGTGCTACGGCTTCGGATCACCGGACGCACCATGACCACCACCACCACCCGCCAGTCGTCCTCGTCTTCGAGCATCCGACAAACGGATCCACAGTAGTAGTTGACAGAGATGCACTACACTTCAGCTACACGCTCAGAATGGCTACTCGTAGGAGGGTGGGGCGCCTGTTGACAGAGGCGGAAATACAAGACCTCCAGGAGGAAGAGGGCGCGACCATGTGCTTTACCCTTGAAAGGCCCTTTCAACATCCGCCAGTCTGCGCTCCGTTGAGCACGGAAGTTATTACTGTCGATCGCCCGCTGCCGGGGACCTGGGCCACTCTCACGGCGAACCTCCACGCCTCCACCATCACGATGATGACAGCTGATGATGATGATGATGGTGATGGTTCGGGAGCGGCTATAGTTGGGTCCCAGGCAGACGCAGCACGCGGTTCTTATTGGGATGGTGCTGGTGATACTGTGTCAGTGTTTGTCACGTTGGAAGGTCTGTCGTCGTCCTCGGGATCGTCGTCGTCGTCGTCCCTCCCAGCGGCCACCATGTGCGGAGAGAGTATCTGCCTGGACAGCAGCGATAAGCGCTCCGCTTACTTCGACCGCATATACAAGTGAGAACAGGAAAGGTGTCTGTCGGGGTGTATGGAAGGTCAGTGTAGTGCGCCGGAGGGTTGTACGAAGACGCCATTCGAAATATCAAATATCGGCATCACAAACCCTTTGAGGCAGAAAATCGGAGTAGGAACTTTTGGTATCCTGCGATTTTCGAGGTCCTTAGACTTACAGTAACTTTAAACGGAACCACGCTACCACGCTACGCACGGTATACAATGCACGTACGTGGTAGGTATAGGTATGAGTAGCCAATCGTTTTTTTAGGTGATTTTACGTACCAGCATCTATCATCGTGCCACTCAGACAATCGACATCCCACCCTTTGTACGTTAAACGTATACCTATTCAAAATGGTGTATTACAACTGCAAAAGTATGTTGCGCGTTTTCCTGTATCTATCTGTGGGTTCGCTTTTCGATACGTAGAACTGCGCTCATGCGGTACTTGCGCACTTACTGCTGTACGTCGCTCGAAGCCCACCGCGAGTTCAGCGATGCACCGTACTTATATCATGCGCGCTTGCCTTCCAACGACGTGCCGCATTTTACAAAACGTCGATCACTCGTAATGGCCAGACTCCTGTATAGACTGCAGCAAGAAGAGGAAAAGTAATCAAACAAGAAAGCCACACTCTTATGAGAAGTCTTTAACCTACTACTACAGCAATAAATCACTGTACTGAAATCATACCAAATCGCTAATTCTGGAGTTGCATCGAACCGCTATAATTCAACAATACCAGAAAGACTACACCACAAAGTGACGGCCTATTCCACCATTCGACTGCAGTTTCGTTTCGACACCTCCTTCGGGGCTAAAACCTCTCTTTCTTTAACCCTTTTAGAACCGCAGTCCCGGTCTGGGGACAAACCAGTCAAATTTCAAGTAATTTGTCCCCAAAACAGGACTGCGGTTCTAAAGGGGTTAACCGCTCGCACCTCCTACTACTACGACCCGCCCTTGTTACACGTTTATCTACGCTTTGACCTATACCAGGTAATCTCCATCCGTCTACACCCGTACGAGATGGGCGTGGGTATGGCACCCCCCTCCCCCTCCCTTGCGATCCATACACCCCATGGCGGCCCCGCAGTCGGATTTTTAGCCGAGACACCCTCCGCGAGATGGCGACGTGGGCGGTTCCCGAGACGATCTGCAAGAGGCGCTCCTTGTTCGCTACTCCTTTCCTAGCCGCGGGCCCTCCACCCCGCCCCCCAACAACGCTCGCCGCCAGGTGGTCGATGAAGTTTGCTCATTACATTTCTCCGAGACGCCCAAAACTTTCCAGCCCGAAAAAAGGTGGCGGCTTATATGGCTCCCCTTGTTGAATGACACCTACGCTCAAGGGCCTCGGCCGAGCGTATTTGTCGGTGCTCGCGCGCCCTCAGAGGTGCCGGCGTCTGATCCGCCACGAGCAGCGCTGCCTCCACGCAACAACAACCACAACAACAGCAATAACAACAACAGCAACAACAGCGAGAACAACAACAGCAACAACAACAACCACGACAACAAGTATGCTGCGGTACATAGGGGTGTGCCGGGGGTTTTCTGAAGTTCCTCACTTCAGGAACTCGATACTCCGCTCAAAACAGGACTTTGATCTCGAAAGAAAGAAGGAAGGCCAGCCCGACGAGCCATTTGACCTTTTGGTACATTACGCAAAAATCTACCGTCTATTTTGAAGGAAAAATTACGCGAGTTGGGGTAGTTCCTCAGTCGAGGAGTCTCGTCAGTCAGAAACAAATTTGGCCAAGAACTGCCACCTCATCCGTACCTTAGTAGTACGGGCCACGAGTGTACCACCCACCCACCCACCCACCCACCCATGCTTGCGGGGTCTGCGTGGGAGATCGCTGATGAGGATTTCCTTTTCACAGACCGGACCGGACCGGACCGGACCGGACCAGACCGGACCGGCGGGTCCCGAAGGCCCCTTCTTTCCCCGTGCCAATGCTCCCGAGGAGGATCTCACGCCCGGTGGAGGGTTGGTGGTCAGAAGGGGCGGCCTATCTTGGCCTTCTCGGTCAGACGCGTGCTACGATAACAGGGGGGGGCTGATTTCGGCAACCCAAAACAAATCTGACCGGCGACGTTCCTGGACTGGGGAAATTGGCTCACCCAATACGACACTAGGTGTCGATCAAGAAATAAACTATTTTTTTTCGTCGCGATTTATTGTTCGAACAAACACCTACTACGAATAAAAAGGCACATTGTTTTTTTAGCGCCTGTTTTTTGTTTTTGTTTTTAAAGTCAGTTCTTGGGAGAGATACGTATTGAGTTACTCAAGGTTGGGCCCCTCAGAAAAAAAGCAGGTGCTATCTCTGCCATAGCACACGTCGTTTATTTTTTAACAAACAAGGGCTCGCGATTTTACCACTGGATGAGAAATCTCCAAGCTGCTTGAAGGGTGCCAGAGATCCAGCCGCGGTTGGGGCTGCTTTCCGCATGCGCTGAAGCTCGGAGCGGGGGGGGGGGGGGGGGAGGGGGTGTGCTCGATAGGAGAGATGTACTCGACCTCATGCATGACCGTAGTCGTATGACCATAGACCCTCGTATCTCTACAATAATGGGTGGGGAGGGGGGGGGGGGTTACGCGCGTGTCGCCTGTATATGTCCTCTGCTTTACTTTAGGAGCACGTCGCTGCCGCGTACTTCTTTATCCCCATAATTCATCTGCCTCCATATACCTACAAACTCTGGGGCGGATACAACTCGAATACAACTCGAAAGAGATTCGCTTGACGTCGTCTATGACCCCCCCCCTTGCATGTGTCGAGAGGCGAACCCATGTCCGTGACCCGCTCTCTGTAGTAGTTATCTGCACAGCCGGTGGGGTATCAGTGAGCGCGGACGGTTTCTTGACTGGTATACTCGCCAAGCAACACACAAAGCGGTCCGCGCCCCCACCCCCGAATTCTCCAGTCGTGGGCCCTACCTCGTGCTCGCCGGTGCCGATCGGGGTACTTTCGCCGCCGTCACCGTCACCCCTCCTTCTTCCACGATGCGATTGTCGACACTTGCCAGGAGCGAAACAGTCTTCTACTGTCGGGGAGGCGTTCCTTTTCAGGGGGCGCAGCGCCATGGCATGGTCTCGGCGATATTTGGCAACGATACCGATACCCACTATTTACGGAGGGGCACATCATAGTAAATCAAAACCGAGCATGGTGCATAAACACGGGGAGATACGTGGCTTTTGGGGTTCATCGTGTGTTCTGATTACGACGACCCCTCCCCCCCCACCCGGTATATCGTGTATAAACGACTTGATATCTAGCTTCGGGGGGAACCGCAATACGTTTTGATACACGTAAACGCGAAACGGTGCACACCCACGACGACGTCGATCTCAATTGAGCTCTACCAAGCAACCTTCCTACACAACAGTTGACCCTCTCTCCATGTATCACGCGTGCGCTCTACTACGCAGGGATCGGGCCTGGGGACCGGTCCGAAGCGGCCCCGGCTCTACGGTTTCCGCCACGGGCGGTATCCGCTCAGCCTTGGAAGAGGTTCTGCGCTCGTACAGGGTGACCTCCCTCTTGGACGCGCCGTGTGGCGATTTGACGTGGATGCATCTTGTTCGCGGGATCGAAAAAGTCCGATATACCGGAGTGGACATTTCCTCGAACGCTGTGCAAGAAAACCGGCGAAAGTTTACGAGGGGCAGCGGAAGCGGGGAGCGTGGTGGTGACGGTGGTGGCGGTGGTGGAGACGACTGCGAAGAAGCCGGCACAACCGGGGAGGGGGGGCAGGGTGCGGAAAGAGCGGGGGGGGTTGAGGGCGGCGTTTTTGTTCAGGCAGATTTGGTGGAAGGAGTGCCGCCTTCGGTCGACGGGAAGCCGTACGATCTCATCTTCCTCAGGTTAGCTGGCACATGCTGCGGTAGGGGGGGGGAATCTCCCCCCCAGTGACGCCCAAAAACTTCACCACTCTGTCTCTCAATATAAGGATTGTTCATGCACTAAATTTAATCAAAAAGGTACTAATAGATAGAGACAGAGCGGTATACTTTTGAGGGCACTGGCAAGCTTAGCCCGATAAACCAACACCGTGTCCTGCTGTAGGCTCGTAACGAACTATTGCGGGGGAGGGCACAGCATTCAGGACCCATCATATACAAATACCTTTATATTACAGATTTTTTACTATTGCGGGGGACCATAGCAAATAGGACCAAATAGTGTCAGAAAACATAGATAAACATATAGGTTTTTGTGTGTACTGTAGGTCCTATTTACTATGGTCCCCTGTAAAAAGCATATTTGGTCCTGATTACTATGTTCTCCTGTAATATATCAGCAAAAGGCGGGTGGTACTCAACCGATATTGAGTAGTTGCTGGGTAGTTCATCAGCCGAAGACCCCCGGCAGTGACATTTGTTTTGGTCCTAAACTGCGACCTCTTTCGCAGCACGCGTCGGCTGCGTACGAGGTAGGGCGCTGCTGCTTGCCAACGCGTGGTGTCTTGGAGTTACTCGAAAGCGGAAGACGTCGCACCTCAAGCACGCACCCCTCTCCTAAAAAAACAGAAGCAGATCCTGGCTCGCCAGAATACACGCCAGCCTCGTCAAGCCGCCACACGCCTATCCTTGTAGCAAAAGTGTCCCTTATCCCGTGCTCGTACACTTGTTCACTAGTTTTACGGCTGATCAAAGGTCTAAATCCCTACCACTCACCTTCAGCCCAGCCTGAGTTAGATGTAAGTTACGTCTAGCCACCCGCAGGCCCTTCCTTCCTCGGTATCCTAGGTATCCGTTTCCTGTTCTCTCGTATCGGGAGGGTAGAGTATCCTCTTTTCGCAGTGCGGCCATTCCGAGGTCCAGGCAAGTATAAAGCGAGCATGTATTTGAATATGCACGGTACGATAGCATGTAATATGCGTGTGATCCGCGGAGATTGCAAGCATACCAGCAAATCACCCATTATACGTGGCATTGGATCATATCTCTTTCGCTAGTTGGGACCGCGTCTAAAGACACGTGGTTTGTTGCCCGACTCCCAAGATACTGACCCCGTATGATATACGCCAGTATACTCTTGGAAACCTTGAGGTGATGGTTGACCAACTCTCCCCTTTCCACTAGCGTGTAACGGGGAGTGTCTAGTAACCACTTGATCCCCCCTCGTACTCCAAGCCCTCCGCGTACAGATAGTCCAGGTAGCTTCGACGCCTCACCACATTCGCCGTACCCGATCACCTTGAACGTCGCAACACCAATTCGTGACATGTACCCTCCTCCGTGCTCGTACGTTTGTGACTAACGCGTGATAAGCTCCTTCACCCGTTTTCGTACGCGTCGCCACCACCCTCCAGGGACCTAATGCTCCATCTCCCCCCCGAGCACAACCTCGAGGTCTTCCAGAATGTGGAGGTTAGCGGCGCAAAGTTGTTGATGGCGAGTACCTACCTGGAAGGCCACGAAAACTGGTCATCCAGTACTTTCGTACCGGCGAAGGGGCACCCCATTAACCTTTCCGCCCCGCCGTACTGCCTACGGCCACCGGTTGCCCTCTACGTGGACGTTTCCACGGATAGGCCCGACCAGCGAATGGGACTGTGGGTTTTGGATCCCGCAAGACCGCTTGTTTCGAGCGGAGACTGTGGTAGGACAGCCTGGGGCTGAATTTTATTGAGCACACCAGGCAGACTGAACGCCACTACGTCGAAGCAAGACTTCATTGTAGTAAGCAGACTCACCCCACGGTAGTCGCAGGCGTTTTGCGCCTGCGTTTTTTTAGGCGCATACCGCTCTGATCGGCTTAGCTCCCTAACTGAGCAACTATTAGTACACGGTTACAGTGTATAATAATTTTAGGATTAACAGTATACAAGTACATGTTTTAGGACTAGCGTGTGAGGATGTTGGTCGGGTTTTCCCGAACAAACTTCTTTTGAGTCGTGTTTCGGGTTTAGAGAAAAGGGGTTCTTTAGGTGAGGTAGAGCTAAACAAATAAGGCACCACCCCTCAAAGGCAGTACTCAGTAGTGCTCTGATGACAGGCTCGTGCCATCGGTTCTGGAGTGGGAGAAAGGCATGCAGACGACAGGGACACCATATACGTCTACGTACGCCGCGGGGATTCCTCGAGAAAGTACGCCGTAGACATAGTCTAGAGCCGATGTTCAGATAGGGCATGAGAGCCGCGGGACGGGGGGGTGAGGGGGAGGGGGGGGGGCAGCGCGTCTTCGGTAGTAAGAACACATCAGCATTGTGCAGGGAATCGCATGCACGAGAAAGTACGCTGTAGACATAGTCTAGAGCCGATGTTTAGGCAGGGCATGAGAGCCGCCGGGCGGGGGGGTGAGTGGGGGGGGGGGGGGGCAGCGCCTCTTCGGCAGTAAGAACATCAGCGTTGTGCGGGGAATCGCATGTATGGGAGGTCTTCGTTAGAGTGAACTACTTGTTGAGCTGTGTCAAGTCACGTGGCTGACCACAGCTAATTCAGCATAGTGACCCACGAAACAGACACGAAACCCCCAACCTAATCAACCCCGAGACCGCAAAAACAAAAATATGAAACCCTCACAGAAACCCACTTAAAATGGTAATGCCAACCCTGACCTTAAACCATAAGGTAGGTTCTTCGAGGGAAAAATCAGGCTTTGGAGCTCGAAGCACCCAAAACTCGTCGGCAATCTCCGGGGCGAACCCCTCGCCACGCACTACTACAAGTAGCATCAATTGCAGGAGCGAATCACAAACTACGTTCTAGCTCACAAGGACCTGCGTACTCCGTCCTAGCAACTGCTGGCTCACTGCACGTTCGGCAGCGGGCGATGCGGCGGGCGATATCTACAAAAGTTGAACGTGTTTCAAAAGGAACCGTGTGTTGAGCCGCTGGCGTGAGAGAAGGTCCGAGTTTCAAATGGCGTACAGTAGTTGCTCTTGTTTGTCGAGAGGGGCTTCTAGTGCCACCTATGTACTACAGGGAGCATCAAGCACCACGCAACCTGGTGTATATATGTGTCTGGTGTACGGAAACGAGTACCCAATGCCTACAACATGCTGCATTTTCTAGTGCTTGGTACCCACGTCATTCGCGGGGGGGGGGGATAGGGGAGTTACATAATACCATTACCTGCATCAAGGAACGTGCGATGAAGCGCTAGGAATGGAATTGTCCGCACGAAATAACATTTGCGCCATAGTAGAAAGAAAGTACGTGAGGAAAAGTCGCCGCAACACGCCGCCTACCACTGCCGGTTGGTTCGCGCCGTATCTATGGACGGGCATATCCTTCGCTCCAGTGGTTTGCAATGTCGCAAGTATACCGTACCACATGGGTGATAACATAACACCGTGCCACATGGGAAATATGATGACACACCTCCTCGGACAATTTTTCGTCAACAACGGGAAGGGTGCAAATGCCGAGCGATGCGTCAATCGAAAATATTCCCAACGCCGCCATTTTCGTCGTGTGCGTTCCTCTTGCGGTAGCTTTCGGAGAAGCTCGTCTCAGGAAAAATCGTCCCACATGGGGGAGGGGGGGGCGGGGTGTTATCTTACGTCATATATGAAAATTTACAGTATGTATGTGTGTATGTATACATGTATTCATGTATCTGTATGTCTGTACCAGGCATGTCTGTATATCTGTATGCGCGTATTTATGTACTAGGCAAGATATTCCCATCTCGGGGGATTGCTCGAACAATAGAACTGCGAGTAAGACATGCCTAAATTTCGCGAACACTTGTTAGTTGTTAGTTGAGTGGCGACAAAGTTAGTCAACTAACCTAGTTACGTTGTCCTTTTTTTCGACGATGAAATACACCCGTGGAGCCACCAACGCGCCAGCCAAATACTCTAACTACCGCAATTTAACGCGAATCACCACACGTAACTAACTGCTGCAATACCTAGCCAGAACTAATATCTAGTCGGCGACTTATAGTCACCGCCTTATCGATAAGGGGGCATGGCCTTCGGGGTCAGGAGCGCACTGGTAGGCCGATCGGCGAATGGATTACTGTACCCGAAGCAAATTGGTGTCGCAACGGAATCCAACCGCGGCCTGAAGAACGTACAAAGCCAGTGAGATGTTAGAAAGAGAATTGTGTTAACAGAAAAAAAACATTGGAATGCTGGTTCCCTCGGTGATTTATTTTGCTCCATCGAAAACGTCATGTTGAGGGCTTTCTTTAACGTTCCATCGGGCCGTCGCTAGACATGGTGTATCGTGTCACCTAGCAGACACCAGGAAGCAGCAGGAGAGAGGAAAGGAAAGCTAAGCAATACCCACGAAATGAACAGCCCAACCGTTGGAGGTGTCTCTGTTTGAAGTAAGAAGGGTCGTCGGTCTAGAAAGGAATTCGTGGTCAACGGTAAAACGACTAAGGCAACCAGTAAATGAGGACGCCCCCGGCTTTGTAGGGATACGATGGTCTATGGTCATACGACTACAGCCATGCATGCATAAATCCCCCCCCCCCGCGCCTTGGCGGTCGCCCACAGCTGGTCGTCGAGTTAGATAATTTGTGCGAAGAACCTGTACTCCGCACAAGGGAATTGATCGTATCATGTAGTGATCATGGTAAGGCACCCAAGAGGCAGTTACATATTAATAGTACTCCCATGGCAGTCTCTAGAAGTGCCTACACCGGAAATTTAATTAACTCATTGAAGCTGTCATCCATATGCAAGTCTGCCTCGCACTCGGTTCTTAGTAGGATGCAGCTCACCCTTCATGTGACTCGCCGGACACCTCACGGCGCTTCGTGCTTGGTGCAAGCAATGTCTGCCTGGTCGGTGAAAACCCGACATGCTCCGTCCCGGCATTGTAGGGATGCGAGGGTCTATGGTCATACTTCTACGGCCATGCATGAGATCGAGTACATCTCTCCTATCGAGTACACCCCCCCCCCCTCCCCCGCCCCGTCGCACCTACTCTTGCCGAAGGCAGGCTCTTTCGGGATCAGCGAAATATTAGATCACCAGGTTCAGGGCCTCGGCTGCTTCGTCTTTAGTCTTAACAAGAACCACCCACCTCATACGCGACGTGTCATCCGTGAGCATGGCGAGAGCTTGGCAGTCCTCGTACTACTCGTAGTCGTGCTTTGGAGCAGGGCAACTGGACGGGGTGTGGACACATTTCCTGCTTTTGGAAACTGCGCAGAACTCCCACTGCACCTGGTTTGGTGTTGCGGTTAATTCCCCCCTTGTTGTCGGCTTCCCGGCTGTTAAAAGCTGTTTGGACGCTCTCGAGTGACAGCAGTAGCCCTTTCTTCGTCCCCACCGGTCGGCATCCCACTGTTGTGTAGAACATGTCTTGTGGCGTGTGTCGCCCACCCGGTACTGTGTGGCGGACATACCTTCGCGGACCGTTCGCTGGAATTGGAAGCTCATGTTGACCATGGCGTAGGATAGAAGCGACAGACACTAAGTGGAGCGTCACTCCCTTTCCGTGAAGCGTTCAGGCACAAATACATACTCGCTCCTAAATTGGAAACAATCAGGGTCTCTTTTCGAGTAGATCGGTATTAGATCATGTACGCCATTTCGTAGACGAAACACGAGCGCACATTTTGACCTTGCGGCCAGAAGGCCGCATGCATGACTCTTGGACGCCCATATTGCAGCCGGTTTCGCTCACCGCATGGTGACAAAGCCGACATGCCTCGGACGCCATATATACATCATTCGACAATGCTACGTACATCGCTGACAAGAATATGCCACCAAGGGGCGTGCTGGTTCCTATTTCCGTCATGACTGGGGGTGCTATATCCTCCTGTGCCTGCGGGTCAGTCATGGAAGTGAACTGCTGTAACTCATCGTGATTATTTGCCTTCGGTGCCCCTTTTGGACCAAAACCTTGACGGGAGCGACCATGAGCCGCTTCTCCAGGCGTCTCCTTCACCTGCGCTCGCGGCGATGGGACGGATGCGCAGGTGCAGGAGACCCCCTGGAAGAGCGTCTCACGGTCAACTCGCTGCCGTCAATGTGCTGGTGCAGAAAGTACCTCAGGTAGCGAAGAACGATGAGGGCCACTACCAAAAGCTGGCGCAGGAAGATGTATCATTCCCGGCCCATGATGGAAAATGGAACCAGTACGCCCCCTGGGGACACAGTGCTCATCGGTTCAGCAGCCTCGTATCATACATGAACATGCGGAAACTGCGGTACCTGGGGATTGCTAACGGGAGGTTAACATAACCGGCTGCAGTATGCGCACACCAAGAATCCTTCGGCCTTTCGAGCGCAGCGTCTAACGGTACGCTGGTGTTTCGTCTACGACATTGCAGAGGGGGAGCGAATACGTCAAGTGCGGAAGACGCCCAAGGCAGCGAAGCATGGTCAATTCACTGCCGCTACCCTGCCGGCTCAAAATGCAGTCTAGAGAGCGGAGCATGATAAGCTCACTACGGCAGGTAAACTGCAGACACAAGGAGACACCCGTCCCCTCTCCAGAGTCCCTACGGACATCACCGGAGGAATGCCGCAGGCGGCCGGAAGAGGCTTCTCCCAGGGATTTTTTATCCGAAGCGGGCCAACCAGACGCATCCTCCGCGATGCCCACTTGAGGAAATTTCCGCCGAAGCAGACCCTGAATGCGCTCCAGCACCCCTCGTGGGCCCGCGGCCATAGCCCGTCCGCACGGCTAGGCGTAGTGGGAGCGGATTGCACTCAAATCCTGGCGGTAAAACGGTCGCCGGAACCCACGCTGGGTCTTTCACTCAAACGCGAAGGCGATATCACCGTCTGAGTAATCCTACACTTTTTTGCTCCAACACCGCGGCTCAAGGACCCCGTATTGAGAGCAATGGGAGTACTCTTTACGATGAGTATACTTGTACTGGCACCCGCGCTGATACTACTGACGCCCGTGCTGATCGCGAGAAGGTACAGACTGGTCCTGATCTGGTGCCCCCAGGCGCTCAGGTTATCCCCGCCGGCCCCGCCTTTCCCCAACCGCGCGACGTTTTCCATCGCGGCCCGCCGATAGATATCTTCCCGTTCAACGCGGCGTCGGCCATGCGCTGAAAATCGGGCCCTGTATATACCAGATGGGGTACACGGTGGCTGGGGTTCTTCCGGGCTTTCCAATGGTGTCTCGCCTTCGGCAAAGCCCGTTTCGGGGGCTTTTCCGACATCGACGCAGCCTTAGGGCCTCAACAACACCGCACTCAACATTTTCCTTTCAACAGGCCGATTTCCAATTGATGCTGCTGGTGATTATGGAGAAAGAGAGACCCGGCACTTTGCATCGGCGACCGCGTCACGCGTGACTTTCACACGTGGACAGCAGTACATGGTGTCAAACCTCGCTCGCGTTGTTTTGGGGGGTGTAAGCATACCAACTGCGATCTGCAGGCGGATGCTGTACACTTTGCGACAGAGCTAAGCACGGCTGGACCTAGAATTGGGGTCTCGCAGTCTCTAGATGGTGACAAGGAAAATACAGATGGCACCAAAGCAGTGCCGACCGAGGGTATCGGAGCGTGGCCCAGGGTGGAAACGAACGACTCCCGTTAGACTCGGGTCGTGGTTCCCGCTCGGGTGCCGACAGCAGGCAGTTACACGCGGCGGAACCCAATATCCATTTGATGTAACTGCCGGTAAAAGGCACGTGCTAGGCTATGTATGGGGGTTGCACTAAGCAAATATGAGGTTCCTGACGTTATCACACTCCAGATTTTCTATATTTTTTAGTTTACACACCTCCGAGAATCAGGACGGAACGATCGGACTCGCAGAAAGTACGAAGAGGAATCCTGGTTTACGAAAACTCGAGGGATCGGGGTTTGTGCGGCATCGCCCCTGCCCAACCCGTTGTGTCTCTACCACGAATCGTTGGCGTCGAACGCGTCAAATTCAGTCTTTATAGAACGGTAAGCGCCGCACGCCTTCCGACTTCAAGCCCAAAACGTGTACGAAGGATTCCAATATTCAAGAAAGGGCGAGGAGTACGAGGCAAGGGGGCGAACCTGTACGAAGGAAGGAGTGCAAGGCTCCAATATCCAAGCAAACGGTGGGCGCGGGTTGGAGGGGCGGGCAAGATGTACGATCTGCGCACAACCATCTCCGCCCGCCACTTCCTTGAGACCACTTCGCCGCCGTATGTTTGTATTTCGAGGGCATGCACGACCGTGGCTCCTCGGGGTTGAGAACGTGTCCATTCGTCTTCAAGCTACACTGTGCAATGTTTTGGAAACCTTCCATGTGCGACACTGGAGTCCTATTAATTGCAGCCAGGGTTCGGTATTGAAGCACGAGACGGACCTTGTTCCTTTTCCTCTATTCATAGACCATTCTCCCCCTGGACATGCTCTGGTTCAATGTCCCCCTGGATATGCTCTGGTTCAATGTCCCCCTGGACATGCTCTGGTTCAATGTCCCGACCGGTGTGGGCTGTGTCCGAAGCGACGGAGACAACGCGACGTAGCCACCGACACAAAAAGGAATGTAGGAGAGAGGTGGACCATGTTGCTGGGGATTTTTCTTGGCGGTCGGTTTGCCGTCGTCGTCACAAGCTTTCCTGTTATACACGGTGGCGGCAAACCGTAACGCTAGGAAAATTCACAGCAACATGGTCTACCTCTCTCCGACATTCCGTTCTGTGTTCGATGGCAACGACGCGTTGTCTCCGACTCTTTAGTATAAAGCCCACCGGATGTGAAGCTGGCCCAGAGTACCCTGTTTAAAGGAAGGATGCGAGGCCCATCTGGTGGCGCAGTACAGCCCCGCAGACGTAGTCAATGGGTCTTCTGTGTTCCTCAGGGAAGGTTTTTGGAAGTGGCGGAGACTTTATATTCTAGGCGCACGTTGCGCGGAGAGTACATCTTGAATGTGTGGGAGAGAATCACAAAATGGACACAAAAAAGTTAATCCTATTTTTACAGTGATTTGTAGGCACCAGGCGAAATATACGACCACTCCTGTCTCAGAATGTAGGAAACTTTTTGATTGCACAGTGATATCCAAATTGTCCTCGTAGTTCGAGACAGTTGTATTTTGTACTAATCTGTCCGATAATATAAGGCACATTGAAATATTAACACTATTACAAAATTGGCCCTTACAATTCCGTGTCGGCGTCCCCGGTGGCTTGGTAGGTGGTCCGCGTGCCTATCAGAATCAATGTCGTGGGTTCAAGTCTCACCGACTGCATGCTCGTAGGGGCTTTTTCTTGCATTAAAAAAAATGATTAGCGGAAAGCGCGAGAGCGTGAGTTAGCCACATTCGATGCAAATCGACGAGCAGTGGGAATGCTGAACCCTATGCGCGACAAAAAAAAGGCACGTACCGGGGGGGAGAAGGGTAGATATCTGTGGCCACGGCTTGTCCAGAAGCTCGTCGAGGGTAGAACCTCCTTCGAGTTCGGCTGGAAAGTAAAAGTGATGATAGAAAAAAAACAGACAGAGTGATATTGAGTATGAAACAAAACAGCCCCAAGCCCAAATCTCGACGCTTGGGCGAATCTACATCAACCAAAGGCGGCGAGTTGAGGTTCAGGAAGCAGGAATTAACTGCTACACACAGGAGTAGGTGGGGACTGTTGTATCGAGTAGCGAGAATGCGTGTTCATAATTTTGAGGTTGTGGCCGCACAGTAAATCCCCATGTCTCCAGCAGTTCGCTTTCCCTCAAAAACTCACCCTATTATCAGCGAATGAACTTGCCGCAGGCAATCGGCGTAGATTCCACTAAGTTTGGAGCTTCGGGAGTGGAACTGCTTCGCTCAACACCGTACGCGTACGTATATATCACACGCGCTCTCAAGCAGTACCAACCGTTACAAGCCGGAGGAATGCGGCCAGTGTCCTGGGGATGGAACGTTGATGAGGAATAGGATACACTATGGCATCTACAGTACGCTATATCATCGGAAGGCAGGTATAACGATAATCAATTATGCTCCATCCGCAACAATACAATTCGGTAAGACGAAAAAATAGCAGATACGTGTCAAGCCGGATACTATTTGATTACAGCATGGGCCCGGCAACAACAAACACCTATTGATAGTCTGAGCAAGCCTTAGAACCTTGTAGCGACGCCATCCTTAAACAGTCTTGAGCATAAGCTACTATTTTAATATATATATATACCTGGTAGGGTTTAGTGTAGCGCTCGGCGATGAGCCCGATTTCTTAGATCCCAAAAAATCTCAACGTCCCCTAAAAATGTGATCCTTATTATGTCCTTGTTGTTCTTAATAGTAGTATCGATCCTTTGTTGCTCGTGGGGCTGTTTCAACCAACTCTCCGGAGATCCCCCGACAGATCGAAGGTGAACAGGATGAACGACGATGATTTACACAGTGCAGCTGTCTGCTGTAGTGATAGTGGTGCCTTTACAGCGCCGGTTGAGCAGTGCCGGCAGCTCGCTACGGCACTGCCGGTGGAATCGCTCGGCACATATACTATAGGATTAACCGGTGTGGCAGTGTGCGTAGTATATAATGCCGGTTGCCGCTATATATAGTGCTGGTATTGTTGGCTGGCGCAATATCATACCGGCACCACTCAGGGATCACTACTACTGTAGCACAAAACCCAGCAACACCTGAAGACGAGAAACATCGAGCACACCGGAGGTTGGAATCCACCAGCAGCGTGGAGCTTCCCAGTATTTCGTAGTATACGAAGTCTCCTTCCATCCCATAATAGGGCACGGGACTGCATTGTTTTATGGTATGATGTTGCCGAGTACTCATTCAGGTTTGATTGATAGCGCTTTCCAAGTTTTAAGTCATCGAATTCTGGCTAAGTTTTTTTTTTCTGTGTAGATGGTGCGATTGGAAAACGACCCGAACACCTCCAGATGGCAAATGGAACAATGATGAGAAATTAATTTGCCGACCCCTGCGCTACTACTGTTGTGAGAGGCAGCACGCAGAGTGCAGCAGCCCTGGAGGCTCACCCCTTGATAGTGAATCGGTACGGAAATTTTGAGCTTGGCGCCTAAAGCCGACTCTCCGACCCTAGCCCCAACCCTAACCCGGACCCTATGGCAGTGATCAGACTGGTGCCACGGAAGGGGGGGGGGGGGGGGGGGGGTACCCCCATTTTCACTGCGACCAGGTTTACGCCACCCGGGCAAGTGGCTCCGTACCTTCCTCAAATTTGGGCGTCACAGGTACTTGTTAGCGCAGAGTGTAACAAACAATCCCGTGGAGGTCACATATGTTGAAAACTGAAAGCTCTAAAAGATTGGCACTGCAAAGAAAAGCGGCGTTATTAATATTACGAGGGGTCATATTAAATAAAACCTACGGTACACAAATATATATATATATTTACCTAGTTTTACTAACAGTATTGTGTCCTATTTACTATGGCCCCCCGTACTAATCACTCGGCCGAGTGGCTCCGAGCGGCCGAAAACAAAGGTCTACAACGAGATCCCCCTACCGTCGCCCCAGTCACCCTTGCTAGGATGCTATCCTTGGTGAGACTCTAGATTGAGTCGGCCGACTTGGATGCTGTGCTTGGAAAGACTCTACAACTGTTGTAGGCTGATTCGGCCCGCACTCGAGATGCAGTGGCTTGGAAAGACTCGTTCTGTTGATAGGATACTGCTTTAAATGAGGCTGAAAGCCCGGTAGTTTCCTGGATTCAAGCGTTGGGATCGTGTTTGCAGTACTCGGGAGGCGTATCTTAGATGGAAAACCAGAGGTTTTCCCAGCGAGGCACGAAGTTGGCTCTCAGTCTCCGCGTGCGCGAGAGGAGCAAAGCTGCTCTTTTTCTATCTGTAAGAAAACAACACACGCGAGTACCAACGAGTACCGATTTAACAGGCAGACCTGTCCAGGGATACAAAGTGTCCCGACCTTGACCATCACAAGTGGCGTCGTCCTACCGATCCCCCCCCGCTCTGGAGCTGGGGGCGATTTGGATAACATTGACAACCCCTTCTGGGGAACAGGACCGTCTCGTTTTTTGTGGTCACACTTCGCTTTTCCGTCGGCACTTTCTCGCCCTACCCACGTTGCGGGTGGCATGGCGATGGCTTTCGTTGACGATTCATTTCTGCCCCTTAAGGCTAGGTCTTCCTTTCTTTCTCTTTATTGACGTAGTTTGCCGGCTTCATTTTCCTTGCCGTTCAGAGGTGTGGGAGTGGGTTTTGAGGAGCCGCACCTTCGACTCACGTTCTAGTTCGTGGAATCGGGGTTTCCATAATTTTCCAATAATTCTACATATACGGCTCATCAAAGTGGGCCAGTGTTATGATACTGCCTTGAATGAGGCTGAAAGCCCGGTAGTTACCTGGGTTCAAGTATTGGGGTCGTATTTGTAGTACTGTGGAGGCGTATCTTAGATGGAAAACCAGGGGTTTTCCTGGCACGACCTAGGCTCTCAGTCTCCGCGTGCACGAAAGGAATAAAGTTGCCCTTCTTCTATCTCTAAGCAAACAACACACCTGAGTACCAACGAGTACCGACTTAATAGGCAATCCTGTCCAGGGATACAAAGTGTCCCGACCTTGATCATAACACTGTACATTGATTGGGCCGCTTATAATATACCTGTTACCCGTTAGCCAACCAGAAAAATAATCTTGTATAGGAAAGATTCACTATCAGCGGGTGACCACTACAACTACGTGCTGAGCATCCGTGTGCTGGAGAGAAGACATGTTGCATGCAGACCGTGGGACGAGGATATGAGGAGGGTGTTTTCTGCAACGTTTCGTACATGTGAGTGCGCACCCGTGGTTTGCCGTAAGGGTGCGAGTTATCGCACTTAGGGGGCAGGGGGGCGATCGTTTTCGAGCGCTCGATTTTTTCAGAACGGGAAGGTTAAGGTTGCCCATAAATACCGGACAATGTGTATTCGGAAAAATCTGGTCGAGAGAGAGCCTCTTCCGAAAATACAATGTTCGAGACTTGCCGTTGTCGAGAAAACGAGCGCTGAGAAACGATCGCACCCCTGTGCCAGCTCAACGCTCTTTACGGTACGTACCTAGGCATGCTGCTATCATATGCTACCTATCGGTACTCTCGTATAGAGCTGTAGAGGGGGGATACCTGCTCGCCCCCCCGGCAACACTCACCATGCCCCCTTCGCGCCGCTACAGCCACCACGGTTTTTCGCACCTCGATCGTCCAGCGCGTCCGCGCATGTACCTCGTGGCGTCGCCGGGCATCGCGCTTCAATCTGTCTCAGTCTGTGGAGCCACTTGCGCCTGATGTGGGTATAGGCGTGAGCCCCTTGTACCTTGATACGGGTAAGGCGTGAACCCCTGGTACCTGATATACGGATACGGCGTACCTGGAGATACACAGCGAAGGGTAACAACCGAGGCTTGGAAACGTAAAACGTACCCGCGGGGGAAACGCATCCTGCTGATGATCCCCTATACGTATAATTAGGCGCGAAGGAAGAACAGCCGACGTTGTGATCCTCGCAGGAGTAGTTTGCTGCCACGGGGGCGATAGTGCGAACATCAAGCAAGCAACATCCGCACGACACAGATACAACAACTGCTGTCCCTGAGCCAGTCCACCCGCCGCTTTAGATACATATATCTTGTCCCGATTCCCGTTGAAAGATGCATCTATCTGTTCTGGAACTCCTTTGATATGAAATCGGAGGCATCACTTGAAGTGCTGTAAATATCTAAGCGCTCGTAGCAGTGGTCACGTGGCCGTTGCTATGCTTCGACCAGCGTCTCGCTGCGCAAGGAAGCACTCCTTGACCTGCACTACGCCTGTGCCCCATCTATCACCGCCATGCCTGAAGAGCAGCGGTGGCTTGGGTTGCTCATTCCGTGTTCACCAACACATCAGCAGTAAAACACCCTTAGCAGCAACCCTTCCGCCACCAGCAGATGTGGCACGGCACACGCCATTGAGAGCAGCGTCGCAGCTTGGCGTTGCGGGCCACAGCTCTCTACTCAGGTTTTCCGGGCATCGTCGAGCGCTGTCGAGCACCAGCGGCCATGTCGGTGGCGACAAGAGAAAGAGAGTGGATGAGGACGCGCGGACAGCAGCGGGCGGGGGTGCGTCGCTGCCCGAGCTAAAGGGGGTGACTGATCGTGAAGGGGAAAGAGAAGACGATCAACTAGAGAAGGCGAGCCCGAGCTACTGCCTCGTTGTCCCGACTGCTGTGGTAGAGGGTCGTACTCGGAACTGGTCGCTGTCCTGGGTAGCGCGCACAGAGCTCGAACGCATGCTAGTCATGACATGATACCCAACTTGATCAGCACAAGACACAGCAGTTGAAGCAGTATATACGATGCAGCAAGGAAAACCCAAACGGTGCGGGTGGCAAGAAACAGGATAAACCTTACTTGCCAAGTCTTGCGCATCCACCCTATTATATTCAATTACAGCAGTAGTATTACGCAACAAGCAACGCCACGTACCAACGGTACCAACGGTACCAGGTACAGCAGTGTACCGAGTTTATCGCTGCCGGTATACCGTATCAGTATATATATACCACGGAAGAAAACACACCCCGGTGATAAAATTTTAGCACAACCCGGTGATAACACTTCAGCCTCGAAAAAGATCATCACCGCCGTGTGTGTTCTGGGACGGGGTGTACTATCCGACGCACCCCCGGTGCCAAGGCAGTTGGGGCGGGGTGTGCTACCTACTGCTGTAATCCCGGTGATATGGCAGCATGCACGGGAGCCCCGCAGCTAGGGGCTGTGGTAACGGGGGCGGGGGGATAACGTGTGCCCTGACGGTAGTAGTAATTGCTACGGAGCGTTAATAGACCTGCAGTACGTAGGCCAGACGGCTGCAGATGACGTGATAACAGGAGGGTGTGATAGCGAGGGAGTCGACAACAAAGGGGGTGGTACCGGCAACCAGGAGAGTGCTAACAAGGGGGTGTGCTACGAGTAACGTGTGAGAGAGGGGCTCTGGTCTGAAACCAGCTTGCTTTTCCGTTCCCACGCAATACTGCCGGTTGTGGTAAGGCCCACGCCTGAAACAGGAGATGACAGCAGAGATCTCCGCCCCGCTGAAATGCCGCAGGGCGGTTAACGGTAGCGCACGAAGCAGCTGTTGCCCTGGCGCAACTTCCGGCTTTGGAATTCATTGCTGTTCGGCACAACAAATCTCGGAAGGCGTGCCGCGCGCAAAACGAGGCTTCACGCCGTGCAACCTTTCATTTTTCGCCGCAGTCAAGAATGTTTTTTTGTTGCAATCGATTTTTGGTTGAAAAAAATGTTTTGGGCGTCTACAAAGGATATTAACACACTTTGTCAAGTTATTTTCGGACGTGGTTTAACGCAATTGTCGCATGTTTTTGCCTCCGGCGGCGCTCTGGCGCCCCCCCTGTCTGGTGGCTACACGCCTGCGGCGCGTGAGCGCAGCACGCTTGCCAGCTCACGTTGCGCTTTCGCGGAACAGGCGCCGAAGCCGTCAATACCGTATACCCTGTTTCCATACTGGTAACTACGGTAGAAACTCAATGGTCGCACGCACCTCAGAGGCCCTTGCCCCTGTTGAAAAACTAAATGTTTTCATCTGAAATATGAGGAGACAGCACTTTCACCCTTTCACCCCTTGATAGACAGCAACTTTGCCCTGACATGCCTTGACAAACTATTACGGGGGGGCATAGTTAATAGGACCTATGGTATACATGAAAACCTATATATTTGACCATTTTTACTAACAATTTTTGGTCCTATTTACTATGGTCCCCGTAATACTACTGGTAGGTTTTATTTAGTGTGGAACACTCGACCCTACACTTTCGACAGCGCACATTTTGCGTGGCTTGACATGCCTCCTGACTCCTGACATATTCGGCGTCCATGATCAGTACTAAACGTTTGTTTTTAGACGACGCCCCGAACATAGATACACCACCGTAGCATTGCGCACGATGGGTTTGTTTTCGAGAAAATGCTGTATTAGTGACACGCGACAACTTCCGTGGCTGGCCACAAACCTCGTACCCGCGCCGGTGGTTGCGGCTTTGGGCGCAGTAGGAGGAGTACTTATTAGTAGGAAGGGGGAGGATAAGTGGTGTGTACTATTTGTACTGAAGTATGTATATATGAAGGTCAGGTACGGGTTCGTATTCTGCAAGGTTTAAAATACGACGTGCGGTTCCCAGCCTGACCCCCGGGACTCATTCCTTTTTTTTTTTTACAGGACCCGCAGGCCCTGATTGGGCAAACCCGACGCCTCCTTGAGCTGGCGCGGCCGGAGAGCGCCTTGATCGGTGGGGCGATGGGACTCCTGCTGGGGACAACCACGATATCCCTAGCAGTGCCCAAGGTCATGGGCAACCTTATCGATTCCGTCATGCAGGGCACTGGTGCGTTGGCCGTCTCTGGGACATGGGGGGCGGGGAAAGTGTCGACACACATATGCAGCAGTGGTATGCATATTGTCTCCATTAAGGGAACGCTACTTAAGTACCCTCAGGAATGCGTCAAGTACCCGCGCGTAGGCGTTTCGGCAACATGTGCAAGCGACTTGGAACTAGAGTAAGGGGTTTGAAGCCAAGACCCGTATTTCGATTTTTTTAGAATACTGTAATTGGTGCGAATGCAACTATAAGTACAAGAACTCAGAGAGCTTTTCCGCCCTTTTTTGCCTTTTTTTGGGCCGAAGAACTTACTACCTGGTACCTGGGAACGCGGTTTTGATACCCGCAGCATCTTCGACAACAACCTTTAGGACCGCAGTCCCGTTTTGGGGACAAACCCCTCAAAATTCTAGGTAGTTTGTCCCCGAAACGGGACTGCGGTCCTAAAAGGGTCAAGAGATATGTCATCCGCCTGGAGAACAGCACCCTTGTTGTGTTCTTCATCGGTGATGTAGCCATTGCTGTATGTACTACGCTCCCTCGCGTGAAATGAAACGTTTTAAATACCGATTTTGCGAGTTTTTTTGTGCTCCTCGCTCGCAACGTCGAGTACACGAAAACACCACATGACTCATGAGCCGTTTCTGGCTGCCTCCGACTGCTGTCCGGCGCACCCGATGCCTTGACGCACCCCACCAGGAGCACCCCTCAATTTAGCCGGCTGTAATGTCCTGTGACGAGCTATAGCTTCCCCGCAAGCGATGCGCAAACGTTTTGTTGGGGGTTGTTGTTTGTCTCATTCTGTGCACCCCAAATTTCGACCAATGTCGACCACTGCAGCACCTCTAAGTGGAGGTGTGGGCCTCAATGGAGATCGAGGGGCAGAGCAATCTCGAGGGAGTCACAATCTGCTGTTAGGAAGTCTTTCAGGTCACGACCGCTCTCCGGTATGCACGAATCAGCCGAATTTCTCAACGCAGCGTGTCAAATTCGTGGTGTTTTTTTTTCCTGTTCCGATAAAACATCTACTGGTAGAGATTAGAGTCATCGGAAACCCGGGGACCAGGAGACGCTGGAGAACAAGCGTGGCCTTAATAGTATATAGTCTTACCTGGTGTTTTTTCCTTTTAATTCTGAAAACCTGATATCACTGGTACTATTTTCAAGTAGTTTTTTTCGTTACAAGCCGATTTACCTACTGTAATTTTACCTCTGCTGCGACCTCGAACCGGCTGGTCTTACAATGGATACCTGGTACATCACAATTAATAATGAGATACATGGCGATTACATCGTCGTCCTCACGGTCCTCACAAAGCAGCCGGGGCTGTTGGGTTATGATTGGAGGTAGGCACTTAGAGGGAAACAAATAAAAACGAAAACCGGATACGGAGGCGTTACTCTTGAAGGAAAAAAACGAAAAAAACGGATAGCGGTACGTGGCAACGTCAAACGCCTCCGAATCGTTGAAACGAATGGCTGTTTTAGGTCTAGTTCGTGTTGTTTTGTGGTATCCGGCTCGAGTCGTGTCGAACTATACGCGCCTCGGCTCTCGGGAACGCGACGTGCGCAGTGGTTTGGGTAGGGTTGGGGTGTGTGGTGTGGCGTGTGGCGTATGGCATCCTCTGTTGCCGGCACGCTGGGCTATCCTGCGCTGACCATTATATCAACATATAATCAGCATGGCGCCTTGTCATCTATATACTGTTGTATATTGATACACCAGGTACCACTATGTCCCGAGAGTGTAGGGGACGTTTTGAATGAATCCTAATACACAAACGATGCGATTATATTTGGTCCAGAGTGGTACAGCAGTATTCAACCCTCTTAGGCCTAAAACTGCGGTCCTGTTTTGGGGACGAAATTATCAAAGTCTAAGAAGTTTGTCCCCAAAACGGGACTGCGGTCCTAAGAGGATGAATTAATAATAATAATAATAAAATCGTACTTTTTTTTCTTCTTGAATATCATGTACCAGGGGTGTACCAGGTATATATACCGGTAAGTTATTACCAGGTACCTGGTATACTGCTGTACGGAGCTCTGTGGTAACGTGGCGCAGCAGGCAGCCCGGCAGAGCGACACCCTGAATAGCGAAATGCGCCCCGATATACCGACAGCGTGTCGCTATATCGGGTCTAAGCTCACGGTACTTGCAGAGCCCCCCGCCTCTGTCAGCCTGCGGTAGACTCGCTCAAACACACCAACACGCAAACATACATCCCGTGCTGCCACACACCACCTCCTTATTACATACACACCGTGCCTTGTGCGACTGGAGAAATGTGCCTGCTTCCAAACGTGGAGGAGAAGATGAGCAACACGCACGACAAGGATGAGGACAACCCTTCCGACGGTGAAAAGCTTGACGATGCGGGAGAGGCTGAGAAGGCGGGGAGTAAGAAGTTCACGGCGCCGCCGCCCTGCTCGGACCTGTCGCTGGCTTTTAGCAGACTATTAATAGAACAGATGGCGTTGTCGGCTGGTAGTACCGAGGCGGGGCATCTTCTTGTTCGCAAGGCTAAGATGTCGTTACTCGCAGCCCACGCCGCGGAGCCAGCGAGGCAGGCAGACATCAGGGCGTTTGGCGAACAGGACGCTGTAGGCACTGCAGTGAAGCACAACCGCCAGCTGTATCGTCGAAGTTTTTTTTTCCGTTCTCCAGGTGTTTTGGATGTTTTGAACTGCTTCTGTAGCAATCACCCGATATTCGAAGCGTCGTTCTGTCGCTATTGAAGAATAGCGACATTATTATGGGGGACCATGTCCGGTCGCCCCGGTGGTTCAAGTGGTTAACCTCGAATTCTACTTGTGTTTGAGTCCTGGGTTCGAGCCCCAGGTGGGTCGGATATTTGACTTTATTTGCAAAAATAAAAATAAAAAAAGGATTCAATTGTTGAGAGCGCCTTGCAGCGTGGGCAGGCACAATTCGATGCGAGTCGAGGAGGGAAGAAAAAGGCTGAAATCTTCTCGCGATAAAAATGAAGGCACGTACCGTAGCGGAAAGGGGGGAGAAGAGCCTGCTATGTGACCCCGGATCTGAGTTACGAGTTGGAAGGAGAGAGAGAAGATGTGCGAAGAAAATAAATGGGATGAGCGAAAAAAAAAAAGAAAAAGTTACTAGGACCAAATATTATTAGTAGAAATGGTTACATATATACCTGGTACGTTTTTATGTATACCACAGGTCCTATTAACTATGGTCCCCCGTAATAGTCGCTTTCGAGGGATAGCGACACGTCCCTGCATGGCGACATAATTGGCTCTTGTCACTACGACCTGTCGCTCTATTGGGCAACCTACTGTAACACGTACCAGGTACCACTAATTGTACTCGTACAAAATACGTCTATCTACGTACGCGTTCACATTCGGTTGAAACTCTACTTTTCCATGCTGTCTATCGCTGTCTATCGCGCAATAAGTTGCCAGTACCAGAACATCAGCCGAGCGTCGGCCGTTTTTTTCGTTCAGGTTGTTTTTTATTACTTCGTATTTCGTACTGCTGTATCGTAGGCGCTACGAGTGTCACTATTTATACAGCAGTACGAGCAGTAGTATTACGGGGGGCCAAAGTAAATGGGACCTACGGTACACACAAAGACCTATGTGTTCTACCATTTTTTCCAACAATATTAGGTCCTATTTATTTTGGTCCCCCGTAAGAGTAAAAAATGCCTGCTGTATTGAGGTTGGCCGGTGCTGCCGGTTCTTCCAGTCAACTGGTTACCGCGTTTTTTTTCGGTTTTTTTCCGGTAACCGTTAGCCGGCTAAAACCAGAAAACCGCGTTTTTCTCTTACGAAAAACGATTTCTCGAACACGCCTGCTCGGGTCCCAAAAACCGGGCAGAAACCGTTTTTTTCAAAGGTGTACAACGCCGATCTGGTATATTTAATGCCAAGAACAAAAATAGGTATAATTTGTATGTACCCACTCTATACCTTTTGAGCCATCTATAGGCACGCTAAATACTAAATATTGCATTTCGGGGAAAAGCTTCATGGCTCTCTCTGATTGGCCAGCGGCCGAAGCTTCCAGGTACACACTTATATGTGTCTGCTCAAGTTGGGGTTCTCCTTTTTTTCCGGCCTCAAGTGTACCTACCTATGCAAGGCTCAAGCTGTACCTACCTGTACAGCGGACCTCTTTCCCCAATAAGAACTGGTAAGCTTCATCGTAGCCAACAGCCCAGCTTCTTACGGGGTTCTTACCGAGTGTTCGGTAAGTCTGTAGCAATACACCTGCCCCCGCGGAAGGGTAAATTCGCTTAATGATCTGTGTTTCTTTGTTGACTGACAGCTCGGGTCACCTGATCCCAGCCGCCCTGCGGTCGAATTGTTCATTTTTGCCAGAATAGGTTTCAACCTAAGGTGGCGGTTTATAGGTACAATCGAAGGCCAACATAGGTGAAGACCAACTTGAGTAGACCCAGAGAGGCGTACCTGGAACTTTGCAGCCAACAATGGGCACGATCGTGGGCTGGCCAATCAGAGGGAAGGCCAGGAAGCCTTTTTCCGAGTGCAATGTGTAGTGTACCTATGAATGGCTAAAAAAGGCATAGGTGTACCTATTTTTGGCATTCACCCGTATTTTTACGCAACGTACCTAGTATACAATACGACGGTGTACGTCACCCTATACGTTGTATGCCGCACCCCTGGAGTTTACCACTCGGGTGATAAAATAGACTAAATCCCGAAACAATCACCCGAGTTATCTCCGGGGGGCGTTGTATACCACACCCCCTGCGGCTGTCACACCCCTATACCTTACCGCCTTCCTGGAGTGAGCGTGGCAGCGAAACCTTCAGCCACTACCTGTAACTGCTACCAGGTATTACGGGGGA
The DNA here is from genome assembly GCA_031213475.1 of Nereocystis luetkeana. NCBI lineage: Eukaryota > Phaeophyceae > Laminariales > Laminariaceae > Nereocystis > Nereocystis luetkeana. The sequence goes on along the minus strand of JARUPZ010000011.1, from coordinate 3,670,824 downwards.
CCATAGTTAATAGGACCAAAGATTGTTATTACGGGGGACCATAGTTAACAGGACCTATGGTACACATAAAAACCTATATGTTTATCCATTTTTACTAACAATATTTGGTCCTGTTAACTATGGTCCCCCGTAATAGTAAAAATGGTTAAATATATAGGTTTTTGTGTATGCCATAGGTCCTGTTAACTATGGTCCCCCGTAGTACCACACCCCTGTCGAACAAGCTGAAGAGTGTGGCAGCCAAAACTCGTTTCGCAACCACTATGTTATCACACCCCTTGAATCAGACCCCCTCCCTGTAAGGGCATACCACCCCCTTTGTCAAATCCCAATTTAATCATTACTAAACTCCATCACCGGGGTACGCTGTTTATCACCCCCCCGGAGTATAGAACACCGAATAATGAGGTTTTTAGTTTTTAGGGCCCCGAATGTTACCACCGGGGGTGTGGTATATATACACCGTCGTATGTACCTGGCATGCGGTATTTGCTCCACGCTCAATGTACTGCTGCGTGCTCGTAGACGGTTGTTGCGAAAAGCGAAGAGCGAAAAAACGCAACTCTTCGTTTTTCTACGGTTTTCAAGTGTTGGCCACCTCGCCTGCGGGGGGGGGGCACGACAGATTGTTTCTCCTAGATTTTGCTTTCATTTTTTTCTTTTTATCTTTCGATTTGTCTACCTTGTTTTTGTTTTCTCTTTGATTGTTTCTTTTCGTTTCACTATTTCATAGATTGCGTATGTCGTGCCTGTCGTATCTAGTATGATGGCATGGCTTTGCATTGCCCACTGCAGTGCATACTGCACACGTGGCAACGTAGTATCTCTGTGGCGTAGCTTTGTGACCACAGAACTTGTATCTCTTCTAGGATTGGAGAATCGGCACGGCCACTGGTTGTGCTGGACTGTACCGCACGTGCATTTTACCGGGGGGGGGGGGCAATTATCATGGGGATGCAGTAATTGGGCGCCTATATGATAGGACAGGCGATGCCCGGGTGTATGATATGGCGTCAACACAATAGCGAACAGTAGACAGCAGCAGTAATGAAGCGCGCTTGTAGTAGTCTACGGCAGGTAGGGGGCCCAAGCGCGGAAGGAAGGAAGGAAGGAAGGCTTCGAGCGGAAGTCATGGTCGTAACGTTTTGTGTACCAGGTATATTATACTTGGAACGGTGGCTCCGCAGGCGGCGCGGCCAGCTGGCCGATCGCCGGCTTGCTTTTCTACTATTAATACTGTACTCCTCCCGATGTGTTGCTGCCTGATACGTATTAACCCTTTTAGTACCGCGGCCCCGTTGTTGGGGACAAACCAGTCAAATTCCAAGTAGTTTGTCCCCGAAACGGGACTGCACTCCTATTGATAAAAGAGGGTTATGGAGAGGTACCGGCACAAGTAATGGTGCTCATATGGCACCGGTATGCGCCGAGCCAAGCCAAGCCAACAATACGGGCACTGTATATTTACGTGGCTGCAGCCGGCACCATTTGCTCCGCACACTTGCCACATTGGTTGAGCGCGCAGCTCCTACGAGCTACGAGCATATCGGGCAGCTGGCAAAATCGTTATTCCGAACAGCAGTTGTATTCATACAATGGTTGCGAAGTGATGATGGGAGAGGCTTGCAAATCGAATGAAAACAGAGGCGATGCGAAATGACGTATAATGCCTCCCTCGTATAGTCCCAATTTGACGAAAGGGCCTGATTGTCGAATATAATATAACATATTACGATGGCCCGCCGGGGGGGGGGGGAGGGGGTCAGTTTTTCCGTACGCCCGTTTGTTGTTTCACAACCAAATCAAGTACACTGATGTTACATACGTTGAAGGGAAAAGTTTAGGAAATTTCTACATGTGGTTCGGACCTCTTCCACGCTGACGTTGATCGTATCCGCGAACCTGATCTCACCGGGACCTGATCCTACCGGGACCTGGTGCCGTTTCGTACCCTGCTCCTATCCGCAATGTGCCGAAATGAATTTACAGTAGCTCCTCGCAGGAGTCGCCGGAGGTCCACCCAGAGGCATAGCACATAGGCACAGCCGTCGTCCGCAACCGCGGAAAAGAAAAAGAAAAAAAAAAGTGCGATCCTGGAATCGAACTCCAGTTCAAACGATGGTATCACACGCTGTTGGCTACTGCGAAGCACCTCGGAACCGAAGAAATTTCCTGGAATCAGGTATTTCTAGCTCTAAAGAACCGGTATTAGTACAACCCGGACCAAACCTTGCCTTCGGTTACATAAAAAAAAGCTCTCATGCCACCCGAGGTTGGGATCGATTGAGATGCCGGTATACTGGAAAGTACGCTGAATTTCAGCTCAAAAGTCGCACAACTGTCAGCAGTTGCAACACACATCACACAGGTACAAGTAACCCTTTTAGGACCGCAGTCCCGTTCTGGGGACAAACCACTCAATTTATGAGTAGTTTGTCCCCAGAACGGGACTGCGGTCCTCAAAGGGTGAGCTTACCCTATTTTAGTCCTCTTTTTTATTCGTCCCATTTATTATCTTTCAACCTTTCTTTTTTCTCTACCAACTTGCGGTATTAATATTTTAGTAACAACTCAGATCCGGAGGCACATACAGCAGCAGCAGCGGCAGGCTCTTCTCTCTTCTCTCCCCACTGCGCGTTCGCGCCTTGCGTTTTTATAGAACCGCAGTCCCGTTTTGGGGACACACTACTTGAAATTTGAGTGGTTTGTCCCCAACACGGGACTGCAGCACTAAAAAGGGTCGACCCTTTCTTTTCACCTGGTCGACTCGCGTCGACGACACATACAACCATGGCAGCTGCAGCAGCGGAAAGAACGGGTGCGTGTGTGATTAGCGTCCGTCCTTACGTATGACTGCTATGGACATGTCACAGATCAGACAGATAATCGATTCCCACAGTTCATGATCTAGCACTTTCGAGGCAGAGAGACCGATGATCTGTATGATCAGTATGATTTGTATGATCTGTATGATTTGTGACCTATGGTTTGTATGATCTGTATTATTTGTATGATCTGCATGATCTGTATGATCTGTTTGATTTGTATGATGTAGCTCATGTTGCCGGGAGGGACGCGTACATTCATTCATGATCTGCTGCATATAAGCACCACACCTCTTTCCTGCGTTTGGTCTGCGGTATGCAAATCCTGCACAGCCCCTCACAATCCACGGCGCAGGTTCTTGCTTAATAGCCTTATGTGAGGAGACTATATATGAATGAGTCGCGAAATAATGCTCCCGCACCGCTCCCAGGGGATAGCCGACGAACCCCCCGGAGAGGGACACGCGCGGAAAGGCGGTATAGGCGGCGGGGGAGATCCGGGAATCAGATTCGCCTGAGGACTATGATATCGTAGGTATATTTACATTTACGTACCACTCTGTCCAGCAGTAATAAGAAACTTTTGGAGATAATATCGGTGTACCAAAAGGTTCGTACCTGGTAGTATTTTGGGGGCAGAGCGGGTATGCCACACCGGAGAATGTGGCACGGCCCCCTGTGTATATATATATATATATATTATATATGTATACCTGGTATACCGTAAGAAAAAAATGTTGAGTACGCTCAGAGGGGTGCTATATACCAGGTACCAGGTGCCGTTTATATATATATATATACCAGCGTTCGTTTGCTTCCGAAGAACGGTAAGCGTATGTAGGGTGCTTGAAGTCGAGCATTCTGTTTTCGGAAAGGCTCTCTCTCTCTCTCTCTCTCTCTTAACCGGCCCGTTGTTTCTTCAGAAAATTACACCGTGTTTCGGAAATGGCGTTAGCTTACGTTGCCCCCCCCCCCTTAGGAATAAAAAAAATCGAGAGCTGCAAGAGCGACGGCACCCCTATGTCCCTAAATATAAGCACCTTGTGTGGACTAATATTCATACGAAACGGTATTTACATTAAGGGGCAAAGCGGTACGTTTTTTTTTTTTTTTTTTTTTCTCGTTTTCATCTGTTTATCTGCCTCGTGAGGCGCCGACTCCATCCATGCACCCGTCGTGCCAAGTCCCGACCGACCCCGTTCCCGACGCCGTGTAGTCTCCCGCGTGGTGCGGCGGCGACGGCGGCGACGACGACGTCGACAATCAACCAACCAACCTCCCGCCACCGCTGTACTGCTGTGGTGCTGTACAGGCGCCTACACGCCTCTGGAAGCGGCCGGAATCCTCATGGCCATGTTCGGAGCTCAGAGCATCATGCTGTCCGGCAGGTAAGTACTGATGGAGGGCTGTTTGGGCATTAGTACTATTTCTTTTGGGAAGGTGGGCTATGAAGTCGCAGTATGATTACTAGGGGTGGGGGGTGGGCGGGGCGGCGGGGAGGGGAAGTGGGGGGGCGGGGCGGGAGACAGTTTTTTGCGTCTTGGTGCGCTTCTGTTCTCGGTGCGCACCGCACGCCTTCCGATCGACCGATCGCGCTAAAAAGAAAAAGAAAATCGCACACGCGAGAACATTTATTGACAGCTGCCGCAACCAAGGTATCACCACATACATGCCCATTAACCTCTTTCATCTCCTCCTTCTCCTCCTTCTCCTCCTCCTCCTCCTCCTCCTCCTCCTCCTTCTCCTCCTCCTCCTCCTCCTCCTACTCCTACTCCTACTCCTACTCCTTGCCCCTTCTCCAATTGCCGACGGGAATTTTGTACGCATGGCGCAATATTGACAAACTTTCGTGCCATCTTTTTCCGTTGTTCATCCCCCCCCCCCCCGCGAAGGGCCGGCCTGATGACGGTCGCTGGCGAGAGAGTAGCCGCGAGGCTGCGGAATCTAGCGTTCCGCTCCATGGTCGTCCAGAAGACTGAGTTTTTCGACCGAAATAGGTATGTATACCTTTTGTTCTTCGGCTGGGGAGAAGTTGAGGGAAGGTCGGAGGGATCGACGCGAGGGAGGAAGCGGGGGGGGGGGGGGGGGCGTACGCTTTTGTTGCTTGCCTTGGTTCTTTGACTATTGACCACGCATCCCTTTCGAGGCGGAGGGGAACGTTGTGGTCGTTCTGCGCTGACGCCTTTGTGTGTTTTCTTGCGCCTCATGTGTCTCTTCTGCCGCCTCTCCGGTAGCTATTACGGGGGGCCATAGTAAATAGGACCTAGGTAAACACAAAAGTCTATATATTTAGATATTTGTACTGCCAACATTGGGTCCTATTAACTATGGTCCCCAGTAATAGTCGGTTGCTTCTACCACACGCCTGGAAGCCCTCGCCTCGCCGCGAAACTCTTGTCCCCGGGCGTTCTATAGACGCTGCGAAAGAGCGAGGAGTGAGGGGTAGGTAGGTGGCCTATGGATAGTAGCGTGTGCTATTACGGGGGGCCATAGTAAATAGGACCTACGGTACACACAAAAACCTATGTGTTTCCCTGTTTTTACTAACAACATTTGGTCCTGTTTACTACAGTCGCCGTGTGCTCCCTAAGAGGCACAGCTCCGTTGTCTCGTTGTAGTAAGCCTCGTCGGCATCATCGCGGCGGGCTTTTTTGTTTCCTACGAGAAGAGAGAGAACGTAAAATATTTCGTGCGTAATGTTTTAGGTCGATGTTTTCTATTGGTGTGAGTAAAATCGTGACCCAATCCAAGGAACCAATCTTTGGTACAACGATATGAACCCAGGATTGGGTTGGATTTGCTCCGAGTTAGAACGCACGAAGCGACCAGTCTGTCGAAGCCTATAGCCTACCCCTGCGAGGACAGGGTGATAGGCACAGGAAAAATACAGACGTTCCCACCCACCTTACAGGCTTGGAAGTTTTTTTTTTAACACGATCCTTTCAATCCCAGGGATGGGCGCCGCGCTGAGAGCGCACTCGCCGCGGGGTTCATCCCGGGCGAGCCCCCCCTGCTCCGGAGCAGGAGGCCTCATTTAATCCAATACTTGCATTGAATGATCGTTGGCAGCGTGAAAGAATACTGTAGGACAATCCTCTGTCGACATTTGTCGTCATCCGGGATCCTGACGTGATTTTTTCTTGAATTGTTTTTTTGGGGAATTGGCGGTGGATAATAACGTCAACTGGTACATAGTTTTTCGTTCGAGACCAATATTCGATTTTTTTAATGTTTATGTTGAGAAAAATGACGTCACGATCCCGGATGTTGACACATATCAACCGAGAAATTTCGATCAATCGAAAAAAAAAAAATCCAACCTCCAGAAAACTGCGGACACGAAATGTCTTTTCCTTGTACAATTAACGCTCGCCACGAGAGGAGTTGCAACTAGGGGTTGCAATTAGGGGTTGCAGTATGGGGTAGCATTTAGGGGGTGAAATTTGGAGTTGCAACATGGGGTTGCAATTAGGGATAGCAATTTAGGGGTTGCAATTGGGGGCCATAGCACATTTTGCCCGAAATAGTTTTTTGACTGACGGAGCCCCATGTTGCGAGAAACTATCTGGTACATACCTCTCTCGGCCTAAATATAAGAACCACTTGGTCTTCATGCTAGTGTCTAAACAGTCCCTATCCTTCCCGCCAGAGTACTGCTATAGTACACAAACGGTCATCACATTTAGGGTTGCAACAAAATGTCTCTTTACCACCTATATATACCAGGTATAGACTTTGGGATCGACGTGGTGCACGATAGAAGTGGAACATTTCCGCTGGAAAAAAATCTGAATGACGGGAGTTCCTGAACCCGAGATCGTCGGAATGCCAATCTTGTTTCGAAGTATGACGTTTTTGTATACTTGAGCCATGGGATTTATTCATCGGGATGCAATTTGATTTTTGCCGAAGTCAGTTTTCGGATGAGGTATGAATCTCCTTAAAACCCTTTTAGGACTCCAGTCTTGTTTTGGGGACAATTGGGGACAAACTACTTGGAACTTGACTGGTTTGTCCCCAAAACGGGGCTGGAGTTCTAAAAGGGTTGAGTAGGAAGCCTCAGAAAATTCAGGGTGAACCTCTATTATCGTAGAACTCCTCGATCGTTCATTTTTGGGTTGTAAGTAAACCTTCGTGCCATTTTTTCTCCAAAAGTCATTTTTTTTTGGGTGGGGTAATGTATGTTGCGGTGGAACGGCGTGCGGGGGGCCAAGGAAAAAGGACGATGGGTCGAGGGCATGAAGCGGCCACGATGTCAATGGGGCGCAGAGTCTCGGCGGATTGGTTGATTTACTACTCTGCGGAGGTGTGGGGTGGGCGTTTCAATCGGCAGACGGTTTCGCGGTTTTAAGCCCGCGGGGTGATAAACGCCCCCGACCGAGGAAATAGCGCACACAGCGGTGCTGCCTTCCTGTGTCCCGTTGAATCTCCGAAGCGAAAAAAAAAACATCATGAAAATTCGGTGGTGCTCGTACCTCCACGATTGTCACGAGTACATACACCTATCACCTGTTACGATAAGGGCTCTCTCTCTTCTTAACATGCTGTCTTTGCTTTACACATGCTCCAAGCTCTTCTTGTTCTTCTTCTTCTTATTTCAATCTTGCCTTTGTTTTGTCGGTCATCGTGTGCTCGGCTCTCGCTTGATCGCGGCCGCTCTGGGCGGCGGGATCGAAAATCCCGGGTTCCGGTCACAGGACGGGAGACCTGGTGAACAGGCTGGCTAGTGACGTATTTCTTGTCCAGGGCAGCGTCACCTCCCACGCCGCGCAGGTGAGCTCTGTTACGGGGGGGACCATAGTAAATAGGACCAAATATTGTGTGTAAAGATTGGTAAATATGTAGTTTTTTTGTGTGTAGCGTAGGTCCTATTTATTATGGATCCCCCGTAATAGTATACATTACAGCACAGAACAGTGCAGTATTACTAGTGTTAATAAGTATGTGTACGACGTGGCAACAATTTACAATTGAGAGATGACAGAAAAAAAGTGTTCTCGGGGCATTTTGTGCTCGACTCGTAGGGTAAACCCCCATGTTTTTTATACTGCGAGTTAGTGTGGACCGCACCCATAATATTAACAATAACAATGATGGTGACTTTGATAATAGCAATAACAACAATAACAACAATAATAGTATTAATATTAATAACAATAACAACACCAACAACAGTATTAATAACACTATTAATAAAACTATTATTACGGGGGACCATAGTAAATAGGACCAAATATTGTTACTAAAAAAAAAGGTAAATATATACCTGGTAGGTTTTTGTCTGTAGCATAGGTCCTATTAACTATGGCCCCCCGTAGTAAGAACTTGATCCTCGCCCAAAAGGAGAGATTCTCGAGTTGGTTTCGCCTTCTGTTACAGCGGTCAAGGCCTCTGCCTAAAAGAAGCGGCTATTACGGGGGACCATAGTTAATAGGACCAAATATTGTTAGTAAAAAATAGCGAAATATGTAGGCTTTTATGTATACCATAGGTTCCATTAACTATGGTCCCCCGTAATAGTATAGAAGTGAAGACGTCATCGTGACGCCATTGAAAATAATCCTGATCAGCCGTGAGCATAGACTACAAATACGGGGGACCATATTAAATAGGACCTAAGGTACACCCAAACAGCAATATGTTTCGCCATTTTCGCTAACAATATTTGGTCCCATTAACTATGGTCCCCCGTAATAATCACCTGTAAATCTACTACTATTACGGGGGACCGTAGTTAACAGGACCTATGGTATACATGAACACCTCTATATTTAACCATTTTTACTAACAATATTTGGTCCTGTTAACTATGGCCCCCCGTAATAGTGGCCTAGGATTACGGGGGACCATAGTAAACAGGACCTAGTATTGTTATTAAATAGTAAAAATGGGTAAATATGTAGGCTTTTGTGTGTACCGCAGGTCCTGTTTGCTATGGCCCCCCGTGACAGTGCATACACGCGACTCGACTAGGGAGGAAAGACACGAACCGTATTGGTGGGGAGGGAGGATAAGAGCATTTTTAGTGAGCCCGGATCTGAGCTACTACTGTTAATATTACGGGGGAACATAGTTAACAGGACCTATGGTATACATAAAAACCTATATGTCTGACCATTTTTACTAAAAATATTTGGTCCTGTTAACTATCGCCCCCCGTAATAGTATGGACAGAGAAAATAAGGTCCAAGACAGTAAATGGGATGACAAAAAAAAAACAACTAAAAAACGAGGGTTCAATCAATGTACGTAGAGCTCGCCGCCTTAGCCGGAAGTTGTCAACCCAAGAAGTGAGACCCAGACGTTCTCTTTTTTTTTTTAGTTTTAGTTATTAAGCCCTTTATGTAGTGCTCCAGTCCCGCTGTGGGGTCGAACCAGTCAAATTCTGAGTAGTCTATCCCCAAAACGGGACTGCGGTCCTAAAAGGGTTACTTGTAGTATCTCTTATGCTGCTGTAGATATCGCTCCGCGTGGGCTATCGATATACCGTACAGCAGGAGCCGGGCGACGGCAGAAAGTTAGGGAACTGAACTGCATCCCCTTGTGAGGAGGAAACACTTGGGATTAGTGTACTGTAGAATGGACAATTTCCTGGTATGTTTCTGTGCTACCAGTACCACAGGGGTGTTTCAATCCTGTATTTAGGGCTGCAGTCTCGTTTCGGGGGGTAAACTACTCGGAATTAGTGTGGTTTGTCCCCCCAAACGGCACTGCGGTCCTAAGCAATAAAAGGGGTTGAAATTAGGGTATAAAACTTTTGGTACGGCAGCACCCCGACGTGGGGACAAACTACTCGGAATTTGACGGGTTTGTCCCCAAAACGACACTGCAGTCGTGCAGTGCCTAACAGTCCTACATGGGTCGTGCGAAACTCCTCGTTGTGGTGACGGCGGCAGGGTTTGCGCAATCTTTTGATGGTGGTGGGATGCACGGGGATGCTGACGTATCTGTCCCCGCAGCTGGCGATCGTCAGCGTCGCGGTTTTCCCGCCGGTGGCGGGGATAGGCGTGTGGTTCGGCAGGCGGATGAAGAGGCAGCAGAAGGTCGTGCAGGAGGCGCTCGCCGCCAGCAGCGGCGTTGCTGAGGAGGTGGGTGGGTGGGTGGGTGGGTAGGTGCGGCTGCGGCTGCGGCTGCGGCTGCGGCTGCGGCTGTGGCGCCGCAACAACGCGGTGCGTGCGTGCTGTGTGTCTCTGCGTACACACGGCCAGATAGTTTATGCTACGTGGAAAATAATTAATCGAACGATCCACACTCGTACGTAACAGTGACTGACGCCCTCGACATCTCCGGTACTCCCCCTTTCTTGTGCTGCTATTATTACGGGGGACCCTAGTTAACAGAACCTATGGTGTACATAAAAACCTATATATTTGACCATTTTTACTAACAATATTTGGTCCTGTTAACTATGGCCTCCCGTAATACTAGTTTGGGACAGCCCTCCGCCCTGGCATGTCATTTCTGCTGGCAGCGGCCGTGACAGGTGGGACGGGGGCTCACGTCCTGTGGGAACATCTAACCTCGGACACATCATGATCTATTGGTGTCAATTGCAAGAAAAAAGAGAAGGCGGTACTCGTAGAGTTATTATTTTTCCGAATCCTATGATCTATACTCGTTTAAGTATGTAGCAAAACGAAAAGGGATCATAATTTTTCCGAATTCTCCATATATGGTATACTGCTGTAGACGCTCAGACAGATCGTGATCTCTGCCTACCGTCGTTAGAGGTTTTGTACTGTGCAGGACCTATCTGCCCGCCGCCTAATCGCGGGTGACGCCGTTACGTGTGTGGTGTGCTGCGCGCACTGCCCCTCCCTGTATCGCGTGTGTTGTGTGAATGGATTGTGTACGTAGGGCTGGGCAGTGGCACAAGTATGTGTATACCGGAGGCAGTATTCTGCCGGCAGTTGTAATTTTAGTGATCGGCCTGGCGAGTATAGTTGGACAGTAGTTGTTATCTTACGTACGCCCAAGAAACACGCCATTTGGTAGTACGAAAACCCGCTGAATGAGTTTCGAGAAGAAGAGATACAAAGAGGAGAGACAGTATGCTCTGCTGCGATCCAGCACATACATGAAGTATATTTGATTGATTTTGACAAGAGCGGTATAATCGCTTTTGACCTGAGTCAGCCATTGCCCAGCCCCAGGATTTTTTGTGCTGTTTGTCCGGCATCTCTGGTTGCCCGTTGGGCACTGTGTAGGGATAGTCTACTATTGATACAGTAATGCCGGTCCCTTTACAGTGCCGCTATTACAGGGACTATAGCGGCAACCGGCAACCGGTACACGGTTAATAGTTAATCCCATCTGTGCGAAGCGAAATCACAAGCAGGCACTACAGAGGGACCACCCTGGATAGTGGTGTTGGATATCGGATATCGATATCGGAATCGAGTTTGACACGATACCGAGAAGTACGAAAAAATGATGATTATCCGTATCATTTCGATATTTGATACGTCGAAGCTTTTCGTCCAGTGTGGACATTAAACAAAAATGGGGATATGCCAGGGGATGGATAGAGAGGTATAATTACACGTTAAATATATTCGATGTATCGATATCCCGATCATTCGGTATACCACTACTGTACGTAGTAGTGGTGGATATCGGATATCGATATCGGAATCAACTTCCACACGATACCGATACACGAAAAAATAATCGATATTCGTATACGAGTCGGATTTTTTATACGTCGTCGCTTTTTCGTTCAGTGCGGACATGAAAAAAAAAAAAACACACACACACACAAAGGATGCCAGGGGATGGTTGAGGGTCTAATAACCCGTTTTGACAGATGTGATGTATCGATATTCCGATATCGATATTCCGATATCGAAGCTCTCGATACGATATCCCGACTACTGTGAGAAAATAGACCCCCGCACCACCCCTCTGTCGTGGTGAGGACGTATTAGCAATAGTCACCTAATGCGCGCGCGGTTGTTTCGGTGAGCGAGCTTTTGCCTCGCGAAAGCGTCTCCGTAGCGCACTGCACTGCACTGCACTGCACTGCACTGCACCCGGCTCCGCTCACCAATGTCAGAGCGCTTATTTTTCGTCCGCTTCAGGTGCTGTCCAATATCCGAACCGTGAGGCAGTTCAGCGCCGAGCTCCGCGAGGGAGAGCGATACTCTTCGAAGGTGAGCTTGGGGGGGGGGGGGGGGGGGGCGGGTGTACTCGACAGGAGGTATGTCCTCGGTCTCATGCATGGCCGTAGTCGTATGGTCATAGACCCTCGCATCCCTATACTCCTTTTAGCTTCCCTGGTGTCCGCAGTGGTGGAGTGCGTGTGCTTGTTTTTTGTTTTTGCCTCTGTTTTTACTTGAGGTATTTCTTCCACTCCAGAGTTATTGGAGCCTGTCCTGCGACCACGGACTGCATTAAATTGTGAGTTAATGCGAGAACAACAACAACAACAACAACAACAACAACAACAACAACAAATACAATGCCGGGACGGAGTTGTGGGGGGGGGGGGGGGGGGGGGGGGTACGATCGGCCGCAAACATTCCAGGCCGCCGTCTTTAAAACAGGCTGGTCGAGTCGGCGGCGCCCACCACCGCGCAGCAGTTACCTTAAGCCTTTTAGGACCGCAGGCCCGTGTTGGGGACAAACTACTTGGAATTCAAGTGGTTTTCCCCCCAAAAAGGGACTGCAGTCTTAGCAGGTTTACGCCTGCCTTACCGGCTCATTCCTCTGTTGTCCTGTTTATTTCGGCAAGCGGTAGGCCGTGCCGTCAGATAGGTTAGGACCTACCAGGTACCCTGGTACTATTTACGGAGGGACAGACAGACAGTAGTAATCAGGACCCAACATCCTTCGTAAAAATACTGCAATATATAGTTTTTTTGTGTGTGTGATTGGTCCTGATTGCTATGCTCCCCCCGCAATAAGACGCGTGCCATTTTTGTTTCCCGACTGACGGACAGGTTCCTCAGCTATTTGTGAGGAACAACCCAACATCTTAAAAAAAGTATCTTCTTTTATTTTATTGCAATGTTTTTCGCACAGCGCCTTAAGGTTATAAGGGCGAGGAACTCAAGCGTCCGTTTTTTTTTATAGTGTTTTTTCTTCTTTTCTGAATCAGTTTTTTTTTCGGAGGAGCCTCAGGAAAAAAATAGGTCCTGTAGTTTACCACTCTCCACGTTAGCCCACGTCACTTTATCCAGCAGTACGGACGCATGTTACGACGGGGCTCCCGCTATGTGCAGGAGCGTCTTGCACAAAAAATCGTGATGGGCGTTTGTCGTCAATTTCAGCCTTGCACGTCGGCCGAGACCAACCCAACCCTAACCTTAACCCTAACCCTAGCCCGAACCCGAACCCGAACCCGAACCCTTTGGGGGGCTCGTGGTCGGCAGGGGCAGTCACGCGGCTCCGCCGCGTGTGTTGGTGGCGTTTTTTCGCTAGAAAATGCCGGGCGGCCGAAAGACCCGCCTTGACCAATGAGACCCGCATCCTGCACAAAGTTTTGTGTAAAGGACGCTCCTGCACACACGTAGGTCGAGCCGTTACGACGGGGGTGTTCCTCAATTTTTCTGCGTTTTTTTTTTTTCGCCTGAGAGACGCTCTATATACCGTAATAATGCGAGTAACCGACTTCTCGAGCCCACCTCAAACGACGCGTTTTTCGGACAGCCCTCGACGATATCTACCTCAACACCTTAAAATCTGTCCAACGCAGCCCTTTACCGCGCTGACAACGTGGAGATATGGAGCTCGAAAAGTCGGTCCGGGAGCGGATGGTAGGGGGGGGGGGGTGTACTCGATAGGAGATATGTACTCGATCTCATGCATGGCCGTAGTCGTATGACCATAGAGGGGGGGGGAGGGGGTACTTGGCGTCGCTCGACGGGAGCATCTATCTGTGGTTTCTAGGGCTTGTTTCCCGCGCCAAATACCCCCCCCCCCTCTATGGTCATACGACTACGGCCATGCGTGAGATCGAGTACATCTCTCCTATCGAGTACACCCCCGTCCCCGTCCCCCTGGATAAGTACCACCGCCTCTTGTGAACCCTTTTTAGAACCGCAGTCCCGTTTTGGGGACATAATTACTTGGAATTAGAGCGGGTCGTCCCCAAAACGGGACAGCAGTTTGCCCTGAAAGGGTCTTGTCGCCCGTTCCTAAAGGTATCAGGTAGTATTACGGGGGACCATAGTTAACAGGACCTACGGTACACACAAAAACCTACCTGGTATATATTTACCTATTTTTACCAACAATATTTGGTCCTATTTACTATGGTCCCCCGTAAATAGTAGTGCAGTAGTTGGTCACCACACCTCTGTTCGTGTTTTGTGAGTAACCGATCTGTCGGCGTCTGTTGAGACTGCGGCGAGTCTACACCGAGGTGCAGATAGGTCCTGCACAGCATCTCATGACGGCAGGTTGGGATCTAGATGATCTGTCTGTAGATGATATGTCTGTAGGTTATTCTTCTGTAGATGATATATCTGTTGATGATACGTCAGTAGATGATATATTTGTAGATGATATATCTGTAGATCGTGATATTTCTGTGGATGATACATCTGTCAAGGATCTACCTGTGGATGATTTATCTGTGGACGATTTATCTGTAGACGATTTATCTGTAGATCGTGATCCATCTGTGGATGATTTATCTGTAGATATTTATCTGTGGATATTATCTGTGGATGATTTATCTGTAGAGGATATATCTGTAGATGATATATCTGTAGATGAGTTATCTGTAGATGAATTATCTGTGGATGATTTGATCTGTAGACGATCTATCTGCAGATGATATGTATGTAGATCGTGATCTATCTGTGGAGGATTTATCTATGAACGATTTATCTGTAGACGATATATCTGTAGACGATATATCTGTAGATATATCTGTAGATCGTGATCTATCTGATCTATCTGTAGATGATATATCTGTTCGATTTGTGCACGACGAAAAAACTTTCCCCTCGTCGAAACCAGGTGGAAGACTCGTACCATCTGGCGGCGAAGGTCGGCATCACCAACTCGTTTTTCCAGGGCTCCATGCACTTCGGAGGGCACGCTTCTCTCTGTGCTGTCATGGCTCTCGGTGGACAGCAGGCACGTCGTCTGGAACATAGCGCTCCATTTCATGCCTTTCAAGGGTGGCTGTAGCACGGTTGTCGATCGGAGAGTGTTCGGTGTGCGCGCGCGCGCCCATACTCGCTTACGGGGTGGTGGTAGGCCGTTGGGGCTGGCATAGCAGTAGCAGCAGCGGCAGCAGCAGCAGCAACAACAACAACACTCCACTTTCCCACCGACCCGCCTGCGAACGAGTGCGCGCGTCCCGTGTATTGTAACGCGAAAACTCGCGTGAAAGTCGGGTGTTGTTCCTATCCTTTTTTTCCCCCGTTCGATCACGCACATTTTTGTTTCGTCGTCCCCATCGCACGAGTCTCTGCCGCCGTCCGTCCGCTGCTCGTCGCGTACACGCCGCGCTGGAACACCTTCTTTTTTTTTGTTCGTCGAGATAAACGAAGGGCGCGTTACGATTGCCTTTCCGTCGGTGGTTTCCCTTGTGTCCCTCCTTGTGCCGTCTCGTGCTCTCCCCGTGAGATGTAATTGGGGCACGATCCTCTCACCGTTGGTTGCTCTTCCACCCTCCCTTGGGCGCTCTCTCTCGACTTTTTATTGTCATGCCGTTGGGGCGACTGGTTGTTGGAATCACGCCGACAGGGGTAGTGACGATGGGCCATAGGGCCTCTCTCTCCCTACGCCGTTCTATGTCTCTTGTTTTGTTTTGCTTCGCTTTTTTTTTTTTTTTTCGTGTGTGTATGCGTGTATGTGTTTGTTTGTTTGTTTGTTTGTTTGTTTTGTTTTGTTTGACCTTCTAAACAATTGCGTCTGTCTGTTTTGTCTGTGTGTTTATCTGTTCGTTTGTTCGTCTGTTTGTTTTTTTTTTTCTGTTTTGTTGTTCGTCTGTTTTTCAAGTCTGTCTGTCTTGTCCGTAACTCTGTGTGTAGCTCTGTCTATGTCTTTGTCTGTCTGTCTGTCTGTCAGTCAGTCTGTCTGTCTGACTGTCTGACTGCCTTTTTGTCTGTCTGTCTGTCTGTCTGACTAACTGACTGCCTTTCTGTCTGTCTGTCTGTCTGTTTGTCTGTGACAGGTTGCCGAGGGCGTGCTAAGCGTCGGAGACATGACATCCTTCCTGCTCTACTCCACCTTCCTGGCCGTCAACTTTGGGGGTCTCACTAGCGTATACTCACAGGTACAACTACTGTAACACTGAACCGGGGGGGGCAGGGGTACTGAACTGGACACGTCAGCGTTTTTTGTCATTGCTTTACTCTTAGACGTACGAGAGGTTCGGCTTGTTGACGTAAGCGAGCGAGGTTTAGCGGCTGGCCAGGCGTGGCTGCCCATGCTGTGTGGCGCTGGTGCAAATCTGGCAATATAGACGCACGCGTGACACCACCTGGTAGTGCCATGCCGTGTGGCACGGGTGCGTGCTCGTGCGGTATGGATAACCATACCCCGGCGTTCCTTCGGCACTCGTAATTCTCCCTATGCCATTGGATAAATAAACCAAGCGAACGGCTCTGTTCTCTTTAGTCTCATTTTCGGGGTTAACGTGACCGTGGTGGCTCGGTTTACCTAAAGGAGCGCCGGTTTTCCCCGCCCATGGACGAAAACTCCTTGCACAGCATCGCCTTAGCGTGGCATGATGTTTGTAGCGTGGCATGATGTTTGTTGTTACGCCCGTGTGTTCTAGTCCTATGGTTTATTTTCCTTGTGCTATATTTTTTTTTTCTTGTTACGGGGGACCATAGTTAATAGGACCAACTATTGTTAGTAGAAATGGTTGAATATATAGGTTTTTATGTATACGACAGGTCCTATTAACTGTGGTCCCCCGTAGTAGTGTTTTCTTTTGCGTACGCCGTGTTTTGCTTTGTTTTGTTTTGTTTTGTTTTGTGTGTTTTCTCGTTTTTTTTTTTGTGTGTGTTGTGTTTTGTTTCGTTTTCGTTTGTTCTCCTCTCCCAAGAATCTGAAGCGGGCCTCGCCCGCACTCCCTCCCAAGGGGAAAAAATTGTGTATCGAGAAGTGACGGCCGTTTTTTTTTGTTCTGCACCAGACAAACCCCTCTCATTACAATTGGACTGCTGCTGCTGCTGCTGTTCTGCTGCTGCTGCTCTGCAGCTGATGCGGCTTTTTCTGTTGTTGCTGCTGCTGTTGCTGCCACTGGTATACGACCTCCTGCCGTCGGGTCGTCCAACTACTGCGTTGTCTGTTCTCTTACCATGGCGCGTTCTTAAAATATAAACATAAGAAACTGTCGAGAGATAGCGGCCGCTTTTTTTTGTGCCATCAATCAAACTCCTATCGTCACAGACGGACTGCTGCTGCTGCCCTGCTGCCGATAAGGCTGTTGCTGTTGTTGCTGCCGCTGCTATAAAACCTCCTGCCGTCGGGTCGGCCAACTCCTCCGTTGTCTGTACCTCCAATCCTGAACGCCCACAAATCGGAATAAACACTCCCACTGACATCGCTGGCTTTAGGTGATGCGAGCCCTGGGTGCCAGCGAGCGCGTCATGGACATCATCACGTCCGCAGAAGTGCCTACCCTCACTGATGCCGCCGCTAATTCCGCCGATGGTGCTGCCGCGGCTAGCGCCAATTTGGAAATCGCGGGAGGCAAAGCCCTCCCTAGAATGGTGGCAGGCCGAGTGGTTTTCAAGGTACAGGTGGCGGCGGAGGTGGGGGGAGAGGGGGTACTCGATATCATGCATGGCCATAGTCGTATGGCCATAAGACCCTCCGTGGGGTGCGGGGGGGGACGTGCGCAGCAGGGGTTGGCGGGGGGCGGAAGCGTGGCCGCCACAGCTGTATCTTCATCAGGAATTTTGCGCGCTGTTGGTTTGTTTTGTTTCGGTTGACGGATCCGTCTTACGAGATAGTGCCCAGTGACATTTTTTGGGCTAAACATCGTTTCTGCTTGATGGCGTTCCTTAAGGGCACTGACACAAAACTGCCCGCCCACCGTTTTAGGAAGGACATGGTTCCAGCAATTTTTTACAATGAGGCGTTCCTTTTGTGTACCTACCGCTCTCGGCGTAGTGTACAAGGGCCGCTTGGTGTTCACATCCATGACGAAAGGTTCCGCTGTGAGTGGTATGCCATAATAGTGCCATACTAGATCATTGCTCGTGTTGGCTTACCGGGTAGGTTTTCCGTCGGCGTTTCGGGTGAGGGGAGAAGAGAGCTCCATTGAGACTCGCAAGTAAATGTTTTTCGGTGCACCCCCTGCTATGGTATGCGTGTGTATATATTACTAGTGTATGCATAGCATGAGTTGACCCTCCGTGCCTTTTGGGGCGAAACTGCACTCCCGTCTGGGGGATGAACCACTCAAACTCCAAGCAGTTTGTCCCCGAAAACGGGACTACTGCAGTTTTTTTTCTGCCCTAAAAGGCGTAAAAGGTTGACTATATAACCACCCCGCGATATTCGATTTCCTCGCGCGGGCCTGTCTGTTCGCGTACTCTACCAGTCTGCCAGCACGGTTCCGTGCGGTATCCACCTGATACTCCCACTATTAATAGCGCAATCAACCAAGCAATATCAAGCTGCTGCTGTCTTGAGTGACTTACGTACGGACTACCAATACGTATGCGGCCAAAGAACATGAACCATAACGCCTAATTCTCCCTACAACAACAAACTGCAGATTATTATTATCATATCGGTTCCCGATCTCTTACCAGTATATATATATATATATATATATATATATATATATATTGCATCGTCGCTGGTAACAGCTGAAAATGGCCAATCGGCACATATTAAGGCGCGAGGCGTACACCCTCTTGGTTATTATTGCGGGGGTAGACATACTACGGAGGACCATAGTTAATAGGACCAATGGTATACATTAAAAATATATATATTTCACCATTTTTACTAACAATATTTGGTCCTATTAACTATGGCCCCCCGTAATAATAATCAGGACCAAATGTGCTATGTGAAAATACTGGAGTAGATAGGTTTTTATGTGTACGATGGTAACCCTTTTTGAACTCCAGTCTCATTTTGGGGACAAACCAGTCAAACTTCAAGTAGTTTATCCTCAAAACGGGACTGCGGTACTCAAAGGGTACATATGCCCCCCCCCCCCCCCCCCCCCCCCCCCCCGCAATACGTAGGGCAACTGTACTGAAACCTACGTAGACCTGACTCTAAGTTCGAGTAATTTTTGATGAGGAAACGGGAGTACGGTTCCCGAAGCAAATCGTTTGGACAGAGAAGGTTGGTTTCGCCTACGTATGGACTTGGCGTCGTTGCCAGGTTACCAGGTGAAACCGATAGTTTTTTGTTTTTGTTTTTGCATGTGTAGTGTATTGTGTTGCAACTATTTCTTCACCGTGCACGAAGAAACGATCGGGGCTGAAAAACGCGAGCACGAGCCCAACCTGCGTAGTACTGAAAAATTGCTGTGGTTGTTGTTGTTGTTGTTGGCGTTTTTTTGGTTCGATTACACTTACTTACTTACTTACTTACTTTCTTGCCTCCCCCGTTCATTTCCGCTGCTGCTGTGTTAACCCAGGACGTTCACTTCAGCTATCCTACACGCCCGCACGCCTCCGTGCTCGGGGGCTTGACCCTCGAGGTGAGATTCGACAGCCTTGCCCTCGAAAGGCAGAAAAATAATACTACCCCGAACGTTGTCGTGCGCTCCCTCCTACATTTCAGTGGCGGTACCGCTCGATCTGACGATTGCACCAAAGCGTTAGCGCTGGCTGAAGTCCCCCAAGCGAAGCCTAGGCCAGGCGAACAGAAAAAAAAAAGAAGAAAGAAGAAAACAAAAAAAGTCCCGAGGATTCGCTGTCTGATGCCGCGCTCCGAAGCGATGCGTAGTTTTTTTTTTCTTGTTTTTTTTTTTTTTTTTTTTTTCCCCCTCTCGTTTCGCGCGACACCGGGGTAGGTGTGTGCGTGTGTGTGACGTGTGCCACCTTTTTGCGTTTTCATCCCTAAAAACCCTGGTCTTGTGTTTGGGCTTTTTGCCGCGAGTGAGTTCTGCTGGCTGATCGCAAGGTTTTGCGTTGATATATGTGCATTTCTGAATGTCTACCTTGCGACTAAGTTGTTTCAGTTTTCTCGTCATCTATATATACCTGTCATGTATTCGTTCCTGGCCTCCCGTGTGTTTTTTTTTTGGGGTTTGAATTCCTTTTTTTTTTTTTCTTTTTTCTTTTTTGCTTCTCGTGTTATTTTGTGAATCCTGCTTTAGCTCTTCGCGCTGTGCTTTGCTTGCCTCGCTTCGCCTCGCTCTCTCGCTCTCTCGCTCGCACAGGTGGAAGCGGGCTCGTCTCTCGCGATCGTGGGAGCCAGCGGGTGCGGCAAGTCGACCGTCCTGCGACTGCTGACGCGCTTGTACGACCCGCAGTCGGGAACGATCGAGCTAGACGGCGTCCCGCTGAACACGCTGGAACCCAGAGGCCTCAGGGGCAGGGTGAGAGACGCCGATAAAAACGGGCGGCGTTGGCGTGTGGCACACGCCTTGCTTACCCCATCGGCACAAGTGGTCGACGTTTTCGATTGCGATCGTTCTTCGGAAAGGGTTTTTCTTTTATGGGGGTGCAAGGGAGGGAGGGAGGGAGAGAGAGAGAGAGAGAGAGAGAGAGAGAGAGAGAGAGAGAGAGAGAGAGAGAGAGAGAGAGAGACATGGACCGGGCCGCGCCAGTTTTTTTGGGCAGAGATTACTGTGGAGAGGGAATTTTCTTGGGTTGTTCTTTCAACGCCCCGCAGGAACGGCGGCTTTTTAATTACTATTCTTGACCCTTTTAGGACCGCAGTGCCGTTGTGGGGACGATTTACTTGGAATTTGAGTGATTTTGTCCCGAAAACGGGACTGGAGTCCTTAAAAGGGTTATACATGAGGCATGATACTGTATGTATCTAGATAGGGTGGCGTTGTTGAAAACCTACTTTTTTCTCTGGGGCTCATCGTTTGAGAAATATTGGGCTGTTTCTTAACCCCGTGCGGGCTATATAGGTGTTGCGGTCGTTTTTCGGCACTTTTTTTTTTCTCTTGTTGACCCTTTTAGGACCGCAGTCCCGTTTTGGGGACAGACTGCTTGGAATCAGTGTGGTTTGTCCCCAAAACGGGACTGCAGTACTATGAGGCTTAGCAACGGTTATCATGATAGGGTGCTACGTAACGTCGAAACGTTGTATTTTCGGAAGAAGGGCCTCTATCTCTGTCGACCAGATATTTTCCGAAAAAAAAAACACACACACACACACACAGACACATTTTTGTTTAGTTCTGTATTGTCTAGTTCGGTATTGTTTAGTTCGGTATTATACCTTTTCCCGTTGTCGGGGAAAAAAAAAAAAAACGAAAGCTGAGAAGGAAAAAAAAATGATACCTGGTAGCACGTAACCCTGTCTAGAGCTCAAACGCTCTCCTTTACGGTCTCTTGTGTGTACCATGAATAATAGCAATGTGAAAAAACATTTGACCGTATTCCACCACTGGGATTGATTGGATCGAGCTACCCGCGAGTCAGATAGAGGCATCACGGCCCGTGTATCAGATAGAAGCATCACGGCCCGTGTGTCAGATAGAGGCGTCACGGCCCGTGTGCTATCACCCCCAACCGTAGCTCGAGCCTTGAAGAAACAAAAAGGTGGGCGGTTATAGGGACCAGCAAAACGACTTTTCGGGGCGGGTTGCGGCCCCTTCCCGAGCGCCGTTTTCGATGCCTTCGCCAAACCAGCATGCAGGATCCCTCTTGTCCCTCGGAAAGCCCCGGAAACGTCGTGCGCGAGGTTTGTGTAGGAAGACGGCCCGCGATGTTTTAGCGATGAGCCGACGGTTGTCCCACTATGGGTCATCTTGCTACCCGTACCTGGTAGTACATGGTGGTAGGCAGACAGCTTGCATTTTTCGCGTGCGATGGGCCGCCGGTCTCCTCCTTCTGCCACCGTGGCTTGCGAGGGCGCTCTCACTCAAAATCAGCTGTTGATCAGCCATTGTCTCCGCCCCCCCCCCAAGTCCGCCTCACAAGCGGCTCTTGGTAGGATGCAGCTCACCCATCCAAGCGACTCGCCGAACACCCTGACGGCGCTTCGCAAAGCTTGGTTGGTGCAAGCAAGTGTCTGCCTGGTCGGTAAAAGCCCGACGTGCTCCTTTTGTGGCATGGTAGGGATGCGAGGGTCTATTGGCGTACGAGTACGGCCATGCATGATATCGAGTACCCCCCCCCCCCCCCCCCTGGTGCAAGCAATGTCTGCCTGGTCGGTGAAAGCCCGACGTGCTCCGTCCTGACATTGTAGGGATGCGCGGGTTTATGGTCATACGACTACGGCCATGCATGATATCGAGTACACCCCCTGCCTTCCCCCCCCCCCCCTTGACCATTCCGCCTGCCATGGTTGTACCGATCGTCCAGATAGGGGTGGTTGAGCAGGAACCTGTCCTCTTCGGTGGAAGCGTTGCGGACAACATCCGATATGGTAGACCGGGGGCTAGTCAGGAGCAGGTGGCGAAGGCTGCGGCCGTGGCGAACGCGTCGGCATTCATCGAGGTAAAGGATGGCTCTGTTGCCTGACGTGCTTCCATTTTTTTTTTCTTTTCTTCAGGCATAAGAGACGGCTAGATGGTGGTGTATAGTGTTGGTGTTGATGACGGTGTCGGTGTTTTTTGGCAGCGTTCATCGAGATATTTGATGGCTCTGTTGCTTCTATAGCACGTGTTTTTTTTGTTTTTTTTTAATATATTTCCAAGTGGAGCGAAGGTTCATATGGCAGTGTTCCGTGGTACGAGTGAATGTTGGTGGTGTTGGGTGTTGGTGTTATTGGTAGGGTTACGTCGAGGTGGTATTGGCTCTGTTGCTCGTTGCACGTGCTTTCCGTTTCGTTCCGAGTTTAGCGACGGTTCAGATGGTGGCTCTGATGTTGGTGCTGTTGTGGTGTGTTGGTGCTGGTGGGCGCTGGGGTGTTGGTGTTGGTGTTGGTGTTGGTACTGGTGTTGGTGGCGGGGTTGGCGGCGGGGTTGGCGGTAAAGGCGGTGGTGTTGGTGGTGTTGAAGGTTTTGGTGTTGCAATTAGGGGTGAGGCGTGGTACGGCGGGGGTTGCTAGTAGGGTATTGGTGTTGAAATTTAGGGTGATGCGCGGTGCAAAAGGGGTTGCAAGTAGGGTATTGGTGTTGCAATTAGGCGTGGTGCGTGGTACAACAATTAGGGTGTTGGTGTTGCAATTAGGGGTGGCGCGTGGCACAACAATTAGGGTGTTGGTGTTGCAATCAGGGGTGACGCGTTGCTACAACAGGGGTTAAAAGTAGGGTGTTTGTGGTGCAATTAGGGGGTAGGCGTAGTACGGTAGGGGTTGCAATTAGGGGTAGCACTTTTTGGTCGAAATATTTGTTACTGACGGAGTGAGTCCTTAGCTTAACTGAGGGATGTGTTTTGCCCTGTAAGGCATACGCCTTATTATCCCATCTTGGTGTTGCACACCTGTTTTCGTGAGCGCCTATTATATAAGTCATGGGATTGATTGTTCATGGTACACACAAAAAATTATATATTTAGCTATTTTTACTAGCAACATTTGATCCTATTTACTATGGTCCCCCGTAATAGTAGGATACGTTTTCACTACAGCACTATATATATACCTGGTAAATAGATATAGTAGCGCACAGAAATGGTTGATGGACTATCAGTAGCGCACAGAAATGGTTGATGGACTATCAGTAGCGCACAGAAATGGTTGATGGAGTTGCGCGAGCCAAGCTCGTTCGAAAGTCATGCTTGAGGGTTGAGGTTAGTGAGCTAACAAAAAATAACTCAAGGCACCACCACCCCTACGATAAACCCTATTACAAAGACTTTGTTTACCTGAAAACACGATTTTTTTCTGTCGATTAATCGGTTGCCTTCCTTCCTTCCCCCCTTCCTTCCCCCCTTCCTTCCTTCCTTCCTTCCTTCCTTCCTCCCTTCCTTCCTTCCTTCCTCCCTCCCTTCCTTCCTTCCTTTCTTCCTCCGTTCCTTCCTTCCGCCTGCAGGGGTTCCCGGATGGGTACGACACGCAGGTCGGGGAGGGGGGCGTCCAGATGTCGGGCGGGCAGAAGCAGCGCATCGCCATCGCAAGGGCGGTACTGAAGAACCCAGCAATCATGCTCCTCGACGAGGCCACCAGGTGGGCGGGGGGGAGGGAGGGAGGGAGGGGGGGCGTACTCATTTTTTCTTGCCTTACGTAGTCATTTTGACCATCGACCACGCATCTCTTTGGGGACGGCTGGGGGGAGGAGGGGGCGGGCGGGGCGGGGGGTGCCCTTTCCCCTGGTGTCGGACAGTCATGAGTACCTGGTTGCGGTCTAATTAATAGGTGTAGCGTTTCCGACGCGGGCTGTGATGGGGGGGTTGCAATCGCGATGCGAGTCCACGAGGGGGGAAAAAAGCCGAAGTTCTTCTCGCGATAAAAAGGGAAGCCGAGAACCGTGGTGGGAGAGGAGGGAGAAAGAAGAGCCTATGATAGCTTTGTGGACCCGGACCTGAATTACGACCAATAAAATAGGAAGGAGAGTTGCGAATAATTTGGGACACAGAATAGAGTCATCGACCCGAGCCGTGGCCGTCCGAACCATTCTCGCGCCGTCTTTCCGATTAAGAGGTTTTGCGCCCAGGCCAGGAGTTCATTCATGCCAGTACGTAATGAGCCTTTTACTACTGACTGTGCTACGCTGTGTGGAAACGTGTAGTTTGACTCTATTATGTCATTCCGAGCAAGTCAATTGCCCCCGAAATGGTTAAGAACCGGGTGTCTAGTTTGTGATGCGCATACAGAAGGTATCGTGTGGAATTATGCGCGTAGGTAGGTAGGTATATGTTGCTGTCGAAAAACTGTCGCGGTTTTGCCGGCACCTGCTGCGCGATTTTACGACCTAGCGCAGCCGGAGTATATTTCTACGTTTCCATAAGTACTCGTACCCCTGTGTGTGTGTGTGTTTTTTTTTCTCTCTCTCTCTCTCTCCCAAAATTGCGTGTTTTTTGCGGCATTAGGGTGTCAAAAATAAGCGCGATGCGGTTTTTTGACACCCAACCATCCACGAAAAGGGTGGGTAGGTAGGTTACCACTTACGTAAAAAAAATGGTGGATACCAGTGTGATTGAGGGCCGCTGCTGTGTGTACGAGAAGAGCAGATGTTTCTTTGAGGGGAGGTAGGTACGTAGGTAGATTGCCACTTCTTCGATAACCTTGTCGAGGTCCACTGCGAACGAGACGAGTGTATACTAACCGTATGCCAAGAGTGCCAGCGCCAGGCACATTCGCTTGTCCGTACAGAGCGCTGGGAGGCGAAAACAATACGGAGGGCGACCTTCTTCCCGGCTAGCTACCTTACCCGGCGCCCAAATCGGCCATCGGTCATCATGATCAATAGTCCCTTTACATCGTGCACTGTGCGATTAACTGGGAAGCTCTGCTGGTTTCTTCATACAGTAGTAGCGTTGCTGCTGCTGCTGCTGCTGCTGCTGCTGTCGTTCTTCTATTCGATTCACCGTCCTTGTCGCAGAAGAGTGACTTGACTTGACTTGACTCGACTGACTGCCGGTGCCGCCTCCGTGTTTTTTTTTTTCCCTTCCCCGAAAGCCGCGTTTCAGCACGCGACACACGCACCCCCCTCGCAGACCGCTGTAACGCTTTGTCAACACTCCGACCTCTATGATCCCTCGAGAACTACTGTACAACCGTTGTTCTGGGACACACACACAACTTAGCTTGGAATTAGTGTGGTACACTATTTTTCAGTGGTGTTAAGGGTGAATTAACGCTTCTGCCCCGCCCTTCGCCCGCCCGCGTTTGTGCGTGCGCTGTGCGTGCGCTGTGCGTGCGGTGTGCGTGCGCCGTTCGTGCGCTGTGCGTGCGCTGTGCGTGCGCTGTGCGTGCGCTGTGCGTGCTCCCGCCGAAACTAAACGAAAACGACACAAAAAAAAAATCAAAAAAACAATTGATACAAAACACACACACACACACGAAAAAAAAAAAATGCCTCTGGTGTTTTCTGGACGCAGCGCGTTGGACAGCGAGAGCGAACACCTGGTGCAGGCGGCGCTCGAGCGCGTCACCGAGGGGCGGACATCCTTGATAGTCGCGCACCGCCTCTCCACCGTGCGGAGCATGGCCGATAAAATATGCGTGCTCAACAAGGGGGAGGTGAGAAAAAACAAATGGACTGGGCATTGCTTGCGTACTGTAACTCATTAGGGCATATATACGTACCTGGTAAATATCTGTTGGGTTCTTGTGAGCGAATTATTTTGGCGTACAAGGGCTGTCAGAAATTATAGACCACACTAAAAGCTCTATACTTTTGTAGGCACCC
The DNA here is from genome assembly GCA_031213475.1 of Nereocystis luetkeana. NCBI lineage: Eukaryota > Phaeophyceae > Laminariales > Laminariaceae > Nereocystis > Nereocystis luetkeana. The sequence goes on along the minus strand of JARUPZ010000011.1, from coordinate 3,644,640 downwards.
CACCCCGCAGCACAGTTCGATCTTGGCATCACTATCGATAGTATTACGCCATGCTTGCAAAACATGATTTTTGAGGAAAAATCGATCTCACAGCTTTATGTTGAAAAAAAACTCTCCCGACACCCCATTTGCGAGACCCAACCAAACAAGGGGGGGGTACACTGAAACCAAGTAATTTTGTGAAAAATAGAAAAAAAAAACGTTTTTCGTAATTTCGCCTGTAAATCCCACCGCGCTGGTTGTTTGTTTTTCGTTCTGACCTTAGGAAGGGGTACGGGTCGTTTTCTGTTTTTGTGGAACACCCCTGCCTCATAGCTTCGCTTTTTTTTTTTCAAATCTAAAGAGAGGATAGGGTTGTTGTCGGTGCCTTGGGAAGTGAAATCAGTCTCCAACTCGTCATGCTAAAACAACGCGACAAAGTCTCAGCGATAGCCCTCGCCAAGTTCAGTCGTTCGACCACCTCGGTGCGGTCATCTCGTAAACTCAGCCACGAGAGCCCAGAGATCAGTTGCGGCTTCTGCGTTCAGCCATGAACTACGAATGAACTTGGGAACGACCCTCGTCAGCCCTGTGTTCTCGCGGGTGGTGGCACAGCTCGAGAAGCGAGTCTGCCCGACCATCTACAGCCTTTTTCTTAAATTTCCTGGAAAACCAAAACCATACAGATAGGGTTGTTGTCTGTAGGATATGCAGTGACGGCCTCTGCAAACGCCGGACACAAAGCGTGGTGTTATTGGTCAGTACAATATGGCATGTCTTCATCTGGGGTCCGGGTCAGAGTCGAAGGATACATACGATCGAGGTCAGCCCCCCCAGTCTTCTTGTGGAAGACGTAACGCGAAGTCTAACTAAACCAAACCCACGCCCGACTGTAAAAAAACACACACACTCGAGAACCTCAAGATCGTCTCGGGCACAAGCTGTGTACGTAAAAAATTAGAGCAGGATTAATTCTGCAGCGTTGGGTGAAAGAGTTTATTCACGTGCGTAGTTCTGTTTGTCGTCGCCCCCCCCCATGACGTAACCAAGCCTCTTGCCAGCGGGGGCACCGATGGCATATATATACCTGGCACCCCTGCTCGCCCACGACGACGATAAGGTTCCATTATTTTGGTTATTTCTGGGTCTGTGCTGTGTTGAACCTTTTAGGACCGCAGTCCCATTTTGGGTACAAACTACTTGAGAATTGAGTGGTTTGTCCCCAACAACGGGACTGCGGTCCTTAAAGGGTTAGGCGTGCTGTTCGGCACGATGACGGTACGCACAGGACTCTGTGGTCCACCTTGTCGCCACTCTCTGGTCTGAAATACAAGGATCGCTTACCTTTATTACGGGGGACCATAGTTAATAGGACCTATGGTATACGCAAAAAACTACTGGTGTGTATTTATCTATTTTTACTAACAATATTTGGTCCTATTTACTATGGTCCCCCGTAATATTAATAGTATTAGTATACAAACATTGCTCTTGTTTCGGGACATACCTTTTAAATAGCCGTTGAGTTCGCACAGGGGTCCGCGATCGTTTTTCATCGCTATTTTACGGGGGACCATATTAAATAGGACCTACGGTAGACACAAAAACCTATATAAATCGCTACTGTTACTCACATTATTTGGTCCTATTTACTATGGCCCCTCTTAACAATAGTGGTAGCCTCGACAACGGTCAGACCAACCATTGTGGAGGGGGAAAGAAATTTGAGCCGTGGTTTCTGGCGAGGTTTTGTGTTTCTAGCTTCTTGAGGCTACAGAAATATGTGCGTGGGAAATGAGGGCCATTTTATTGTGGCTTCTGAGTTTGGAAACTGGTTTCACATACTGCTGTATGTAGCATTGGTGGGTCTTGTTTGTGTCAAAGGAACCAAAAGTCAACGGCCGCCGCGCCGCCGCGAGCGTGGTCTCGGTACCCAGGTCCGGGTTGATTTTCGCCGGCGACGTTGAATCGCCATTGGTGGTAGTGGTCGTGGTGGTGTTGTGACGTCGAATCACCATCGCTGCTTTTGTTCCCGTTGCTGCTGCTGCTGCTGCTGCTGCTGCTGCTGGGGTTATCGCCTCCATGTGAGGTAGAAGCCATCGTATGTCACACGAGCGCCGTAGCACGTAGGTAGAGCGAGCTCGCCGTAGATAGGTGGGAACCTTTACGTTGGTGACGGGTATACTCGGCAGATACGTAGATGGGCAGTAGCACAGTGCTGCTGTAGTGAAGAGTACCCCATGGATTCGAGTAACTCTCGGTCCCTGGAGGCACCGAAGACCGCTCAGAACCGGGCTCAGTTCTCAGAGGAACCGCTCGTGCTTACCCCCTCTATGATTTTATTTTCTGTCCCATAATAGACTGGATGGTTCTGGTTTCTTGGCTCCGGAGATCGCTAAAACTTCTAGAACTAACAGCTCAATTTTTTGCTCATGATGGTTGCCCTAAGGGTGTCAAAAGTCGAACATTATATTTTCGGGAAGGCTCTTTCTCTCAACCAGATATTTCCGAAAACACTGGCGGTGCTTGGTATTTACGGGCAACCTTCCCCGTTCTGGAAAAAAAACTATTACGGGGGACCATAATGATTAGGACCAAATATTGTTATTACGGGGGACCATAGTTATTACCTGGTAGGACCTATGGTATACATAAAAACCTATATGTTTAACCATTTTTACTCACAATATTTGGTCCTATTAACTATGGCCCCCCGTAGTAGTAAAAATAGCGAAATATAAAGGTTTTTGTGTGTACGGTAGGTCCTATTCAATATGGTTTGCCGTACTAGCAGCGCTGAAAAAAAAGAAGCGATCTCAACGCTCTTTTTTTCTCTCTTTTTTATTTTTTATTTTTTTTTAATCATCACTTACGCTGTCCAGCTTTTTTACTCGTAGGAGGTGTTACCCTCAGCAATCTTCTGGACAAGCCGGGGTCACAGGTGTCGTTCGTCCCCTTCTCCTTCTCCCCCTCCCCCCCGCCGGTACGCGCCTACATTTTTATCGCGCATAGGGTTCAGCATGCCCACTGCTCGTCGATTTTCATCGAATGTTGCTAGCTCTCGCTCTGGCGCTTTTTCCGCTACTACTGTTAGTAGTCGATTTTTATGCAAGAGAATGTCCCTACGAGCATGCACTCGGTGAAACTCGACCCCACGAAATTGATCTTGGAAGGCACGCGGACCACCTACCAAGCCACCGGGGACGCCGGCTGTACCGAAATATGCGGACCGTCTGTTTCGCATGTATCGGTACGCAGAATTGTTTCGGGGACACAATGGTAAACAGTTAAGATAGCACACCCCCGTCGGACGAAATTCCTTAAAAGGGCATACCGTACGTGCACCTATTCTTGGCTTTCGTCCTTCATTTTTGCCCTGTGGGGCTTGTGAGGGAAAACATCTCGAAAATTCATGACAAGAGTTACAACACCATCCGGACGGAGCGGCCCGAGCTGGGCCGGGATACACGGGGGGGGGGGGGGTGTTGGAGTTGCGGCGGAAGGAGCTGGCGGTACCATAAACGCGCATGCAGCACGTCAATATGCTGAAGTACCTCTCTGTGCGCTGCTGCTTTTCACGCGCCCTTCACAGCCGCTTGATGTGGTCGAAATCAATCAATCAATCAATCAATCAATTAATGTTCGTCGTCGTTGTCGGGTTTTTTTCTGTTTCAATTTCTCAACATGGATCCCCTTACGGATTAACAAGATACAGACATGCCGTAGTTTCTGCAAGAAGTACTCCTTTATTACGGTCAGAACGCATTTTAGTTTTTCTCTGTGGCATGGACAGTCAATCCAATCCCAAGGCCAGCCAACCAACCTTTTAACCCTTTTAGAACCGCAGTCCCGTTCTGGGGACAAACCAGTCAAATTTCAAGTAGTTTTGTCCCCAAACGGGACTGCGGTTCTGAAGGGGTTAACCTTGCGGGTAATTCTTCACGACCTGTCCCACCCTTCATACGACTCGCCGGACACCTCACGGCGCTTAGCGCCTGGTGCAAGCAATGTCTGCCTGATCGGTGAAAACCCGACATGCTCCGTCCCGGCATTGTAGGGATGCGAGGGTCGATGGTCATACGACTACGGCCATGCATGACATCGAGTACATACATCCCTCCTATCGAGTACCCCCCCCTCCCCATGTATTCAGGTGTCCTGTGCGTACTGCTTTTGTTTGTAATGCTCGCCATTTCTCTCGGTGGCATAACAGCCCCCCCTCGCCGTTTGGAAACCCACCGACCCTAGTCCGCCACCCTGTGCCTGCTTATTCCACCGCCGATTGCTGGATGTCACCTATTCCGATGCGCGCAGGTGGTGGAGGTGGGGAGCTACGATGAGTTGGCGAATAAACCAGACGGGCACTTCCGACGTCTGGTCCAGTATCAGATGCTAGCGTGACCCTTTAGTGTGTACCTTTTCATTTCCGCCGGGGTCTGGTCTAGTGTCAGATCCCAGCGTAATCCTCCTGATCCGGCTACTCATAAGAGGTCTATACCTTTTCGTGTCCACCCTATAATGTGATGCATGATGGTTTTGCCCCGCACCGGCCCTCGCCAGCATCAGGTGTTACTACTGCGCGTGAAGGCGACAGGCTGTGGTTTTTGCTGTTCCCGCGGGTGTTATTTTTTTTATTTGTTGAGTTTTTAAACCAAAGGTGGTAGTTTTTGTGAAGTTGTTTCTATCTAGCACTTCTGGTTGATCCGATGCTGCTTCGAGAGCGTGCTGTTATAGAGCTGTACCCAGGGTGTTGACCATTTTTTACTTAACTATATATTTTTGTACTCGTTTATCTCCCTATTTATCCCGTTGTTTGTGTTTTTGTAGCGTTTGGCGGGCCGCTGGGTCGGGGGCGAGGCTGGCTATGTGGCTGTTGATTAGAAGGGGTAACCTACTACTCAGGTAGCCTACTCAGTCAGCCTCGGCTCAGTAGGCTACGAGCAGTTGGTTTGACTCAGTAGGCTAGCAGTTGGTTTTCTGCTAACTCAGTGGGCTGGCAGTAGGTTATCTGCTGACTCCGTAGGCTAGCAGTGGGCAATCCGTTCTAACCAAGAGTACAGTCGCTACGCGGGTCAAGTAAGGGTGAGGTCAAGTGTGCTGTGTGTTGTTTGTGTCCATTAGTGGCATTCATTCACGAACAGCGTGATGCACCTCTGGAAGGAGTGCAACACATCTCTGAGCCGAGTGTAACAGACTACTTTGAAACGACGGTGGGGTTTTTCCCCGGACGACGCGCCTCTCTCCCGTGCTTGTACCACACCCCGCACACCATGTCATGCATGCATGTGGACAACGCTCCTTTTGGCCTAATCGGTGTTTGCATCTTCTGGTGTCCGGTCTCCGGGGAACCTATATGTAGAGATAGTACCATGATCGATGGTGCAGAGTGTCGGAGTGCCGTCACTCGTTTTGCTTCACCTTTTTGGAAAGATCACCTTTAAGCACTACCGGGTTCAACAGATATTATTCTCGATATAAATTAAGACCCTTGCCTAGTACTGGTATAGTATGGTACGTGGTGGTGGTCATTTTTATCTCAACATATATGTTTGCTTTAGTATGTGCCCAGCGGGCCGCGGAACACCGGGTCTCCCGACCGCCACACGATCCCCAGCGGCCGCCCGCGCGACAGTACCACACCCGCCCCAGCACGGCACGTCGGTACGTAACCCTCTGTAACGAAAGTGTTAGAAGACCTTGGTTGAGTATATAGGCGAGTGGTTACAGTTTTTACGAGTAGCCCAACGGCCTAAGACCTCAACATCTCGGCGTCCCCGGCGAAACACGAGGCGCCGTGTACATGCCGGTCGGTGATCACCACGAGCAACGCGTGGAAGGCGCGGCGCTGTAGACAGTTTTTATAGGTACAGTTTGATGTGATGATGGGTCTTTCGTTTCATCGCGATGTGCTGCAGAAATCATCCTGCTCTGAATAAACCCATTGTTTCGTTGGTTGCTGTTCGGCGAGGTGGACGCCTCCGTGTCAATCGTTGCGGAAACGCTGGTGGCTCCAAAAAAGCCCGCTGGAATTTGACCCACCAAATATATACAGTAGTGTTGACAGTAGTAAGTAGTGCCTGACTGAACACACCCGTGCCTGTCCTGTTTTTCACCATAAAGGGTATCGCACAGAAGGGTGGTTCGTATCGTTTTGTTCAGCGCTCGTTTTCTTCTATCCCTCTTAGGACCGCAGTATAGTCACGTTTTGGGGGCTAACTACTTGGATATCGTCCCCAAAACGGGACTGCGGTCCTATAACAGGGTTAACAACGGTAGGGAAGGGTGCTCAAGTCAAACTTTACATTTTTGGAATGCTCTCCTCTCCGTAACTCGACCACGAGATCTTTCCGAAAACACCTTCTTACTTACTATAATGTTTGTTCGGTATGATATTATTGTTATTGTTGAAACCTTTGCGTTCTGGCAGAATAGAGCAGCACTGAATAAACGATCGCATGCCCTGTGCGAATTCAATGCTCTTTACGGTACCGGCGTATCATCAGACGAAATTCCAGAACCAACTATTAATACTGCCTGTATTAACATCTACCAGGTATCCTCTATCTACGACTAAGTTTCAAGTGTTTTTTTTAACTGTAGAGAAAAATGAGCGTTTCACCGGCCAGCGGCGCGGGCGAGGCCTACAGTAAGTAGTTTCACCTTCCACGCCACACCGCCGGCTTCATTCAGCTCTACTAAAAACCGCATGTGTGCAACAAAAATACGGCATTTTCTTGTTGCAGTTCTGCAGCAGAATCTTGCATCTATCTTGAGATGTCGAGTGACTTTCGTTTTGTAGTGACTCACCCCATCTCTCCTCCTAATCGTAGCCGTGGCTGGCTGTGCCTTCGGCGCCCTCCCCCCCCGCCCGACCACCAAAAAAGGTGATGCGTGGCTGCTGCAGTATGTAACTCTGTACCGCTGTTTTGTACGTGCCACGGGTCTGCCAATCGTTACACATCCATCTACACTACTGTTATACAGCAGTATACCTATCTACACTACCGGTACGATCTAAATTCCGTTCGCGACATGTCCACGCTATACAACATCGGCCGTGACTTCCCCTGCCCCTTTTCCGTTGCTTGCAACTCGTTCCGAATCGCCGGTGTGGGAGATGATCGTCTACAACAACAGTATACAGCCAGTCAGTATACTCGTATAGAGTATCAGGTATACCATTGGGACGACGTCAAAATCATGAGGTATCCGTGAGGTTCGCGGTGAGTGGTGAGGACATGTCCCAGGCAGGCACGCATCAGGTGGTCATAGATGAAAACCTCTTGTTTCTGTGAGCTTCGAGCGGCGGTCGGGCAACGGCTTCGCGTTGTTGGTCGATTGCCTTCAACCAGAGATCACCCCAACGTTACACCTTTTCACTCCACGCGCCGGTCGTTCCAAAACACAGAAAGCGGATTTTTCCTCAGTCAGATGTCCCCGCATCCCCGCAAATCATAACGCAACACTCTAAAGTTGGAACTCCTGACAAAACATGGGCGGATCTTCGATTCATCTCATCAAAGCAACTCGAAGAACGTGCTGGGTGGAGCTATGGCGGCAGGAGCGAGAACAGCAATCCCAAAATCACTGAGGGCCTTGAGAAAGGCCCCTTCATTATCACCCGGCGGTGTGGTCGTACGACCAGCGAGTCGAGCACGGCACGGGATCGCAGCAAACATGCCAGGTGTGACCATCACTACTACCACTCCTCCTCTTCTGGCCTTGTGGCGGTCTATGATCAACGACGCAAATCCCACTCCGTTTCCACGACCAGACAACCACACCGCCCAAGCTCACAGCTACCGGTGGCACAGCACACCGACTAACGGCAGAAAAAACAGCACCGCATCTCCTCCTAAGAGCAAGGTCCGGGGCACCAAGCCAGCGAATTTTCCCCCAGGGTCTGCTCTTCCGAGTCTAAGTAGTAGCAGAGGTTTATGGCGGAACCCCAAGGACGGCAAGCGGTTTGTGCGAGAGGTGGGGCGCCTAGGGATCGCGGGGAACTGGCGGGGAGTGCTGGCGCTCCTGCGAGCGGCGGAGGGAGACGGGCGCGCCGTGAACCAGATAATGTACAACGCAACGATCGGGGCTCTTGCGAAGAGTGGGAGGTGGGAGGAAGCCACCTTGACCCTCGAGCGAATGGAGGCTAACGGTGTTGGACTTGACGCGACCGGGTTTTCATCGGCGATGGAGGCGTGCCGGGTGGCGGGGGAGGGCGACCGAGCCCTCGCGCTGCTGTCGCGGATGCGCAGCGCTGGCGTCGCACCGAACCTCTGGTGCTTCAATGTCGCCGTCTCGGCCTGTGTGAAGCAGGGGTGGTGGCGACGCGCGCTGTCTCTCCTCGAGGAGGACATGCCGGACGCCGGGATAACGCCGGCCCTCCAAACCTGGTCCACCGTGATCGACGCCTGCCGGGTGGCGGGAGAGGGCGAGCAAGCCGCCGCGCTGCTGCCGCGAATGAGAAAGGCGGGCGTCGAGCCAGACGTTCGTTGCTACAACCACTGCATGCAAGCCGCGGGGGAGAGCGGAGACTGGGAGCTCGCGCTCCGCCTCCTCGAAGAGATGACTACGACCACCTCCGCCGCCGCTGGCGGCCTCACACCGGACAGCTGGAGCTTCGCGGCCGCGATGAAGGCGTGCGTCAGGGGCCGGCAGTGGCAGCTCGCCCCGGTGCTGCTGAGCGCGATGAGGGAGGCCGAGGTCCCACGGAACGCGTGGCACTTCAACATTTGCATTGATGCGTACGGAAAAATGGGGGAGTGGGAGCGCGCCGTCGAGCTGCTGCGGATTGGCATGGGGGAGGCGGGGGTCCGGCCCAACGTGGCGAGCTACGCTTCCGCGATGGACGCGGCCGGTAAGGCCGGGAAGTGGCGACTCGCGCTGTCCCTGTGGGACGAGATGAGGGGGCACGGTGGGGGAAGCGGAGCTGACGAAGGTGGCGGTGAAGGCGGTAGCGGCGGTGCGGACTTCGGAGGCAGCCACACTGCGGCGATACCCCCGAACGAAATCGCGTACAACACGGCGATCGATGTGTGCGGCAAGGCTGGCCTGGTGGACAGGGCGATGGCGACGCTGTCCGAGATGCGTGGCGCCGGTTTCACGCCCAGCTTGATCACATTCAACTCGGCCATCGACGCCTGCGCGAGGGCGGGTCTCTGGCTCCGCGCTCTGAGCCTCCTCCGAGACATCCGCGAGGTCGGGCTCACGCCCGACTCTATCTCGTACACGTCGGCGCTCGCTGCGTTTGCCGGAAAGCACGTGGGGGAGCTGGGGGTGAGGCGTGCGTCGGGCTTGCTCGAAGAGATGAGGGCGGCCGGGGTGGGCCCGAGTAACTTTACCTATTCTGCGGCGATAACGATCTTCGCGAACGCCGGCAAGCACGAGCGCGCGTTGGAGCTATTCGAGGAGCTCAAAACGTCCGGCCAGAAGCCGAACAAAGTGTCGTACACGGCGCTCGTCGAGAGCTGCGGCGGTGCCGGTCGGTGGGATACCGCGATCCGCCTGCTGGAGGAGATGGAGACGTCGGGCGTGGCGCCCAACCTGCTGACGTTCAACGCGGCCATTCGGGCGTGCTGTAGTGGTGGAAGGTGGGACCTGGGCGTCTCGCTGCTGGGAAGCATGAGGCTTTCAGACATCGACCCCGACGTGTCGAGCATGAACGCTCTGATTAGAGGGTTAAGGCGGGGTGCATCCACTCCTCCTATTATTCCAGCAGGAGAGGTGTTCGTATAGCAAATTATGATGGTTTGTTACTGAAATATTTGGCGGCGGGGCTTTCGTCGGGTTCGAACGTAGTTGAAGCAGTAGCAGCAGGGCTTTCGTAGAATTTAGCACCACTCTGACCGGGAATATAATACCCGTTTGGACTTTAATATTATTGTCAAACGGAGTTTACCGTTTGGACTCTAATGACATCATCGAAAGGAGCTTACATTCGCGGTCATCAGAGTAGAGTGGTATCGGGTGGCTCTTTCTAGAAATGACGATGGTGGATATTCGCCTAGCTGTCGTCAACTCATCAAGCAAAGCGTGCGGTGAAAACCGGCAGAGACGAGCTTTGCCCCACCAGCACCTATACGGTGTATCACGTGGGGAAAGAAGAGGACAACGATGTGCTATACCTGGTACCGTATAGTACTTCTTCTCTTCTGCTGGATTGATAGAGGGGTGCATCGATTTCGTTGCGGAAAATGCACGTTTATCTCGTAGATGTGCAGACACCACAGCAGAATGTGAGACCGTCACATGATGTTATTTTTCGCAGCCTGTGGTGGGTGGGTGCTGCTTGCTGCACGTACAACATGTTAATGTGTGGGTGCTTCCTGTACGTAAAACACGTACGCGTTCTGTCGAGAACGTAAATAGGTGTGTCGGGTACCCAAGGGGCTTGACCCTTTTAGAACCGCAGTCCCGTTATGGGGGCAAACTACTTAGAATTTGACCGGTTTGTCCCCAAAACGGGACTGCAGTCCTAACAGGTTTAAGTTTGCTCGGTTCCTTATAAGCCATTCGCACTGAGAATGCCTCTTAAACTATGGGTCGTGTGGGATGGTGGACAACGTGATACGCAGGCACAGCAGTAGTTTTTTTTCGTGGCTTGTCCACCCTTCCTTGACGCGCGCCGCCGCTCGTTTCCTCCCCCGACATACATCTGCTTTTTGGAGCTGATTTTGTGTTCGGATCAATTTCGTGTTGCTGGTGCTATTAATCGCCGCCTATTTCCGCCGTACAGCCTGACGTTCATCGTTCGTTTTTTGGGTCTCTCGCCTGTTTTTTTCGGTATTTACGTCGTCATACTATTCATAATAGTGTTTTTCGTTACTGTAGCATGTATTTTCACTCCACGGGGGGTGCCCGGTGTTGGGTGGGCGGGTGTGTGTGTTTTTTTTCGATGCATAAGTTCGGCGCGAAGCGTGCCTGTGTGAGCTACTGTGTGACCAGACGAAAGAAAAAAGAGGTGCCAACAATGACATTGTGGAGCATGGTGAATACAATGCGCTTTTGATGTGACGCACATTTTTCGTGGTCATCGAAAGCACGTTCGTGCATATTCGTATACCTGGTATACGTACCTACCTGGTAACATGGTACCTGGTATATTATTTTCAACTGTTTTCTTCAGTCCTGGTGTGGATTGGCAAGTGTAATACCAAACCCTTGTATTAATAGTGGTGAAGCTCACCACACTTCCAACACCACGAGTATAAAGCCAGCTACTCGTGTGTTAATTTGGTTGGGGAATACCAACGAACTGCTGTGGCGTACGCACGGCAGCGATACATCGATGTATCAGCGATACATCGGTGTATCTTCTGTAAATTTCTTAGAACCCGCATTATTATTTGCTTCGATCGATTATTTCGTTTTCGTATGCCCGAAGACGGAAAATAACTAAAATTTCACTCTATTTTCAGGACGAATTAGTCAAATTGAAATTCAGGTCCATTTATTTTATTGTTTTGGCCAGATTGCATTTCCGAATCGAAAAAAAAAAAAAATTAGAGCAGGTTTCTTCGAAGTTTTTTATACCAGGTACTTGATTCGAGGGTCTCACGCGGGTCAGTACGCCAGAAACACGAAGAGCATGCAAAAACCGGTTCGAAAACAATCAAACGTGTCGACTTTATCGGGGTCAAACCACTGTTCGCGGGCGAAAATGCAACTGTTGGAAAGGGCTACAGCTTGCAAAATCGTACTGTAGAACGTGCCGGCTTTATCTTTGGTTTTGCCCATATGAGCGTGCCCAAAACCACAGAGCGAGAACCCCACCCACAAGAGAAGTACCGTACGAGTATCGTCCTGTGGTTTGTTGTGAAAGCGTTTAAGTCTGTACCAGGGTCTAAATAGACAAGTCAGTTCCGTGCCAAGCACGAAAAGGCTAATCGACCGAGATGACCAGCATCCCCACCCCCCCCACTTTTCGTCACAACCGTTTTTTCACCTACAGCAAGCAGTTGTCTTGCCACCATCTTCCCGCACCCAACGCGAGTGAGTGTCAACATAAACCGCAGTCCCCAAATAGGAGAATAAAGAATTCCTAAAAAAGTACGACAGATATATTTCAAATTCAAAGTAAACGATGCAAGCTTCCCGCTTCTCTCCGCCCCCGGTAGTACTGGGATTAAGTAGTATGGATAAATATAAAGCCGGGCCACGTCCCAAACAAAGGAATACTTGTTGGATACCTGGTAAGTTTTTATAAAATTATGAAATACGTCAGCTGTGAGTTCGACTGATTATATAGTTGATACTCAACTTTGCAAGCGGAAAAGTTTATAAAAATGTACCAGTAGCTTTTTATCGTTGGGTTGTACAAAGAAACGTATGAGAAGTATACGATATACTCTCAGACGAACTCAGCAATCGACCGGAGATACAGCTTGCGAACTCAATTCAACCTGCTGGCTTCTTCGTTGTTGAGCGTGCTCAAATCACGGAGCGAGAACCCAAAAGAGAAATCCGACGGTTTTTTGGCACGCCACGGGGACAAACCAGACAGTCCCGTGCCAGATATGAAGAGGAGAAACGACCATCACCACCCCCGCGCCAAACCCGTTCTACGTCATATTCACTCCTCTATTTCAATAATGGTTTGTGCGTATCGTTCCGGTTCTTGTCGAGATACATCTGTAGTACGAGCGGGCGTCGAAAAATCGGAAATCAGGGCTTTTGGTGCAAGCCGCTTCTTGTTTGTGTCAGCCATCGATTTCCGTCGCTCGTTGTTTGGGCGTCAATCGGTAGGGGCCGCTTGGAAATGAAAAAAAGGAAACAAGTCGGTGTATAGACTCTGAGCGATGTACTTGGCGAGGGGGGTCGGACGGACAGAGAGGAAGCAGTAGCAACACATTTTGAGTTTCACGTACAGTCGGCTGAGCAAGACAGGAGTAAAAAACGGAGTTTGACAGTTCACAGAAGAACTTTGGCAGGGGCGTGGGTGGGCATACCGTTACTCTTCTCTTTCTTCATAAGAGCATGAATAACAACAAAAATACACGATGTGTTATCGGTTCGACCGTCATTTTTTATTCTGTTTTAACAATGTGGACCGGCTTCTTCATTGATTGGGCCACATAACCCACACCACCCCACTACGTGCTGGGGGCTCGCTCCCATGGCTACTGTAGCCTACCTAATCCACGATGCGCAGCCACCCCCCCCCCCCAAATAATAGCAAAACCTTCCCCGAACTAGAAACCCTCCCCCAAAATAGAAAACTTCTACTGACCATAATATCCACCACCCGTCACAACCACCACTACCACCACCGAAAACAAAGAAAAAATAAAAACGGCGACAGGCACGATGATCCACCCTGTATGTTGCTGAAAGGAACACCTGCATAATCGCAAACCAACGTCGTTGAACTCATCCTCCAGTCATCCACCATCTATCAACCCACCAGCGCAATCTCCTTTCATTCCTTCCAAGATTTGTTTTCCAGAAGCAAGGCTCGACAACGACATTCAAGTAGTAACTATTGGTAGTAGTAGTAGTGGAAGTAGCAGTAGCAGAGCGCCTCCCACAATAATTCACTCATCATCAGCATAATATTATATCATACCGCAAAAATATAGCAGCAGCAGCAGCAGCAGCGCCAACAGCAGCAGCACACACATAGGTTTTCTTGTTTGTATATCTCTTGCGGGTGCAAAAACCACTACACCTACAAAATTTACACTGTTCGTAAAAAAAAACGAAGGACCAAGAGAAAATCGCGCGGGGGGGGGGGGAGGGGGGAGCGAGCGGGTTCTATGATATTTCCACCCCCACACCACCCCGTCCCCTGCCAACCACCGCCTCTTCTCATACGCATAGTTGCCTCAAGCCAGCGATAACGTGAGGGCTTCAAGCAACGAGAACCACTCACGAGCAGGAGGGAAGGAAAAGGCTTCCAGTCAACGCCAACAATCAGTCCACGCGCGAACAGATTGTTGCAGGTCAAGGGCCTGTTTTCAGTACTACGGGCTGTTTTCAGTGTTGCGAAATCCACACGGACACACACAACGCACAAAACACGCCCGGAGAAAGGCGGACGCCAATCGACCAAAGCCTGCCAGGATAGTACGAAAACCGCAACAAGGACGTGTCGCCCAAATCGTAACGCCTCGCTTTCGCCCCGCCCTCATGCCCCCCCTCCCTCTGAAGCAACTGCTGGTCTTTGCTCATCGCCCGCTCCCAAAGCAGAGGTCGACCGGTCCCACTAACACCCTTCCTCCAATCCGTGACTCAGAATAAACCTAAAGTCACCACCACCCATCCTCCTACCCCCCTCCCTTCCATTCTCCCACGCCAGGCGTAAGCTTTCGCAGCGAACAAGGCTACCTCTTTCCCACCCCAATGCCGTTTGCAATACGCACTACAGGCATGCAGAGAGGGGCAGTAGGCTAGGAGGGAAGGGTGCTGAAGGCATATTCCAAAGACGCGGACGAAAAAAAAAAAGAGATAGGGCAGGCAGCAAAAAACAAAACAGGAGAGAGAGAAAAGACAAAATAAGACAAACAAACAAAACGGGAAGGGGAAGTGGCACAAAAAAAAAATCGTAGAGTAAGGACTACGAGACAACCGCGTGGACAGCAAAAGCAGAAAGGGAAAGCAGGAGCCAGGACCGTGATCGATTTCTTACGGACCCCTCTCACCCGCCGCTGCCCCTGCTGCCGCCGCCGCCGCTACTACTGTCACCGCCGCCTTCTGGCCTTCACCCCCCCCAACGTCCACCCTAGGAGCCGTGTGCACCACCGGGCATCCTCCACCTGCCACCCCTTGCGCTAGAGCACCAGGACGCTTCCCCCCCTCCGCCTCCCGAGTCCGTCTCTCCGTCTCTCTCAGAACCCCTTCCGCGGTCGAATTCGAATTCGAAGGCGACAGCGAGGGTAAGGCGGAGGGGGCAGATACCCTCCCCAAACAAGCCGGGTTAGCGGCTGCCCCGACAGAACCTTCGCTTTCGTCCATCGCCACGACGACCCCGCCTCCACCTTCCACTCCCGTTCCCACGCCGCCCTGATCGCCCCCCCCACGCGAGTCCCGCATCCGTGGCGCCTGCTGCTGTTGCTGCATGCCACTATCGTCACCGCCGTTGCCAGACAAGCGGGCCCCAGGCGATTTCGTAGCATTTGCGCCACCGCCACCGCCACCGCCACCACCACCACCACCCCCACCCCCACCATTCACCGCTAATGCTACTCCCGCTCCCACCCTCGCCCCCGCTGCCGATGCTGCCGCTTCGGTATCGGACCTTGCGCCACCTGGAGGCCTCAGGGGAGACAGGCTTGTCCCGCCGGTCGCCGGGGTCCGGCCTGCGGCGGGCGACTTTTCCGCGTCTTCCGTTGAGAAGGTGACCCGGTACGGGGTCAGGGGGTGTCCGTCTTCGCACTTGGTGCCCACATCCTCGTCGCACTCCGCGCACCTTTTATAGGGGTTTCACAACAAACGAGGGATTATACGTGGACACGGGTAGGCCGTGGCGGGGGGGGGGGGGGGGGTAGGGAGGGTGTAAGAATGAGGGGGTCGTGAAAGCGGGTGATCAGGAGTAAACAGCGATCATAGTCCTTCACGACAAACATGACAAGAAACTCTGTGGTCTGGGCTGGCCGCCGTCGGGTTAGAGGGGCAAATAGTAGCGGTGGCGACATGCGTTGTGGGGATCGCAAGGCACCCAAGGCGGATGGTGTATACACCGGGACGGGACGAGACATCACCATGTAGACCACGATTCTGAAATACGAATACAAACGCACGTACGTAATACCAGGTAATCGTCTAGTTTTGTACCCGGTAGTGTCTTTGGTCCGATTTTCGTTCGTATTTCTACACGAAGATTGGTCTATACGGCACTGCCTACCACGGGCTACGACTGCGCTTTCGAGACGTCCTGCCGTAAACTTGCGAATATCTCTCTTGATAGCATACCCGGTAGCACTCGAGTAGCAAACATAACTATGAATATATCGTCCGCACCTACCTACCAGGTACATCACTTTTATACTTCTTTACTCCTAACAGGTTTCTGCACAGACTTACGTATAATATCCTGGACCGCGGTTGTACTTATATAAAAATCCTCGTACGCGATAAAAAAATGTCCAACACCAATTCCAACTCGTTTGTCCCGAAAACGTCGGCGCACGTCAAGCATATCAAGAAGGGGTTCAAAAGCACGGCCGCTGATAAACAACACCACTGAGTTAGGGTCCCCACCACAATATCGCCTCCAGAGCTAAGCTCATATCATGCCACCGAACCAGCCTAACCGCGGTTCAGGCACTTGACCTCTCTCTGGTATATTACACCAGCCACAAGCCAATCGACATCAACGTAATTAATCCTTTCGCCGCTGCAAAAATAATCTCAGTCAAATTCCAAGTAGTTTGCGCCTAAAAAACGAGGGCGCAGCCGCCGAAAAAGTGTTAAAATCTCAGCCTATTTCCCAAGTAGATCCGCCAAAAACACGAGGGTGCGTACACGCAGCAGCCGATTCTTCTTTTGCCAAAAATAGTTACGAGGTACACATATACCTATGTACACAACATGACGCAGTTTTTCTCCACCCCGCGGTGAGCACTCACAGATCGTAGTTACACACGCCGCAGTGGTACCGCACGAACCGCACGGGGCGGTGGCAGCGCGAACAGAACGGATTCAGGCTGCGGCTCTCCGGGCGGTGCAGGTGGTAGAGCACCATGGCCGAGGAGTGCTTCGCCCGACGAAGGGTGTCGAACTGGTAGTGTCGAAACTGTTTTTTTTTTGGCGTTGCGTTGCGTTGCGTTGCGTTGAGTTGCGTTGCGTCGCGTTGCGTCGCGACGAGTGAAGAATGCCGAGCGAGAGGGGGGGGGGGGAATGTGTGAGTATCGTGAACAAAAAAAAAAGAACCCAAATATCGCGCAGCTTGACCGTGAAAACAAATTACAAAACAGTCAAACACCGCGCTGCATGCAGAGCTGGGTATCGACTATTACTACCGTAGTAAAAACTCAACCAGTAGTCATTACACAAAAACAACAAAACAGCGGGCGCGCGAGGTGCAACGGCGGGAGAGAGAGAAAGAGTGGCGCCACGGACAGTCCCTTTCTCACCCCTCGGAGCACACACGATATTCCGTTTATAACCCGTTTCCCATCCGGCCTGGTTCCGTTTCCGAAATATTGAAATAACGGGGGGGGGGGGGGGGGACTAGATTTGAAAGAGACCGCCATAACCACTCAAGAATGCCACAAATACACAATAGCACAGCAGCCCCCCCCCCCCGGGCCACGGCACAAGGTCACCCCCACCCCTACACATCCCCTATCCCCCCCCCCATCAACCCTCCTCCGTCGTTACCCATCACGCCACATTCCTCCACCACCCCAACCCTTCCTCCACATGCCCTTCCCCGCCCCCCTCGATCCCTCTAGGACTGCATTCCCGTTCCGAGGATAAAACGCTTGGAAAATTAGAGCCAGACCACTACCAATAGAAAATATTTAATATTAATAAATAGTAGGTTTCCATACAGTGCAGCATCAAGAGGGCTACCTGAGCAAGCAACACCACTAACCTGGCACATCTCCAAGAATGTGTGCCGCGCATCCACCAGCGCCCTCGAGATGGGCGGGTCCGGGTCATGACAGTCCGGCGTCAGCATCCCCTCCAACCCCGACGAAGCATGCCACGCCTGCAACTCCTTCAGCATAGCCTCTGTCGTCGTGCCGGACCCGGAGCGAGCGGGCGGGGGCTTCGCAGGCTGGTCGGGCTTCCCGAGCGTGACCACCAGGAGATCTTTGCTGATCCGCGTCACCGCTCGAGAAAGGGACTATATGAGGAACCAATCGAAAGGTTGGCGGTAGGGGAGCGGAGGGATAGGCGGGCGGTGGGGGGAGGCGTTTCGTTTTGGTCAGGGTGAGGGCGGTGGGAAGTGTTTTATTTCGCGTGTTGGGGTGTGGCGGCGGCGGTCAGTATAGAAAGTAGAAACTCAACTCACGGCTGACGTATTTTACGTATGTATATACATAAAAATACTTACGTTTAATCTTTTTCTTAAAATCACTTGATTATAAGAACCTACCTCAAGCTCAGCGAGTCTCCCACGATTTTTTGTCGCTTCTACGATCTTTGCTTTCTTCGCGTTCTTCGCTTTCTCTGCGTGCTTGCTTCTCGTTGCCACACTTTTTTTCCCGGAACAACAGAAGAAAAATCTCGGGAAAAAGAAAAAAGTCGATTTTGTTTTTTCAGCGGTTTGTCAGGCTCTCTTTCGCTTTTTTTCACCGGCTGGTAGAAATTTCTGTTGCACGTTCAGTTATTTTTTCCTTCTTTTTCTTCCGTTTCGTGTGCGTGTGGGTAAGTCGGAGCACGGCGACGCGGGCGGGCCCGGCGCCGTCGCGGGTGTCGACGGATGCTGGCGGGTAGAGGGGGGGGTTGCAAGGAGCGCGGTCGCGGTTTTCGTGGCTAGGCGTCGTGTGTGCCTCGAGACACAAGGGAAGCATGAATGGGCTCAGCCTGGCCTCCATCTGAAAAAATAAGACCGAGTATGTACGAGTCCAGAAGGGTCGTTGGGTATTGCAAGCTAAGATTCAAGCGGTGCTTATTTTTGCCACCACGCTGAAGTATACACGGAGACGTACGCCGTCTGACCACCGACATCGTCGAGCTGGCGAACAAGGGTCACGGTGAGCACCGGGCTTCACGCGGGGCGGGCGACGGGGGTCACTTTGACAGAGAGGGAGGAAAGCTTTACCCGGACACTTTGACAGAGAGGGAGGAAAGCTTTACCCGGACCGAATCGGTGCCGAGGTGGTCCCGAGAGGGGCGTGCGGCGTACGAGGTTGAAAGGAAAGCTCTGCTGTTCATTTTTTCTCTTTTTGACTTTTGACTGGTGCAAGGTGTTCCAGCGGCAGATGGGACGGGGATTTTTTTCTCTTTCCGGATTCTTCGGTTTCATTTTCATTGTTTTCGCGGTGCTGCTGCTGTGCCATGCTGTGCTTTCTCGTTCGTACATACAAACATATCAAAGGAAGAAAATCAGTACCCTACCTGGGGTATGTACGTACGGCATTGTCTCTTGGCATTAACAAGTCGCCAATTTGCAATTACAACATTCATAAAATATATATATATATATATATATATATATATATTCAATCATCGACCTTTTCTGTCCGCTTCGCGTACTTTTCCTTCCTGAGCGAGCGAAGCGGACGGCGTAGGCCGCCCGCGGAGCGAAGCGTTTTGTACTTGATTACATTTACAGAAAGCGGTTCGATTGGGCGGCGTCCGGTGGAAAGCCTATAGTTGTACATTCATTTCCTGCTAGCAATTTCGTTCGGTGAGTGACGAGGCGGGCAAAGGCGATATCACTTCCGAGTGAAAAAAAAGGCAGCAAACAAAAACACACGATACCCAAAGGTGGTCTCGTCTACAAAATACAAAATATCTGGTACCAGGTGTACACTACAGCAGCAGCAGCACACAAAAATGCGGTCCTTTCTTGGAATTCACGCCCCCGCGCAAAACGAACCTAGTTACCATGCCCCCAACATCAACACCTCCACGTTGCCCTCACAAAACATTAAGTACACACCTGGAGCATGCGTCCAATCCTGTCCGCCTTCCCCATTACCGCGGCGCCGGGCCCCTTTCCCCTCTTGCTCTTCCCTTTTCTCCCGCCCGAGTCCATGCTCTTCGCACGCAGCCGAGGGCTGTGCAACGCCCCACCCACCGTCCGCGCCACGCTACTTCCGCCATTAGCACCTACACCGGCGCTATCGCCAGTGCCACCGCTAGCCGAGATCTCGAACGCCTCCGACCCAGACGAAACCCCCGCCGCCCCCCACCCGAGACCCTGGGTGCCCACGGTGAGAGAATGCGGGGAAACCCTGGCCGACGCTGGGGCTGAGTCGACGCTCATCGCGCGGGGGATCCCAACGCGCTGATTCTGCTTCTGAGCGGCATCACCTAAACTCTCAACCGGTAGAGCGCTGGCGGCCGCAGCCGAACTCCACGTCAACGACATAGAGGAAGCTGGTGAACCGTTCCGATCGCAATTACCAATGCCGTTAACGCCGAGCGCACCGCCTGGCCGCGGGCGGTTCCCCGCCGGCGCGCTTGGAGCTGTCGCGGAGCCGCTAGCGCGCGCGCAAGGGTGAGGAGACTCTAACGTCAGCGGTGGGGGTGGCAACAGGGCGCGATTCCCGCCGGGGTCACCGTTTGCACCCCCCCCCGGCGACGGCGACACAGAAGACGCGTCGTGAGGTGCTACCCCATTCGCCCCTTGTGCCGCCACCACCGCTGCCGCCGCCACACCTGCCGTCGCTACCGCTGCCGCTCCCGCTGCTGCTGCTTCCGCCGACTGTAGTGACGAGGACCCCCCTGCCTG
Organism: Nereocystis luetkeana; assembly: GCA_031213475.1. NCBI lineage: Eukaryota > Phaeophyceae > Laminariales > Laminariaceae > Nereocystis > Nereocystis luetkeana. The sequence goes on along the minus strand of JARUPZ010000011.1, from coordinate 3,624,314 downwards.
CGCTTTCTCCCCCCGTTCCCCTTCCGCCGTCTGCTGAGCCCCCCCCGCAGGACTGGGTGTCACAGCAGCGGCAGGAGCAGCGGCGGCTGCCGCTGCACCAGGCGGACTTGCACCCACTGTAGCTTCTTGCCGGGAAGCTTCACCCCCGACACCACCACCAGCCGCCGCCACCGCCGCCGCTTCCCCAATAGGTTGCCCTTGCGCTGGCCACGAGAACGGCGGAGACGGGCTAGGCGCCCTCGAACCCGTCGCATCCGGCGTAGCTACCCGCGGAGACGGCTGCGGCGTCTGCGGTCTCGATCCCTTGGGCGCCCCTTTCCTCTCACCACTGCCCCCTCCCCCATCCTCCCCAACGGCCACCCCCGCAGTGTCACACAGCGGCGGCTGCGGCTGCTCCCCCCCCTCCGCCATCAGCAGCGTCAGCGCCGCGGTGCCCTCTCGGCTTTCCTCCCGCGCTATGCTCGCGCTCTCCGCAGCCTCCCCCTCTCCGTAGCTGTCGGCTAGCGACACCTGGGACGCCGTCGACTCCCTCCGCTGGAGCATGCGCGCGCCGCTCGGCCCATAAAACTCTGAAACCGACATAACCGAGGTAGACCCCGACCGGCTGAGCTTCTCGCCATCGGGAGCGCTGCCGCCGAAATCGCCAGACATCTCCGCGGCGCCGCAAAACCCGGCGCTCGAGGAGCGGAAGACGGGGACGCTTGCCGGCAGCCCTATCTCCACCGCGCTCCCTTCGCGCATCGGCGGCAGCGTCCCCACGGTTCGCGCAGACCGGGTGTTGTGGGCGGCCCAAGTCTGGCGGCGGTTTCGAAGGTGAACGCGGGTGAGGGTGCGTGGTAAAAATGAGCAAAGAAAAATGGGGAAAAAAACACCTGGTCAGTGCGTACATAGCAAGCAACCGCAATGGATCAGAATAAACGGGCAGTGAACACTTGAATGATGAGAAAAAATAAAGCATAGAAAGGACGGGGGACGGAGGGGGGGTCGCGAAGTTGCGCCGAACGATCAACGGGATACCACCGAAAGACCGGACACTTCGTGAACCTCTCGTCTACCACGGCGGCGACTGCGTCGGTTGCCCACTACGCACGATCGTACGAAGTCTTAGACGGTTTCCTACGCGATCTGACCAAATTAATAGTGCGTGCAGAGATCCAAGCAAACACCGGATCCATTGTGGTCTGGCGGTACGAAGAGACGCGCCGAGTGCGCTGCACTGGGCGTCCATCCGATTCAACCGTTGGAACCCACGCTGACTGCTTACGTGCCGAGCGCGTTCGAGTCAACCTGTCTTGGGGATTTTGAATTTTGGACACAATTAAACACCCGAGCCAAGCACGCTGACAGACTACTAATAACTGCTGCTGTGTCACGCTGTGTCACGATCCAACCTATCGGTCGTTCTGCTGCTACTTGCTTGCGTGCATAGCATCTTCAATTTAAAGATCCTGCCCTATTTCGATTTGAAAATCCAACGGCCCAAGTCATCGGATTTTGGGCCAAAATCTGAAGACCTGGGATATCGGATTCTCCAATCGATTTTTTTTCCGGTCCGATTGCGCACAGTCAGGCTGCAAAAGGATAATTATCATGCCGTCGGATGCATGTGTGGATCGAACAGGCCGGTTTCCGATCGGAGACAACATCGGGCTTTCATATTTCGATCGAGCAATGCGATCCACGCCGCACGTCGAAAACTCAAGTTTTTCCACTGCTGCTGCTCTACTACTGCTCTTGCCTGCTCGCAGCGTAGCACTTCTTAAGAACCCGCGAGCGGGAAACGAAGCAGTTTTCATAATAATTTCGCTTGTAATACTCCAAAGAACACAAAAGCTACAAATTCGATCCGAAGGCATCCACTATCCAGACACGCCCCGTCGAATTTATAATGGGTTGAACACCGACAATTTTCGATCCTTCCCATCCGACAACATTAGTAGCCTAAGAAGATGCTTTCATTTTTCGAATCAAAACTTGTGAATCTGAAGCTCGAAATCGAACCGCATAAGAAACAGCCTTAGGCAAATGTATACAGGTAAAAATCAGACAACAGACAGGACGAAAAAACGAACAAACCAACCCCAACCAACCGAAACACATCGCAGAAACAATCAACCAGATCACCCAGCCTAATCCACAGAGCAAAAACAACATACTTGGCATAGACCAACAAACAAAAGCCGCGCGAAAGAACACGGCGAAGACAAAAAAGCACGTTAAAACACAAAAACCGAAAGAAAAATTAACACACCGACCCAGCCACCTTTCCACACACACCTGCCGGGCGAGCTGGCTCAGCGGCCCAATCGCATCGTACGCCCACGGGATCGACCGCTTCCCCGGAGCCGTCGGTCTAGGTGGACCACCGCCCGCCGCCCCCGCACCCCCCCCCGCCGGGGCCGGCGCCACCGTAGCCGAAGAGGTGGGAGTGGCAGGTGCTTGCGGGATAGGTTCCTCAAGCAGTAGATGCTCCAGCCCCATCTCGTGCATACCAGGCAATCGGTTCACGGCGCTCTCCAGAGCTCGGACCGTTTTGTCGAATACCTGCGAATCGGCGGCCGCGGCGGCGAAAGAGGGGTGATTTTGGTTCCAAGCTGGGAGACACCCCCAACACCTGGGCGCTCAGTACGCTTTCCCATAAACTACGAGAACAAAATGTCTACCTAGGAACCCCTTCCTGTTTTGCCATTCGTGGCCAGAGCCAATAATAGATCTGTATAATAATCAGGGGAGTTGGTTCCTAGGGGGCTGGGGTACAAATTTGGGGGAGTGTTCAAGCAATTCGTTCCAAAATGGGGCAAGAGGAGCGGAGAGCACTATTGACATACCCACTTGTTAGTCAGGGCGGGTTGACTCCGAGCGGGGTGGGGGGGAGGAGAGCAAGATAGGCATATCGAGTTAGGGAGTGGGTTCCAAACGCGTGCGCGAGCGAGAGTGCGCGAGCGAGAGCACGCGAAGGCGGTGCCTAGAACGTGGGGGGGGGGGAGGGGCGAGGGGGGGGGAACGATGCGGAACGAGCCGGCAACGCAGGTGAAGACATTACCAGGCAAGGGACAACGACGCCGCCCCCTGCTCCCTCGATGCCGGTTGCTTATTTATATATCTACCTGTCATCATACAGCAACAACAGCAACAAGTATGAATACCAACAACAAAAGCAGAAACAAAAAAAACAGCGCTACCACCAAATGGAGTTTCTTCTGTTTTGCCTCCTTATTGTGGTGATTCCATCCTCCAGCAAACGGGCAAAAACGAGAGCATAAGCTCCCAGCGCATCGGAGTATATACCAGCACCGAATATGTGTCAAAAGGGTGTCAATCTAACTCCGGTGCTGTCGTAGCACTTCGCAACAGCAGCCGCGACGCCTCACCTTGGCAAGCTTGCACGCAGCGGCGTGGATGGGGTGCTTCGGAGGGTTGTACCTCTTGGCGTTGTCGAAGATCAGCCGAACGTCCGCCACGAAAGCGCCCGCGTCGTGGTACTTCATCGCGTCTAGCGTCTCCGCCACCGTCCTGACAACGCAAGCGGATGGAGATACACCCAAGAACATAAGCACTGGTATAAGGTATCTGGCAGGTATTCTAAATCAGTAAATGCGCACCAGTACGTGAAGATTGTTTTTAATGATCGTAAGAAACTGAAAAAGTCAAGAGCTCTAAGAAATCAAGAAATCTCACGATTTTTACGAAATCAAAAGTTCGTAATATAAAAAATCACGAAATTGAAAAGAAGCTATGAATAGAAAGCAGGCAGTACAGAAAACGCGCCAGGTGCTGCGCCGTAGTCCAACCGTCCACGACCGATTGTACACGTTGAGCTCCTTCGCGCATCCGGGCCACGAAGCGAAAATATCACCAACAGAGGCACAAAAACAAAAAACAAACACATCTTGTTGGAGACTGAACCAAGAGATCTGCCCTGCGTGCATACTCAAAACACCAACAAACGAACACACACACACACACAAAAAAAAATGCATAGCATATGCGGCGGCACTTTTATTTGCGTCCCCCCACAACAACAAAAAAGGCCGAAAACAGGTGACATGAAACAAGGAAGAAAAAAAGTGTAACACGACGAAACAACTCGAACTCCGTATACCTGGTACGTGCGCAAGAAAAAAGGAAAAAAAGGCGGCACTTAGTATGATCTCCTTACCCCAAGTCCATGGGCTGCTCGATCACGGCGAGATAATCCGGGCACCGGTCCCTGGCGGGGTCCACGGGGGCGGCGAACGGTGCCCCCTGCTGATGCCGGATAAGCTCCTCCAGGGCTTGCCTACACGAGGAGACAACGCCCAATGGGAAGGAGAAAGCGCCGTGCAATACGAACAAAACACTCGCCGAATGAAACGAAATCCCGATGAGGACAAAACGACGTGCAAAAATAAACCCGATGAGAAGGAGAAAAACGCCGTGTAAAACAAAACCCGATGAGAAGGGAGGGCAGGCCACTGATACCGTAAACAGCCAACAACCGAAAGACACATGGAAACACGTACCCCCTCCCCGCCCCCGCCACCCACCATCGGTAATGTTGCACGCCAACGTCTTGCCGCGTGTAGACACAAGGAAAGAGACACACATTATAAAGAAAAGGTGGTATTCAAAAATCAGATTGCAGGGGGATGACGGACGAGCGCCATATGCCGCCGCACAGGAGCAAACCAAAACGCGCCACGCGTGAGACGTATGAAACGAATCGTCTGCGCCCCCAGCACAGCCAGAGCACCGCTACAGAGACACTCCTGCGTCGCGTGGGCAGCAAAACGCGGCACCCGCGGGGCCAAAGAGCCGGCAACACCGCACGCGCACACATGTCACCCACACCACAGCAACATCAACGAGCAACAACGTAAGCTACAGCAGTACAACAGCGACACCGTGAACAACCCCTACACCAGCAACACCCATCACAACCTGCAGCAAAAACAGCAGCAACAGCAACACCCAGTAACAGCAGCAGCAGCAGCAGCAGCAGCAGCAGCAGCCAAAGAAGCAGCGCACCTGCAAAGCTCTAGCGGACTCTGGCTTTCCTCCACCCCGTCATCCCTCCGGTCCACCGCTCTCGCCAGGCGCACCGCTTCCTCTGCCCAAAAGTCCCCCTCAAAAATAACAGGCACCTGTTTTCAAACAACGGGGGGTCGGGCGGTAGATAGTGGGGTACATACATACATCCAAGCAGACTTGTTACGTGCATATTAATGCGATGGGCCGTGCCCCTCATTGGCCACATTTCGGGGCGTCGAGAGGTAACCGTCGAGAAGAAAGGTGACAACTACAGCATCGGGTATACACGCAAACGAAGCAGCTCGGGCTTGTGGGTCAAGCGCTTGTGTCCCAGATGGAAAAGAAGATCAACAGAGTACGCCGCGCACCACGAAGGCAATTGTACTTTGGAAGGACGCAACGATTAAGTTGAGCGGTGCAGGGATTACCGTCCAACCGTCCCACAGAGACGGCCATTTACATACGCACTAATCTGTTACAAATACACCCCAACCACTACCGCCAACATCAAAAACTAAACAGTGGGGTAACCACTTCGAGACCATCCAGGTTATAACTTTTTGGGAGACAAGACCGGGTAAATACCTTCATGACGAAAAGAGATTTATGTGGAATTAGTGTGGGATATTTTTTGGAGGACGAGTGCAGCAACAGATAAGACCATGGACACAGACAAGGCCGCGTAGTCACGGGGTGGTATAAAGGTGGAGACCCCACTGTACGTTCACCACCACCATCGTCAAGCCGATTTCACCAGACCACCAACATGTAACACCAAAAAAAAAACATGATCACCACCACAGTCGCCTAACTATACCCCCAACAGGTAAAACACCACGACGACCACCACCACCATCGCCGACTAATACCCACCCCCACCCAAAACATGCAAACAGGCCGAGACAGACAGCACGCACAGCACCAACACCAAGACACCATCGCCATGCCAAGGGAGGGAGTATGGCCCATGAATTACCCAGGGTAGTCCTCTCACCTCCGGCCGGAGAGGGAGGTCGTCTGGTCCCTTGACCCCTGCTAGGCTAGCCGCCGCGCTAGCCGCCGCGCTGGTGCGTCGGTTCTTGAGCAGGATGCCGATTCGCTCCACCTCAGCGAAGTGCGTTTTATCCAGGGTCGTTACCTTAGCAGCCACGCCAAGATGCACTGCTCGCCTGGAGGAGAACGTAAGGAGGCATTGTTATACAGAGGTTAGGATGGGTGGGTGAGGAGAACGGGGGGGGGGGGGAGAGGGAGAGGGGAGGGAGGTGTACTCATTTGTTGCTTTGCTTAGTTACTTGACCAGGGGGGGGGGGGGGGGAGGGAGGGAAGAGAGACAAAAATAGCACACCCAAATGTGCACGTTTTACTGTTGTACTGTACTGTAGGTCTCCATGTGCTGTTATTGCTTGTTTGAGGTGAACAGCGCAGTTGCGGAAGGTCTGCAATTGTCAACTAAAAGCTTTTTTTACCCAGATCTCCAAGGAAGATTTAAAGAAAAAAAGAAAAAAAGGGTCATCAATAGTCTATGACGTAGGTTGCGTATGCATATACTCAGAGGAAACGGCATACCGGTGGGCCTAGCATGTGCGCGCCTACATAAAAAAACACGAATGATGGCCTAAACCAGCAGATACATTTTGACTATACGAACATACGAACAAGTGCGGGCAACCCGTACGGCAGCAGCAGAATATCTCCATTCATAGACTCACTAAAAAGAAAAAACAAAACGCCTGACTTACAAATAAAAACCGCTTCCACTATATAACCAACAAAGACCCCAAAACCCGACGTGCTCCGTCTCGGCATTGTATATAGGGATGGGAGGGTCTATGGTCATACGACCATGGCCATGCGTGACAATGAGTACACCCCCCCCCCCCCCCCCCCCTCCTCCTTCCCCTTCCTCACTTGAGCATGTTGCCGTACCACCCCGACAGTCGGTCGCGAGTAGGCGTTTTCTGGTGCAGGGGGTGGCACCAGAAGATGAAGTTGTTGCCTCGCTGGGGAGGGCAGCTCCAGATGTGCGCCGCCTTAAACCCGCGACGTCTGATCCAGTCTAGATATGCCACCAGGATCTCGTGGTAAACCGCGGTGCGGTGCTTTCTGGGCCGGAAGTACTCGACTGTCGTGCCGTGCCCCGCCGTAGTCGTTAGCGTGGCGAAAGCGTGGGTTGCCATCGTTGGTCGTCCGGGGAGGAGTTGCGGCGGCGTGATGTGTTCGGGGGTAGGGGAAAACAACACAAGGAAAAACCGTCAGAATATAACATTGCGTCTATAGTATGTCTTTTCCATAGCTCTACACAAGGCAAGAACCACACACATATGAATAAAAAGGAAAGGTATCCCGCAACAAAATAACAGGACAATATCAGACAAAGCAAAACAAGCGAAGAAAAAACAAAAATGGCAAGAACTCCAAGACAAAGCAGAGACCAGAAGAAACGTTGAAAAAAAACGTGACACGAACGAAGTACAAGGCGGAGGAATATGTACGTACTTTGAGGAACTAAAAACGCCGACAGCCGATACCGCTACATACATCACGACGACCCGACGCCACGCTTCCTACTCCAAGGGAAAAAAAAACATTCCTCATCACGGTCTCCCTCCCTCCCTCCCTCCACCTATCACGTCTCAGCAAAAATGCGAAACCTCCGCAAAAATCACCGACTGTCTCCTCCCCTCCTCTCTCAGAAATAAGCTTCACCTGAGTCGAGGTAAGATATGTAGGCCCGTCGAGCGTTAAAGTAAGGAGCATCCGCCCCGTATTCCTGCACGTACATGGAGAACAGGCAGACCTCGACGCCATCCACCCTCTGGAACATCGACAAAGCCTTGCTCCGGTACCTGGAAGGGTAATAAACAAGGGGCGGCACGTATCGAGTCTACATTCTGAAAGCGCCGGTAACTGCGCCAACATACATCAGACACACACCACGACCGAGGTTTTACGACCGCCGAACAAGATCCACACACGAACACACGATTCGCCAAATTCTCCCAAGCAACCAACCAACTAACGCAAGGCACGTCTTGACAACGGGTTGCACGTCCAACAGATCACTATCTGTAGACCACCTACTGGTGGGCCCCCACCTACTGGTGGGCCCGAACCCGCCTTCAAGATATGCTGTGCGACTACTACTACTACTACTACTACTACTACTACTACTACTACTACTACTACTACTACTGCTACTACTACTGCTACTGTGCGAAATCTGTACAGATCCAGTCAAGAGACCACACAGACCAGGAATCTATCTCTGCCCTCAAGTACTTAGGTCATGAAGTGGGGAATCAGTTATCTGTTTGATACGTAAACGCGTTTGACGGCAAAAACAAAACAACTGATGTAGTAGTGGGATCAACGACGTAGGGTCCATTTGACTGTGTCGCGATTGATCACAACAGCAGTGGACCTACTGCAGTCTAGGCCTGTCAGTCAGCAGCGGGCAGTGTCGTGCTCGCGTACCTCTCGGCTGTGGCCGGCGCAACAATGTACGCCGAGCTGGGGGCACTCAAGAGTGAGCAGCTCCTGTACCCTTCTTGCTTCTGATCGCAAATAAACGTCGGTAAAGCCCACGACTATATAAAAAAACGATTATCCGTCGGTCGTCAATTGAAGCCAAATTCAATTTTGGTCTGCGGACTCCACAGTAGAAATGTTACACTTTCTGAATGGGACTAAAATGAGTACGAGGCATGAAAGAGGGAGTGGGGGCGGTAGTGGCCCACCAGAAGGAAGCAGTTCAACCTTGATCATAGGCTAGGATTTTCTTGGTGCAGCACTCACCGATTTTGACCCGAAAACTCTTGGCATCCCCCAAAAGAGTGAGCATGGCGTTCTTATTATTTTACTGTTATACTACTAATATGTAGTTTCTAACCATGGGGCCGTACTGCAGATTGTACGAGGCATGTACTATAGTACCGGAGAGGTATACACTGCCGCAGTACGGGAGACGCGCAACTCACTTGAGAAGTTCCGGGACATCGTTCTTGTTAGGTCCGACGCCATGGCCATCTTTGCAGCAAAAAGTTTCTCGGAGAACGGCGTGGACTTCGCAGGTGGCCTGAGTCGCGGGCCGAAAGAAGAGAAAAAACAAGAGCAAAATCGTCATGACATCATCAGAAAAACAAACGAACAAAACGCACTCATTTTCATCGCTACGTCTTCCACTTCTTTTTTAGGAAAACGATTCTGCTCACATTCCAAGCACCAGCCACTACGTTTTCCGTTGCCGCAACGTAGGTGCCGTTCGAAAGGTCTGTTGCCGCTGCTGCAACCGCACCTATACAAGTGCAACTGCTGCCGCTGTTACTTCCACCTGCTTAGAACCCGCACCCAAGGCTTTCGGGGCAGACTACTGAACATATATACCAGGTACATAGATCGGCGTTTCCGGGCGCGCCAGCCTCTTTTGGTTTATAAACCCTTCAAGCACTGCAATGCACAGAAACCAAAAAAGGAGTCCTAACGCCACGTGTTTAGTCCCCATACACCGGGAGCGTAGTTCCAGAACGGGTAAAAACACTTAGTTTTCAAGTGTAACAGTCAATGGGTCAACCCGCGGTCTCCTCCTCGTCTTCGCTCTACCACAGCAGCTGATACCGACACCACCTCACCTCCACGTTAGAGATGAGCCGGATGCTGAGTGTAGCGGCAGCCTTCTCGTTCTCAAGGTTCGCCAGACGTTGCCTGACTCGCCACTCGATGTACCGGCTGAGGGGAGTGTGCGGCAAAGACGACGCCGCGTAAACCTGGGAAACCCGACCGAAAGTATTAAGAACGAGCAAAAAAAAAAAAACGGTTGGGAGGGAGGGAAGGGGAGGGATATACTGTCAGTATAAAATATAAGGTGCAGGAAGAATGTTATTTGCAGTACTACAAGGGAGCTTGTAGTAGGGCAATTACTCGTGAGGGTACCTGCGGGTACGTACCCGAGTCTTTTCAAAACAACCAGATTATGATACCCGGGTACCCCCGCGTATGTGCCCGGGTATGTACCCTGCAAAACGGACCTGCTTCAGCTGCTGCTGCTCAACTCCCCCCCTCCCGCCCCCGCCGATCGCGTCCTGGGGCAAAAACCAAGGCCGGCAGCAGCACCAGCAGCACCACTGCCATACTTACCACGCCACACAACAAACACCAACGCGATTCTGGGACACGCGGTCGCTGGACGTCGGCGTCAACGCGCCTGTCTTGCGCAATACCACAGCTTCTCCGAGGGCTGTATGACAAAATGGTTAGAATACCCTTGGGCTTCGTACACAACCTCACTCCCGTTGTGGCGACAAAGAACTCGGGATTCAGACTCGATTGAGGTTTCTCCGTACCATTTGCAAAAGGGGTATATATAAACCCCGTTGACCCTGACCGTCTGGGTTTTTTTTCGGAACGTAAAAACATACTAGGTAGTGAGGAGGTAGTGTGGACTATCAAAACGCTTTGAAGCTGGGCCAAGTCGTCAATACCACTGTCTTTTTCCCTCCTCCCGCGCCCTCCCCCAACCAGCGACGAACACTCACGTCAAAGCTGTCGGACGCGGCCGACCCGCAGCTCGCGTCCCCCGCCGCCTCCGCCCCGACGTCCTCGTCCACCTCCATCGAATCTGGACCCCTGACATCGACGGCCACACCGCGTTTTGCCGCCACCGCCGCGACCGCTGCTACCGCCGCCGCGGTCGACACCGCTACCGTGTCCGCCGCTAACCTAGCCGCGGCTGTCGCCGCTGCTGCCACTTCAGAAGTAGCAGTAGCACCAACAACTCCCGCTTTGCCCAGCGCTGCTGGTGCCGCAGGTGTCGACGACACCTCGACACCATTTCTACTACTGTCAACCGCCCCGTTGCATCCCCCTCCCCCACCCGATCCACGCGGAGCACCCCCCCCATCACCATCACCTACTCCACTGCTGCAGCCACCACCATCGCCGCCACAGCCGCCCCCAACGCCACCTTCCGCGTTTACGCCAGCTGAGGCTAACGCACCGCCTCCACCGCCAGAGGGGGCGACGGCGTCGGGCCGGAAGGCAGGAGAGGGCGCAATAACGTCTGAGGAGGAGGAGGAGGTGTGCTGTGCCTGGGCTAGCGGAGGCGAACAATCTGGGGACGCGGCCGGCTGCTCCGAGGAGGGCGTCGCGCGAAGAGAGACAGCGGCAGCGGCGGCGGCGGCAGGAGTGCCAGCCTCGGCGGAAGCGGCCGGTGTCGGTGTAGGCGCGACAACAACGCCTTCCATCGGCGAAACCCGCCCTCCTCCTCCTGCGCTCCCACAGGGGCTCGGGCGCCGGACACCCTCTTCCGTGCAACCTGCGCCCGCTTGTTCTGTCCCCACGGGGGAAGCCGGAGACGCGGTTGCCCCTGGCCCCGCTACGGTCGGCGCCGGCGCCGCCCCCGCTGCTGCTGCCGCTGTTGCCGCCGAGTCGCCCTGCGGCTTGACGGGACAGGGCGACAAGAGCTTCCCGGTTCCGTCGATAGACTTTGGTCTCTTGCGAGGCTTGGCCGCGTCCTAACGCAAGGGCATACACCCACATCATCGGACGCGTCACGCGAGGATAAGGAGGACAAATGTTTTTTTTTGGAAGACGTCAGGTTGGGCGCAAGGCGGGAGGACGATCTACTACGGCATCGAAACAGGTACTCTCGCGGCCTTATCTACTACCCCGCCAACCTCACGCTACCGCACCCCTAGACGGCTTATACTGACAGCAGCAAATTCACCCGAGTACCGCCGCCAAACACAGAACAACCCAACCCAATCCCTTGGACGAGCGTAAGCAAAACTTCGAGGGAACCATAATAGGTCAGGACAGGACAGGACACGACGCGGGGATGTAACTTCCCCCGCGACCAAGCCGCCCGAGCCCTTTTTCAGAATCCGCGTACACGTACCTCAGCAGCAGTCGCCGCGGCTCCCCTTATCGCTGATTTTGTAACCACGGTGCGAAGCCGGCAGAGTGGGCAGACAAACCTAGCCTCGCCAACGTTGGCTCGGGCGTTGAAAAGAGCGCAAACCTGGCCATGAAGCCAAGGAGGAATGCGTAACACAAAATCGAAACAAGAAAGACAATTGCGACAGGAAAAAGACGAGCCGAGGGCGGACGGATTAGAAATTCGTGTGGTACAAGGGAGCGTGGCAGAGAGATGGGGTGCCGTCCAGCGCCGTGACCTCAGAAGCCAACACTTACACGCGAACTCATGGAGCGCACCGGCGCACAGAGGGGGTACGGTCAACACGGCTGAGACAGGTATACTTGGATAGCATTCCACACACAACCAGAAAAAAATATAATGGTACGCGATACTACATCCCGTCCATTTCCGCATTCGTGACCGCGTGCGATGCGATGTGATGCAGGCGTGAGTTCCGCGCTCCGTGCCAAAAACAAGAACCACACAAAAGCAACACAAGAACGGGCGCCAAAACATGCCGGCCCCGGAGAGCAGTCAAGCCAATCCAAGCCAAGCCAGGTGGCCGGGCCAAGTCAAGCAAAGCCACCACGCCAAGCAAGGCCCCCACGCCATAGCGCAAGCAAAGCAAAGCCACACAACCGAGCAAGGGTCACACCACACCACACTACGCCACGCACAGCGCAAGCCAAGCCAATTACCCAAGAATAAGAAAAGACCCCTGACCTGGTGGACCCAGCTGTTGCAGCGGTCGCACTGCACCCACGGCTCGCTGATTTCCTCGTCAAACTTCCTCCTGAGAAGGTCGCGCTTCAACGGGGCCTTCACTTCCTCCACTGCTTCCGCCTCCTCATCACCCACAACACTCCCCCCCTCCGTCCCCAGCGCGCTAGCCACTACTTCTCTTCCCCCCGAACTCCCCGTCTCAGAAGAAATTGCCGTTGCCGCTGCTGCTGCCGCTCCTGCCCCTGTCGCCGCAACCGCTGCCGCGGGCGTCTCGCCTGAAATATCTCTGGTTCTCACGTCTCCCGCGCCACCCCCTCCGCCACCGTCACCTACAGCAGGAGCGGCAGTGGACGGCGACGAGGTACGTAAAGGCTGACCCACCGCAGTTACCGTCGCCGTACCCGTCACCCCCGCAGCCGATACAGATGGTAGAGGCGGCGGCGGCAGCGATAATGTTTCCGGTGCCGACGAAACAGACGAGGCGGCTGCCGTCAGCGCCGCCGCACAAGACGCCCCTTGGTCCACATGACTACCGCCACCGCCACTGCTACCGCCGGGCGGTGTCTGTGGCGACTCGCTTGCTCCGGTCAGTGCAGCGCCGTCGCCTGCTCCGCCAGCCTCGCTCCCCGCACTGTCGATGCTCGCGCTGCCGTTACCACCGACAGCAGTGACAGCCCCGTCGGTATCTTCGGCGATTATCCCTTCAGGGTCACCATCCGTCGGAAGCTCTGGTGGGAGGCCGGGGTGGCAACGGCTGCACCAGAGGCGGCAGCCATCGCGCGTGATGTGATACACTCCTGTGACAGTAACACAATGCAACCAGTTTGAGGCCGAGAGTGGTGGGGGAGAGGGGAGAAGATGAGTCACGACGAAACGAAATAAGCCGATCGGAGAGGATGAAAGCAAGGCGCTGAGCACAGCGCGCGTGTTGCGGGCACGCGTGCCACGGGAGTGCTTTGCTCGTTTTTGAGGTTTGGCCACGACGCGGTACACCCGAGGAAGACCAGAACAGCGAAAAAGCTACCGCCGTAATTACATACGGGTGCGCATACCGGTAGACACTTCAACAGCACGCGTGACGCAACACACCACACAGCGAGTACAGCCGTTACGAAAAAAGAAACGAAACCGAAACAACCAAGCGGAACAAAACACACACGACTCACACAAACCAAACAGAACAAAACAAAACAGAGTTGATCACCGGCACCGGCACTATTGATAGTAAACAAACCTCCAGTACATTAAAACAAAGCAATATAAAACGAAGCAATATAAAACAAGAACGCCTTCTCACCTCCCCGAACGACCCGCTTGTTGCAGTGGTGGCAGATGATTACGGGCGGCTCAAGCTTGAGGCATTTGTCGCCGCAGAGCGCGCACGTCTGTCCCTGGCACAGCTGACACGAGTGACTCAGAGACTTGGCCCACCCCTCATCCAGCTTGCCAATCTGCTTCGAGTACTCTTGCTGCATGTCCGAGAAAAGAGAAAACACACACATGAAAAAATGAGCCCAAAGTCGGCAGTTTGAGTTGGCGTGCGTACAACGGCCCGGGAAACAGAAGCGCGACAAGTACGAACAAGCCAACGTAACCCCCCCCCCCCCCCCCCCCCTCCTCAACATTCTAAACCCGGAAAAAACGGCAAACTGCAAACTACAAAAAAAAAAACTGCGCAGATTACAAAACGTGCAGTATGAGAGCCACGGGCAGCCAGGCCGCCAGCCATACGGGTCTCAAAATTCTATTAATGACATTATTCCACTCGGTAACAAGAGGCCACCATGCAATCTACTTGCGACTCCTACGCCGTAAAACAATCAGGCGGACCTCCTGAGGGCTGCGTATAGTCAGCTTCGACAAAACGGTTGAAAAACTGATTGCAAAAGTTTATAACCAAAACCGCAACCGCCCAGAATCTTCCCGACAAACCTCCGGGGACTCTTCTCGGCAGGTTTCTAGGGAATGTTCTCCGCATGCAAGATGTCATCAGGAGATAGTCTTGGCTACCAACCATTTCGTCCAAGCTAGGCAAAGCCGTACGTAAACACTACTGGTCAGGCTTTTGCCTCTCCCCCCTTCAAGTGTTGCCCCTGGTCAGACTTACGTCAAATTCGTTCAGCAGCTGCACCGCCCAAGTGTGCACGAAGTGCGACTCCGGGTTGAAGCTGACGGCGTTGTTGAACACGAGTCGCACGTCGGACGCAAACGCCTCCGGTGTGGTGTAGGTCATTGACAGCAGCCTGGACTTGATCGTTCCCTGCCGAGAAAAAACAAACAATTCAGAAGAAACGACGACACCACGAAACAGAAACAGAAACACGTAAGTTCTTGAGTACGGCAAAACAGTGAGAGATACATACGTGCGGTTGTGGAATGGAATACAGAACACGGGCGGCCAGCGTATCAGATAACGCAGCTTGCAAGATTTGAGTACTAGTCAATCGGTTGAACCCACAGGTGGTGAAAAATAAGGACGATTCTATAAAGGCACACAAGGGAGGGGAAAGGGGTTGAAGCGCGGGCAGACAAGAAAGTCACTTGTGCAGCCGGCAGAGAAAAAAACTAAAAACGAGGAGGAAAAAAAAAGAACGACTGCGGCGTCGGCTCGCACGTCCTCTTCCGCACACACTGCTCGGATGACGTTAGAAGTACTGCAGCTACAGCACAGCTGTACTTCGAACAGACTCTTAATAGAAGATGAATAAGACGCCGAACGGTTCACGGTGCTTGACCCTTTCAGGACTCCAGTCCCCTTCTGGTGACAAACCACCCAAAAGCCAAGTAGTTTGTCTCCGAAACAAGACTGCGGTCCTAAAAGGGGTAAACATGCGCCGCGTGGACAACACGCCAAAACCGCGAGAACGAATGAATGAGACGCCTTCAGAGAACCCTCCCGCGCCCTCCCACCGTACACGGCACCTTCCAACCCTTTGGTACTATATGTAGCGGTTTAGGCTCGAACTTCTCCCGAAACACGAAAACAAGAACGAAAAAACGAAACGGAGGAACGCAACAACCCCATCAGCACATGAAGAAGCAGACAACCGAGGAATACGTCGCCCTCATAACCATCCACCCCAACAGCCAAAACAAACAACACAGAAACTAAAACAAAACGAGCACGAAAAAATACGAAAACAAAAAAGGCAACGAAAAAAAACACACGAGAGAGAAACGAAACAAAAACAACCGAAGCTATGATCGTATACAATGTATATGATGCTGGTATGGTATGATAGAAACACATGAACCAAGAAGCAACTTGAAAAGGTGCCGACCAAAAATCAGTATAAAAACACCAAATAACAAGGATACAGGGCCCTCTAGGCCCTCTTCCCCCGCTCTCCTTACCAGGTCCATCGGGTGAAGGACGCGTCTAAAGTAATCCGGAATCCCAAGCTTGACGGGGTCGACCGGTACGTTGAAAAGCCCTCGCTGCGGCCCGGTCCCGGCGGACATGAGCTTTGTCAGGATGGGCCGTACCTTCTGCACCAGGTAATCCAGCCGCAACGCCTGCCAGAGAAGAGATGACAAGACCGAGACATGAAACGTTAAGATACATCAAGACACGTCAAGTCAAGGCGACACATGTCAAGACAAAAGTCAACAGAACACATGTCGAGCCGCATCAAGACCCCTGACGAAAGGTGAAACAAGACACGACAGCCCACCTGCACGTGCGACACCAACTCATTAGGCATGGCCGCGGATAGGGCGGTCAGGCGCCTGGAGGCCTGTGACGTCTGCAGGTGCTCCGCGCCGTCTACCGCACCCTCCAGCTCCTCCTCGTCCATCTCTCGCCCGAATATTCCGGTGAGGCTGGGGCAAGGCGGGCCACAACCAGGAGGGAGCTCCTGCGGACAGAAAACGGGCCGCGAAAAGCTCAGTTGTTAAGGTTGTCGGGGGGGGCGACTCCTCCACGGAGCCTCCTTCCAGATGCTGCAGTACTATCACTTGGCGTAACATAGATGAATTGCACCCACATTTTGGGGAGAAAATGCTTGGGAGCTAAAGTGTGGCCCTTTTTCGCGGCAGTTATAGGGATAAGCCCATCAAGACCATACGTAAAAAGACGCAATTGCGGCACCTCGGAAGGCTATTTGTCGCACGACCGACCGAAAAAAGCGGGCAAGGGTCGACCAACATCGTCGCACGGGCACAAGCAAGCAGCCACCCCCCCCAAAACAGAGTCTCAAGTTTTCTTTTGTGTTCTTCTCGCGTTAGTACTTTTGGCGAGACCACCGCCCCTGCCCCCAACCCCTTCCCTACTATTAATGGACACCGAGACCGAAAACCCACCTGTCGGCTTGTGGGAGCCGGAGGCGGGGGGGGCGGCGGCGCAGTCCGCGTGCCCGCTAGGGGACGCGCTCTCTTCACGCCACTCTTGCCCTTGCCCCTTTTGCTCACGCGCACGTCCGACGTCGCCTCCTCCTTCACCACCACCGTTGCCGCTGCCGCCGCCGCCCTAACCGCGAGCGCCGCCTCCGCCGCCTCGGCCGCCGCCGCCGCTGCCGCCACCTCCGCCGCGTGCGCGGTAGCCGCGGTAACAGCGCTGCGCGGGATCTTGATAAGGAGGCGTTGCTTCGGCATGAGCGAAGCCGCTGCCGCTGCTGCCGTTGCACTTGCTGCTGTTGCTGCTGCGGTAGCGGCAGAAGACACCGGGGTGGAGTTGGTGGCGGAGGCTGTGGTTCCGGGCTCCACCTTGACCCCCAGCTCTTCCAGCTTCGGGCTCTTGCTCTGCGGCATGCTCTTCGGTCGGACCTTGCGAGACTGGGCGGCCTTCTCCTGGGGAGGCGACAGCGCGGTTTGTCGATGAATGGTGCGGATCGTCGATTATTGGTGGCATTTGTCGGTTAAGAGTGCAAGCCGTCGGTAATGCGGTTCGTCGGTTAGAAGTGCAGTTCGTCGGTTAGGAATGTGGCTCGTCTGTTCGTGGTGCGGTCAGTCGGTTAGTGGTTCAGTTCGTTGGTTAGAGCGACGATTGTCTGCACGGAATTCGACCGCGCAGTCTGCTTTATGGCAAATATGTACGAGTGTTCTCTGCACGAGGGAAAAGCAAGCCTTCCTCGAAAACCAAAACTACAAAAGATAAGCATGTTCCACGTTGGCGGACCTGCTTCGCCGAAGGGTGGGACCTCCGTTTTGGCCGCGCGAGCAGCTCCGTTTGTCGTGCTTCAACGATTATCGCCAGTTTCTCGGCCTGCGAACGGGGAATGGTCGTTTTCACAAAGCAGAGCGATTGTCAGACCCGTACCGAAGCTGTCGATTGCTTCACGCCAGCAGAGCGAGCACTAAGGCCAGCAAGCCGTAGACGACAGCTAGCTTTGCGGTTGGCGGAAGCATACAAAACGAAGCACCTCTACCCTGCCTTATTTGATGCCGCCGTTCTTGCTGGAAACGCCTAACGCACACAAGACACGAAAGAGCTAGGAATGGGCGCCAAGATGTACACCAATTCGGCTCGCCGACCCCGTTTGCCCTCAAGGTTGTCAGCAACGCAAAACTCCGCATGGCGTATTGTCTTTATCAAGAGACAAAACGAATACAGCAAAAAACCAGAGACGCGCTTCCGATTATGCGCGACTTTGCCAAGCAAGTGCAACCCTAAACGCTCCCGCGCTTTGCTTCTTCCAAGCAACTTTGTTTTGTCCTCATGGCATGTACCAGGTATACACCTTCTCCGGCTCGACTACCACGACAACAAAATAGCACACTCCACTACTCGCCGCGAACTGCAACCCTACCACATAGTTCCCACCTTCCCCCGAAATACGCCAATTCAGCGCTTTTACACAAGAGCGGAGCAATACCGTGAACGACACCGTGGATGTAGCTCACCAGCCTCTTTCGAAGACCTGGGGAAAAATACGTGAATGCCGCTACGGTACACAAACCGAGAACAAACAAACAAAAAAAGAAACACAGCAAACCTGGTAAGGCTGTCAAGAGTCAATACCGTACCCGCTTAAAGCGTGACAGGCACCCCAACCGCCCCCTGCCCACACCATTACCAAGAAAAAAGAGAGCCACATCGCGGGCATCGCTCACCTGAGCGAGGGACTGCGCCAGCCGGTCCATCGTATCCTCTTGCGACACACCCTCCTGCTCCCCCGTGCCCGCCTTTGAGCAATCCGTCCGGGCCGGCGTCGTCTGCGGCGCCGCTCCAACCCCTCCCCCCGTCGCCCCCTCGGGGCAAGACGTAGCGCCGACATCGACTACCACCATCGCGGCGCCGTTCGTCGCCGTCGACGCCGCTTGCTGGGCAGACTTCGGCGAGCCCTGGCGCAGATCGAGGCGCTTCCGGCTCTCCTGCAGCTGCTGCTGCTGTCGCTGCCGCAGCTGCTGCTGCTGGAGCTGCCGCAGCTGCTGTTGTTGAAAAGCAACCGTCTCCAACAGTCCCGCCGCGACCGCCTCGTGGGTCATCGTCACCGCCGTTGACGGCACCCCTCCACCTCCACCCTTGCCCCCGCCCCTCCCTCCCACCCGTGCCTCCGGAGCCATCACAACTCCTTCCCTGACGCCCCGTCTCCCACCGCCACCACGAACATCAGCGCCGCCCCCACCACCACAGGGGTCAACAGCGACAGCGTCAGCCGAGGCAACGGGTTCCCCGCCAGTGTACCCACCAGGAGCCATGTCCCCAGCCTGAGCCCGAGCGCAACGGCAGGGGGGACAGGAGTCCGGGGCGACGGCCGGAGAGGAGACGCGGGTGAACGAGGCGCAGCTGGGGCAAGGGTCACCCCCGGCGTCGGCTGGAGGCGTGCCCGCACCGTCGGGGACGCGTTCCTCTTGGGGTGCCAGCTTGTTGCGCTTGAGGCCGAGGGGGGCGAGGTTTGTCGTTGCCGTAGTCGCGGTTGTGGTTGCGGTCGGCGCCGAGGTGGTAGTGGCAGCCGCTGTCGTTGTCTTACCGGCTTCCTGGGGGAGATGCTGAAGAAAGAACGCACACGACGGGAGCAAGCGAATATTGTCAAACGATTAAGTATCCAATGTAGGACCCAGGACACAAATATAATAAGAACAACGAAGAAGTACGTAAGGTTTTATTATCCTTGTAGGTGTATATCAATGTGTAGTCGTAAATACTACCAGGCAAAGAACTTCTTATGTATCACAATACTATACCTGGTACCTGGTATCATATACCGGTACCTGGTTATATACATCAATACTGTTGAAAAAAAAAATCAACCTTTAAAATGTCCAATAGGAACTTCCCCTATCTTACTACAGGGTGGTTCAAGCTATATACCACCCCAAATTTCCCACCACGATGTTTTGGGAAGATAGACCTTACCACATATAATCTCTAAGACCCTGCCGCCGATCCGTGATCGGTTGATTTTTTGTTTCGTTTTTTCCGGCATTTTGGTTCTTGATTTTTAGGGATATTAGAGCGTTTGCGACAGAGGTAAAAAAAAAAACTTTACTTGCGCTGGAAAAAGGAGGGCATTTAACAATCTGGGAGAAGGGATCTTTAGGTTGGTAGGCTGTTCGGGTATTTTGGTTCCTGTTGGGATCAAGGTACGGGCGAAGACTCAACCTCACCCCTGACTCTAACCCTAACCCTAACCCTCACCCCAAACCGCAGCCAAAACGGGCCAAAACTCGCCAAAAATGCGGCTGCGCCGAGTTTGCATCGAACCAGGAAATTTCTCAGTTGCGGACGACGATTCCGAAGCGCAGACCACGCCCCACATTTTTCACGTAAAAAGCATTCCTAAAAGATCCCTTCTCCCAAACTGCTAAACCTACTCGAAAAAAGTGAATTTCCTTCCCTTCCCGATTTCGGTGTGTTTGCGAGTGAGGTTAAACAAATCCTGCAGGCGACGCCTCCGAAAATAAGAAGGCAAGGGGGGAGGCGAGGCAAACGCGCCCAAAAAAAGAACGAAAAACTAAAAAACAGCTTGGGACTAGCAACGGCAGTCCAACAATGTTTCGGCGGCAGAGTTGACAGCGGTGCCACCACTGCCAGCCCACGACTGCAAGCAGCAGCACAGCAAGCGGCAGCTAGCAAGCGCTAGCCGCAGCTAGAGGCAGCTTGAGCAACAAAAATAAACAGCGTCAGCACCAGCACCAGCACCAGCCAGCTTCCCTTTTTGGATTGCCTGCTGCTGCTGCTGCTGCTCCTGTTGCGCTCAGCCTACGCACGCCACAGCGCCTGCGGGCTCCGCTCCGCCGCCACTGTCACGGCCACTGCTGCCGCCGCCGCTGTTGCTGCTCCAGTGTGGTGGAATCGAAATGATACACGAGCTGTCGCGCTCTGTGCGAGCACGAGTACGAGTACGAGTGTGATTGCGAGTCCTTTTTTGGAACGAAGCATCCTCCACGTCGTCACCAAGTAGGCGAAAGCGAGTACCCTACGTAGCAGCGGCGGCGGCCCGCTGGCACAATCCAACGCCGCTCGTGCGCGCGGTACTCTAGCTACACCTCTCGAGCCTCTGTGCTCCTAGCGGTTGTCGTGATGCGTACAGCAAGCAGCATGGTGGCATGGAAGATGCTCGGTGTTTTGATCCTTCGACATTTGAGATGGTGCGTTTTGCGTCGGGATAATGCTCGGTGCGTGTAGGCCAATGAGACAGAGAACCAAAAGTTACCGCAACTTTTGATGAAATCCTAACTTCGCTGAAGTACTTTTTCGCGTTTTTTTCATAAATTTACCTCAAAAAGTTACCTCGGGAGAATTTTTGGAGAAATAAGACCTATGCCAATGGTACAGCGAAGTTGCAATAAAAAGTTTGAATTTCAAAGATACCCGCCAAAAAAAATCAGAATACGCTTCCTATGGGCCACCTAAAAAAAAAAAAAAGTTCCTAACTTTTGGAAAAGCCCAAGAAAAGCAAATCTGGGGCCGATGTTGGGCCAACATCGGCTTGAGAAAAACTCAGGCCGATCTTCGGTTTGAAGCGGCGAGATTCCGAGTCCTCGACAGACTTCGATCAACAAGACCAACGATTGCGTCATGAATTCTGAACGGAGTGCGCTCGTTAGGGGCTCCGACCCACCCTAGGGTCACCGCCCTCACACCATGGCCGGTGTCATGTGGCGGGAGCTGACCAGGCGTATGAAAAAAAAAACATTTGGCCGCTGGTTTGCACAAAACAGAAGACAAAATTTCCCCATCCGTCTCGAATGGCAAAAAATAGACATTTTTCAGGTGTGGGAGGATACCGTAGGACGCCGCCGGCAAGCTCTCGCCCCCTGTAGACCATGGATCCACCTGATATCTTCGAGGCCGTCATCTATACTCGTTGGGCTTGCCAGATACCGAGTGGGTTGGCCGTGGGCTGAGTCTATGTCGAGATCGAGCGTCGATCGTCGCACGAGCTGGTTTCGATCACCGTGTTGACAATTTGCGACCAGAAAAACATAAATTGCGCCGCCTGCAGCCGTTGGGGGAAAAAAAACAAAAAAACGAACATATCTCTCTTTTTTTCCCACAGCGGCGGTACGAGAAAATTTTCGGCTGTTTTTTTATATATTTGAAAAAAAAACTTTTGAACTTCGCGTTTCCATTGGCATAAGTCTAAAAGTAAAAAAAAAATAAAAAAATCGCACACTCCATTATGTCGGTTTCCCAGGGGATCACAAATTTTTGGCGACGAAAAAAAAAAAAATCAAAAATCGTCAACGGTTTGGCAGGGGCATATAGAGCACGTTCGCAAAGTTCAGGAATCATTTCTTAAAAGTGGCGTCGACATTTGGACCATTGTGCGGAAAACGTGTCAATAAACTACCAGGTACGAGCCAGTTTCAGTATAATTGATTTTGGGCGATAAATTTGGCATCGTATTGATCGTGGGCGAGTCAGATATTCGAATATTAGCGTGAAATCTCGAACAAACATGCCTTCGACCGTCTGGAAGGGGCTCGTTCAGAAAAAAGACGGGAAAAAATAGAAACGTCTACCCAAACGCCTGACTATTTATATATGACCTCTTTGAAGGCCTGTGATTGGTCGGGTAACACTTACCTGGTATGCGGTAGCGCCCGTCCTACTGCTGTAGGTCCTTACAAGTTGGCGATGTCACCCTCGCCCCGGTGGGTCAAGTGGTTAACCTCGAATTCTACTTGTTTGAGTCCTGGGTTCGAGCCCCAGGTGGGTCGGACTTTGGCTTTATTTGCAAAAATAAAAAAAGGATTCAATTAATTGTTGAGAGCGCCTTGCAGCGTGGGTAGGCACAATTCGATGCGAGTCGACGAGGGAAGAAAATGCTGAAATCTTCTCGCGATAAAAATAAAGGCACGTACCGTAGCGGGAAGGGGGGAGAAGAGCCTACTATGTGACCCCGGATCTGAGTTACGAGTTGGAAGGAGAGAGAGAAGAAGATGTGCGAAGATAATAAATGGGATGAGGAAAAAAAAAAAAAAAAAAAAAAAAATGTTCATGGTTGATAGGGTACCAAATACGTTGGCATTTCAAGTGTTGACATTTGAGTTGATCTTGCATGCGGCTTTTGTGGCTACCCAAATTGGGGCGATATAACAGCTTGGCCCTGATCCCGGATGTTGCCATTGATTGATCCCTCTGGTATAACATTATATGGGGGAAAAGACTACCGGCACTTGCTCCTATTTCCCCCTTTTCTTGGTCAAAACAATCAAGAACTCACGTCGTACAGAAGAGTATAGGGTTCAAGTATAGAATAATCGGGAAATATTGTTGTGCCCCCCCGTGTGGTTCCAGTATTATGAGAAAAGTTACCTTCA
This sequence comes from Nereocystis luetkeana, assembly GCA_031213475.1. Taxonomy (NCBI): domain Eukaryota; class Phaeophyceae; order Laminariales; family Laminariaceae; genus Nereocystis; species Nereocystis luetkeana. Next base: position 3,600,958 of record JARUPZ010000011.1, on the reverse strand, counting down.
AAACTGCGAACTACAAACCCTACAGCAAATTTAAACCTGGTGCTACATATAGCTTCGTCGTCATTGCCTGTTTCTTTTGTTATTGGCAGTAGGTATCCAATTGTATTTACTCATACGAGTCGCATTCGTATCCCGGGAGTTTTTGCGACGTCGACTGCTGTTGAAAAGTCTTCTGTGTGGTGGCCGGACACAAAACAAACTATTATAACCACGACCAGGGAATATACGCACTACTAAAAAAAAAGTGGAAAACAATACGAGGTACCAGGTATAAACCACGTGTGGATCAACATCATGCTGGCATCAATGATGCTACCGTTGTGAACTCCGGCGGTTGCCGGCTGTGTTGTCATGATAGCTTCCCTCTTTACTACAATAAAAGAATGAAAAAAAGACTGGTTGTACAAAGGGTATACCACAGCAGTATCAATAGTACGAGTATAGAACTACTTGCAGATATCTCACTCTCTGAGGGTGCTCGGTTGGTACATCCCTGGCCTCTCAGAGCTCCCACTTCGACAACGCCTCCTCCGATTACTCGCCGGACCTTTCCAGCGGTTCTTCGCTTCCTCTATTGATCTTTGTTTTGCGCTTTCAGTTATTTTTTCGTTCTTCACTTCTTCGTTTCGTGTGCGTGCGTGTACTCAGAGCACGGCACCGCGGGCGAGCCCGGCGCCATCGCTGGCATCAGCGGATAGAGGGGAGTTGCAAGGAGCGCGGTCAGCGTGTTTGTGGCTAGGCGTCGCTTGTGCCTCGAGGCACGAGGAGAGCATGAACGGGCTCTGTCTGGCCTTCATCTGTGGAATTGGATAGAATTGTACCAGTCTATAAGGGTATTTCGGGATTGCCAAATAATATTCAAGCGGTGGTTACTTTGCGACCATGAAGTTCACAGAGAGAGCTACGCAGTCCGAGCACCAACGTTGTCGAGCTGGCGAACAAGGACCGCGGTGAGATTCACGCAAGGCGAGCGACGGGGCTCACTGTGGCAGAGAGGGGGGAAGCTTACTCGGACCGAATCGGTGGCGAGGTGGTCGCGAGAGGGGCGGGCAGCGTACGAGGCAGACAGAAAAGCTCTGCTGTTCGATTTTTTTATTTCTTCACCGGTGCAAGGTGTTCCAAACGGCAGAAAACTGATACCAGGTACAAGAGAGGGACGTTTTTTTTCTTTCCGGATTTTCGGTTTCATTTTCATTGTTTTTGCGGTGCTGCTGTGCCGTGCTGGGTTTTCTCTTTCGTACATACAGCATATCGCAAGAAAAAAATACTTACCCTACCTGGGGTATGTACGTACGTATGGCATGCGGCGTTCGGGTTGGATGGAGCATGGAGCTTTCGGCATTTGCAAATCGCCTGTTTGCATCTATTTATTAAAACAGTTGTTTGGGCCGTCTGTTCCGTTCCATTCTCGAAGCGCTTGTATGTATGTAGGTACGTGCAGTTCTGACGTGTAGGTAGGAAGGAGTAAACTATTGATAATACTACCTCATTTCAATTCAAGCCGACGGCTACAAGCTGCCAGGGAAGAGGAAAAAATGGTGTTGCGTTTCTTCAACAAAACATCCTTGTAGTCCATCTACCTGGTATCTGGTATTACAAAAAAAGGCAGATCGTATACGACGGAGTCTAAAATCCCACGTTTATACAGAACCACTTACTTAGATCTCACTCTCTGAGCGTGCTCGGTTGATACATCCCTGGCCTCTCAGAGCTCCCCATTCGAAATCGCCTCCCCTCATTACTTGCCGAACCTTTCCTGCGGGTCTTTGTTTTCTCCCTTTCTCTATGCACTCTCTTTGCTTTCTTCCTTGTTTCTTCTTTCGTTTCGTGTGCGTGTGTGCACTCCGAGTATGGCACCGCGGGTGAGCCCGGCGCCATCGCGGGTGTCAGCGATTACTGGCGGGTAGAGGGGGGGTTGCAAGGAGCGCGGTCGCTACTTGCGTGCCTAGGCGTCGCGTGTGCCTCGAGACACGAGGGATGCATGAATGGGCTCTGTCTGGCCTCCATTTGTGATTTTTGAAAGGGTACGTACGACTTATAAGGGTCGTTCAGCATCGCAAGATAATATTCAAGCGGTGCTTATTTTTGCGACCTGGCTGAAAATCACAGAGGGAGGTACCCAGCCTGAATAACAACATTTTTCGAGCTGACGAACGACGGCCAGTGAGCACCGGGCTTAACGCGAGGCGGGCGACGGGGCTCACTGTGGCAGAGAGTAAGGAAAACTTTATCCGGACCGAATCGGTGGCGAGGTGGTCGCGAGAGGGGCGGGCGGCGTACGAGGCTGAGAGAAAAGCTCTGCTGTACGTTTTTTTTATTTCTTGACCGGTGCAAAGTGTTCCAATCAGACAGACAATTATTTCATAAGGGGGCCAGGAGTTTTTTTTCTTCCCAATTTTTTCGGTTTCATTTTCAAAGTTTTTGCGGTGCTGCTGTGTCGTGCTGTGCTTTCTCTTTCGTGCAGCAGTACATGCAGCAAGCATATCAAAAGAGGAAAATGATTACCCTACCTCGGGTATGTACTACGTTCGTACGTCCGGCAACCGCCCGCGACGCGAAGCGTATGTGGCGTCCGAGCTGTTTTCTCCTGAAGCATGGCGACAGGACGGCAGGACTCTTGGCATTATCAAGTCGCCAAGTCGCCAGTTTGCAACTACGTATGTACGATAGATCATGAAAAAACTATATTCAATCATGGACCTCTGTCCGCTTGGCATAGTAATTTGACGTATTTTTCCTTCCTGAGCGAGCGTAGCGGGCGGCGTAGGCCGCCCGCGGAGCGAAGCGCCTTGTATATATATACCAGGCTCTACTTTTACAAAGTTGCTCTTAATATGATTAGTGTGGCTTGCAAGTACCAGGCACAAGGCATGCACACTGCTGTATATGAAAATGATATTGGGTACAGCAGTCGTCTACAGTAGAAGTGATAGAGCATCAAGATAATTTCCCGTACACACCGGTACGTAACTACGTGGTATATATATCCGAGAGCGCGAGTGGCACCATTCGGTGAAAAGGGACAAGCAGCAGTGGGCCAACACAAGGCAAGTTCCGTGCAGGCATGTACCGGGGGGAAGAAGGAAAGACACCCGCGATCTGTGACAACGGCTAGTCCAGAAGGTCGTCGAGAGGAAACATGGAACACCTCTCAAGGGCTGGACTGAAAAGCAAAGTGATTACCAAAAAATACATTGAAAAAAAGATAGGGCTGGGCACTGACACAGCACTATGTACTGCCCGTAGACCACCACTGGCATTCACACTGCAAGTAGACAACTACAGGCACGTACGAAGCTATCTACTGATTGAGCCTGCCTGTAGATGCTGCCAGTAGAATTGTGTGTAGTATTGGTATGTACGTCGTCCAAGGAACACGCCACATATCAGTGCGTTTTGTTATGCTCCTGCGCGAACAAAACTTACCGAAGATGAATCGTACCTCGTACAGTCGGGAAATCATCGCCGCACGTTCCACGCGTTGCAACCATCAATAGAGGTATTTCGAGTATGAACCGGCAGTATCTCATGGAGTATTTTATGGGTTCGACACTGCTCATACTGCGACTACTCACAGCAGTAAACCGAGGTTTGATACTGCTGTGGGTACATTTTAGCACCGCAATGTGGGAACAAAGCACTCAACACATGAGTAGTTTGACCCCTAAACGGAACTGGGGTCCTACAAGGCTTGACTGCCTTTAATCGGAATTCAAAATGTCCGTACTCGCAGTATTTCGGGTTCTGTTTTACCAGTACTACTGCTGCGCTGCCAGCACTGCCAGTATTTTTGCCATTAGTACTCCCAAATACTGGGATTATCGAGAGTACTTGGTTAAGCGCGCAATCGCAGTACATATGCGCAGTCGCAGTAAATATGAGAGTACGAACGGCCAAATTACTGCCAGTACCGGCAGTATCCGCAGTACATAAAACCAAACTACTGCGAATACTGGCAATATCAAACCCGAAACACGTGAGTACAAGCAGTATCCCCACTACAGAACTTACTACGAGTACTCGCAGTATGGGCATTAGCTAATGGGCATACACTGCCAGTATACTCGGAGTGTGAGTTATACTGGGAGCATCTGCGGAGTGAGATATTGAAATGTGTTCGGCCCGCATTCCCTGTACCCATGTCCGAGTACTGTATTTTTTATGTTTTATTGCACGATACACGTACTCGTACTCGTATTTGTATGTTGTACCTGCTATTCGTCACTATTAATAGTACATACCAGGTTTGACATGTCGTACACAAGCAGCAGCGGTACCTCCAACGGCGACTTGCAGGGCACAGGGTACAAACCTCAAACCCCCAATTACCCCCAACCCACAGGAGGGATTACATAAATTTCGAGGTCTCCCGTCTCAATACTGCTATACCAGGTATCATTTTTCTTTTTGAGCAATACCAGGTACCAGGTACACGGCGGTTACATGTGCAGGTGGACCGCCGCATCGGGCGTTGCGCCCTACCGTCGTTTCGACCGATCGACCGGAGATAAAAATTGCGTCTTGGGTATGAACCGAAAGGATGATGAATACTCGTAACCTCGTCGTACTCGTAAATCAGGTATACTGCTGTTATTATAAATAGTCATATCAACAGCAGCAGTGTGCATGCGGCTGGCGGGGTCGGATTTAGGTATAGAGTCCGAGGGTAGTTCAGTAAATCATAATATACGTTGTTTTGGGCAGATCCTTCTCATAATAGTGGAACCACAGGCGGGCCACACCAATAACATCCAGGGATGTGATTGATACTGGCACCAGGTGGGCGACTCTACAAGTGAGTAAGGTCTTATTGCCATGCATATACATACACCAGGCACCTGATATGTACCCAGCATCGCAAGTGTCGCCTGATCTTGGTTTGATCAGAAGATATCCAATGTCGACGTAAACACAAGAACGCTAAAAGTAACAAGCTGGAACACTGCAGAGAACCAACTCCATCGCGAAAAAAAGAAGAAAGGCATCACGATTCACGATATATATGGACGAAGAAATGGCGGAAAACGAAAAGCACGCGCCCGGAGCGCAACCGCTAAACGTATGGGGGCTCACAAACAAAAAGCATGCGCGCGGAGCGCAACCGCTACGTACCAGCGTACATGGATAGGGGCCCGAAAGCAAGGACGAAAGATCTGGAACTACAAAAACACCACAGGGTACATAGAAATATGCCTCAATGTGCGATAGAATCTTTCGCACCCGGAGATAGATACATATTTGAGATCCACGAACGATCGCCAAACAACTAAAAAAACAATGCCTGGTGTACGAGAACTCGTACAGCAGTGCACGATTTTCGTTTTCAGGCACGAAACACGCACCGCGGAAGAGGACAAGACGAAAAAAACGCGCGAATTATATATACAAAATCTACGTTTGTGTCTGCGCTGGGTCTGAATCCAAGTGAAAACCGCACTGAGACGCTTGTCTCTCGCTATCTACTGTAGACCCTCGCCCACGACCCACCTCAAAGCAAGCAAGCACGATTCCCACACGCAACAGCAGCAGCGGCGGCGAGCTGACAAGACAGCAGCAGTACTCGTATGATGTATTTGCACGACGAAAACACAGACAGCCAAAAAAGAAAGAAACGACCACAGGAACCTGTAATTATCGCAGGCCCGTCGAAAAAAAAGTCACCTGATATTCGCCGCTTCCTCCGTCCGCGTTATTGTTGTTGTTGCCTCGCCCATGCACCACCGCGAGCGCCACAGCAGCCAAAGGGCGGTGCTTGTTGCTGTGAGGCACCCCACCCCCTCCCCCTCCTGTTTCGACGCCGGGCACGCAGCTCAGAACCGTCGCTTCCACACCCTCCGCCCCGCGTCTTCCCTCCTCGCCGACGCCGGATCCTCCGGGCGCTTGCACAACCGCCCGATTCGACCCGGATTCCGCTGGGTCGGCCGACCTCCCAATGCCGTAGCCGCCTCCTCCTGCTCCTCCTCGCAGATCCTCTGCTCCTCCTCCTGCTCCTCGAGTCCCCTCTCCGACGTCGATCTTCATTCCCAGAGTCCCCCTACCTACCAAGGCGTGTACGCCAGCGATCCAGGCCGCGAGCCTGGAGTCACGAGAAGGAGAAAGCGAGGGGCAGAGAGGGGGGGGCAGGAGGCGCGAGGGATTCCGCGGGTCTACTTTTTCGATATTTTTAGTTGGATTCGAGGAGAAATATCGCTCGGGCTGCGCCACTACGCAGCAGTGCAACTCAAACTACTGCGCGAATTTTACATACCACAAGCAGTACTTGGATCATCACCATCATATCATTTCAAACATTTTTTTTTTCGGGCGTTTTTTTTTGTTCACCAGGTTGTCGTCCAAGCATGCCCCTACTCGTAGCGACTTTGCGCCTCTGGAAACCACTGCTGTCACTTGTGCCGGCGGCGCAGTGTTCTCTCCTTCTTACTGCTATCGAGATTGAGCCGAATCTTGCGTCGAGGCTACCGCACGGACCCAACCGATGGAGGCGGTCTCGGTGAAGAGATGGCCAAGAGAATTGAAAATCGAAATCGCCATCTGGACACGCGCGCGCGAAAAGCTCGCGCGTCTAAAAAGCGGGTGGATGCGAGGTGGCACGGAACCCGAAAATTGGCGTAACCTCTCTCTCACCTCACTCAGCCCCCTAAGAAGAGGACGCCGGAGCCTGTGTCCATGTCAGAGTGGCCCAGCACAGCCCTCGATGCCGCTCGTGGGTCAATCGCTCGCGCCGCGTTGCCTTGGGCCACGTGTCCGAGATCCGCAGATGAACCCCGAATTAAAAAAAATCGCCTTGTGGACCGTTTGACCTCGAACCAAGCGTCAGGACCACTAGAGTAGTGGGTATCTCGGCCTCACACGTGATCCTGTCCTCTCCTCGTGGCGCCTTGCCTCGTTGTGACTGACGCGCCAGAAGCACACCTCCACCGAATTATGTCAAAACAAATTGTGGAACCATACCTTTATTTCGATGAACTGCAAACTGGATTCTTTGGTTTTCCAACTGGCCAATCAGATTTACCCACTTCACAGTTTCATCCAGTGGGTTCTACGATTATCATATGGAATCTGGTGATGCTCGTTGTGTGCTTGTGTCGCTGGTCGTTGAACTCTTGCTAGCAAGTAGTATTAGCACCGCTACCACCACCACCGCCGGCTCCCGCATTGGATGCACTGTCGTTACGTAGGGAGGTAGGGCCGTGTGAAGTTGCCACGCGCTCAGCTGGATCCTCCTCCTGTTCCTGCAGCTGGCGGAAAAGAGTTGCCATTTTTGAAAGTTTTTGTGAAGTTTTCTTCTTTTCCTCTTCGTATGCTACGAGGAGAGCACGTAGGGTTTGCTCCAGCTGTTGATGATGTGTTGTTTTTGTCCGCATCGCACCAGCAACCAAACAGCGAGAAAAGGGCGGAAGAAGCAAGAGCAGCAACACCGAAAGAGCACACGCGCAAAGGTGCAGGGAAACGTTGAAACGGACGGTGTTGTCTGCTCTGAGTGCGCTCCTTGTACCTGTATTCCCCTGTTTTTTCTCGCTGTTTTGCCGCATTTGACCTGTGTTCATTGTTCTCTCTACTACTGGTACGACTTTCTCTACTACAACTGCTCCTTCTACTCCCGATGTATTTGTCCGTCGATCTACTGGTCCAACACCACCAGTAACTGCTGTAGCTGGCCTTGCGACAGCACTGCAGTCGCAGTATGTTTGATCAAAGCTACTCGTACTCTCTTCTGGAGGAAGAGAAGGAGGAAGAGCACCAGTCCAACCCGCTATGTTCCAAACGTCGAACCATCTCCATCCGTGCGCTGCTGCTGCTGTCTCTCTTGAAGCAGCTTGTCGTCACCTGTCAACATGTACCTCACTCGCAAAGAAAAGCAGCCGCCACTTACCAGGTGCCCTGGTATGTTTTTTTTGTGTTGCCCAACAGCAGCAACAGCAATAGCCAGTCGTATCTCGAGCACCTAGAGCTCTGAGCTTCAACTTGAGTTACGGCTATTGTCGAGCATGTACAGCAGTAGGTTTAGTCGCTCATGGTGCAGCCGACGAGTACGTGCATACGGCGTGAATTGAGCAAAAAATAACAGAAAACGGCGCGTCTACTTTTCGTTCGTTGCGGTTGGAGATATTTAAAATTTTGAAAAATTCCAGCTTCCAGCTGGCCGGATATGATCTCATGTTGTGAGCCTCTCTCTTGAAGCAACACCAGCCGCTCTCCGTCCATGCCGCGCTTGATCACAGCGGTCGCAATACTACGTACAACGTACACCCGTGTTCATAGCGGTACATCGGTAGTATCAGCTACAGCAGCGCTAACGCATAGCAGCAGTAATAGTAGTACAGCCGTACGGCGGCAGTAGTACACGCAGCAGTAGTTCTCGCAGTAGTAGCAGGAGCAGCCAGCAGTAGCAGCACCTACGTAGCAGACTGCCTGTGTTCCTTTCTTTCTTCCAGGAAGAGGTCACGACCGAGGCGAGAGGCATCTTTTAGATGGACAGAACGCAGAAATAACTTCGGGAAGTGCACGCACAAACACACAGAGTGGCGGAAAGTCAGGGGGGGCGAAGACATGTTTTTACGGGCATCATCTGTGAATCTGCACCCTACGTTGCCTTTACGTTTGAGAGACAAACTACATTAGTGCTGCACTTGGAATTAGAATAGGAATATTATTTCATACCGGTACGTACCATAAAAGGCCGCAGATTGAGTTGGTTGACATAAAGAGAAGCCAAGCCTGGACGACGAGAGCCCCACGACAAGAAAATAAATACGAACCTGTGGTACGTACCTGTGGCACGTACAGGGTGCGCGGCAGCAGTTAACAATTTTAGAACCGCAATCCCGTTTGGGTGACAAATTACTTGAGAATTTGAGTGGGTTGTCCCCAACGTGGGACTGCGGTTCTCAAAGGGTGAACAACCTACTATTTTCTTAGGTCAAGGCCCGTGTCTTGTTGTGATATCAAGGTGCAGCACTACATATTACTGGTACGAGCATATCTGGTACTTGTACGGCTCTCGTTATTTGCAGGAGCGGCCTGGTACCTGGTAGTCAAGCTGCAAATGTGAAAAAAAAAACAGCCTGAAATTCTGGACTGCACCTGTGACACTACGCACTTCGCATTTAAATATAATTCCATGTCCAAAACGGGAGTGCAGTCCTTGAGGAGTTACATCGCAAAACCTTGGATCATTGAGCGTACAGAGTACACGAACCAAGTATGAGTGAGTACACGTACGTATTGCATATGATGAGTGGGTACACCTATATATAGCTGTTGCACTGCTGTTGTTGTGGCGTGTGCTGTGTGCTGTTGTATGATCATGGCAGTGCATCGGTCTCGTGTTGGGTGTTGGGGTAGTCTCACAATGACGTCATGCAGACCTGCCAAGAATTCAACTTTGAAGCTGCACAGAGTAGCCGTAGCAGAGGTATGACGGATGAATTTATGGATGTATGAATGCTCGTTCGTGAACTCGTGAAGCTGTTATCTGTGATCTCTTCTACTGTAAAAGCAGTATCGGCTCTCTCGTAAGCCAACAAACTTGCAAAAAGTACAAAGGTATGAGCCTAGGCGCGCGTCGCATACGTGTAACATAGGGCATTTCAAGATATCTACCTCCTTCTGCTTGCTCCCCCAAAATAAGGACACTATTAATATTATAGCGAAAAGAGACAAGGTCATAAATTTTGCGTCAAGTCGAGCCAGTGCAGCAGCGCACACGGAACTATACCCTCAGATAGCTGAGTTTAATTAGGTTTATTTGTGCTTCCCGCCTACTATTACATCCCAACAACAACGTTTGTACCAGTCGTAGACACTGACCGTCCTGTCTGAACTGGCCAATAAAAAAATAAATGTCACGCTGATACTACAACTGAGTGTACAGCTGTCAGAATTTTGCCAAACCCTTTTAGCCTCAATCTTCACAGCAGCATCTTTTGGCATCAGTTGCTGCCGGTCTGCCGTGTGCATCGCTTCTCTGCATCAGTAGCCCCGTCGTCTGTCGCTGTCTCCCTTCTCAATGCGAGACCGACCTCAATCATGCGCCCATATGTACCGGTATCCCCTAACCAAACATTTCTACTATATCTGGGTACCTACATTAGGATTCAGTACCACCGCACAAACCGCAGATTTCCTACGCTATGTTCAATGTTCAATCTTCAACCTATTCTGTTCTCCGGTACACCATGTAATTGATAGCTTGTACCAGTGTACCAGTAGTTACTTTCGAGAAGCCTTTACAGTACGTATCACTGATCTATTATACTTTGAGTATACGTATAAATCGGATAAAGTATGGAAGTCGGGGAATATGAACGACTTTCCGTGCAGTCGACCAATTCTTCGAAAACAAGAAAAAAAATACCTGAATTTTTCGAGCCAAAGTTCATACTGGTACATACCTGGTACAGCGTAGTAGTAGAAAAGGGCGGGGTTGGGGTTAGCTAGGGAATAGGCGCCGTCGGGCTAAGGTTAGCGTCTAAAGTAGTGTTCTAGGCATGTTTCAAAACTTCAAATTTCACTCTTCATCACGCTGGAACCACACGCGGGCCACACCAATTATTTCTATATATATGTACGTTACAGGTTTATATACACTATTTCATGAGAGCGGTAAAAGGCGGCTCTATATTTTCTGGCGCGGTACAAAGCAGTTACTGGTTATTTACGTGTGTACGATCGTAGTGAAGCAGCAGGTCCCAGATATTGCAGAGTAGTGGCCCCTCAGAAGTGCCGGCACGTGGCAGCCCGAAATACCGACACTACTACGGCAACCGGTACTGCTCGATCGGCACTGCTGAGGAGCCACTATTACTGTTATTACTACTACTACTGCACAGGTAGTGCGGCGACGTCACCACACGGACGATAATCAGCGTGAAAAAGTGAAAGCTGGCTCCCTGAGGTGCTCTGTTATTAACCCTTTTAGAACCGCAGTCCCGTTTTGGGGACAAACCACTCAAATTTCAAGCAGTTTGCCCCCAAAACGGGACTGCGGTTCTGAAAGGGTTAATCGTGCGGGTGCGTACGTGCTGCATACTGCATACAGCATCCGACAGCAAACTGCAGCATGTAGAGCAGCAATCGACCCTTTGGCTAGACACCGGGATACTGGGGCAGACTAGATTTCTTACTGAAAAAAAAGGCTTCCACAGTAAATGTAACATAACATCTCCCGATGTTCTTATTTCCCCGGATAAGTCGGGCTGAGGTTCTTAGGGGGCTCGTTCTTATCAGAGGGTCGGTAGTACACGGTGAACGCCAGGAAACTACAGGCAGCACATAACAGTACAGGACACCTACTGTGATAAAAAACAGGAAAGCTGGTAAAGGCTGGATTTCTTATTTGAGAAAAGGTGGGTTCTACACTAAATTCGGTATGAAACGGCCCCCAAATTTCTTATTTACCTGTATGTCCCAGCCTGGCTTTCGTATCGCTCGTTTTCTTAGTAGTTTTCCTGTGCTGTATGTAGGTACTCGTATACGACGTGTATGCACATGTGCCTTCGGTGTTTGTGACCCGGGGAGGCAGGCGCGCGCGCTCGAGGAAGGCAAGGCCAAGGGGAGGCATGAAGATGGTACAGCAGCAGTGCAGTACAGCACCAATAACAGGCTACAGCACAACTCAGTAGGGGTGTTCACCTCCTTTGACCGGCGCTCCCCTACCCGCAGGCTTGATCGGAGCTTGTCCGCCGCCGACGCTTGCTCGCGCGCAGCATCCTGTTCCGAACGGAAAATTCAAACGCACCGCACCCAAAATGCAGGCAAAAAACGCGCGTCAAGGAAGATAGATGCCCGAGAGCAAAAGCGGAGCGTACTCGGAGATACATTACTTCGAATTAGACTATAACGAGGGACCATAGTTAATAAGACCTATGGTGTACATAAAACCCTATATATTTGACCATTTTTACTAACAATATATGGTCCTATTAACTGTGGTCCCCCGTAATAGGACAAGTTTGCAGTGGCGGAAGGGTTAAGTTAACGGGCCGGTCTCAACCAGTCCACATTTCATTTTATTTCATTCTTGAAGTCTGGACGCGAGCTTTTGCGGCGCTTCACGATTTCATGGCTCAACATTTGTTACATGCCTTGTATAATAAAGTACCTGGCACGTGTGTATTATACCTGTCTGTTCCTTTGTTTCTTTCATGCGTGTACGATTTTCGCCCCTCTATCTCCTATCCCCTCCCAGTCGTAACTCAGATCCGGGGTCGCAATACGAAGCAAGCTCTTCTCCCCCCTCACCACCGAAGTACGTGCCTCGCATTTTCACCACGAGAATTGTTCAGCCCATCCTCCCTCGTCAACTCACGGCGATGTATCACACACGCATAAATCCAGCACCACAGGACACCGATATACCTGGTACCGGTAAATTTTACCTGGTACTGGTACTGGTACTGTATGTACATCAATCATTACATGCTGGTTCAAGTTAACCAACGGAAATTTAGCCCCCGGCTCGAGTCCACGCCGTTTTTTCGAGTCAGACTGTGAAAAATTGCGCGGGTCTTCTATGGCTCCCCACGAAGACCTGGCCTAACGGATTTTTTTTTTCCGGCTTGAGGTTTTTGTTTGCCTGATTTTTCGTTTCGGCCGCCTTTGACTGAACGTTTTTGGCGACAAAAAAAAAACAGAAGAAGAAAAAAAAAACGCCGGTCAGTCCTCGTGAAGGAGATAAATTACACGTGCGCATAGTTTCATCAGGGTATATCTCTTGAAAAACGGCGTGGACATTTCAACTTCTGTGCGGAAAAAGTGCAAAAATTAGACATTGCCTCGTAATTACTTAGTTTCAGTATAAAAATCGATTTTTGGCGATACTTTTTGCTTACAGTTATAAACATAATCAGGTCAGGTATTTCGTTTTTTTGCGCGATAATTTATGCAGACATGCCCTGGGGTGTACCTGAAACCGGACTGTTTATTAGTAGAAACAGAATGAAGAAAAAAAAAAAAAAACTCCCTATGGAGACGCCTGCCCGTTGCTGACCGCATTCAAGCCCCGCGGTTGGTCGGGACACATTTTGGCCACTAGCGCCAGCCGTATGACTTCAACAAAAAAAACGGCCATGTATACCTCTCCCGCTGTCCATGGCGGTCAGTACGACACCAAAATAAAAGCCATCCGAGCAGAAGCTGCTGCTTGGTGGGGGAGATAATTTCTCGTATTGGGACTTGAACCCGCTCGCACTCTTATGGTACTAATATTAATAGTGTATCATACCAGTAGCTTACAGTAGTTTTTTCTTGATTTTTTCAAATATCAATGCTCGTATAGGAAGAGAAAAATGCTGGCCCAGACTGAAACTAAAAAATTGTTATTATTTGCCACGTCAGGATGGGGGGGGCTCCACTGGCGTGGTACCAGAGCCACGACACCGGTCGTTCCTTCTCGTTCCCTACTTGTATCGTACTGCCAGTACCCGGGAATCCCCCCCCCCCCCCCAGCCGACTGGCCGGGGCCCTAACACACACAGTCTCGGGCGGCCGAGACCCCCGAAGTTAGAAAACCATTGACATACCGCATTCTGCATTTAATCGTGAGCCCGGTATCGCTACCAGTCAAGTGCAAAATCAACAAAAATAAATGTATATTACGGTGTGGTCGCACCATACATGTATGGCCGCTCCGTTCCCTCCACCTCCGAAGGAAGAAAGGGCGGGCGGTCGAGAGGACCACAACATATGTTAATAGTAGACCTGTTCTAGGCTTATCAATCGGCAGCGGGCAGTGTCGTGCCGTCTGCTCGTGTGCCTCTGCTCTACACGCGCAGCTATGCACACGAGCTTGGAATATTACGCATTCTACACGAATTTCAGTAGCAACCGCTTCACTGGTAAACTATCTGCCGGCCTTTCTTAGGGTTCGCTACCTCAGCGAAAGTCTCCTGTACAGCTGTTGCTGCAGTACTGTAGTTCAACCTCAACACACGCTCCACGTACAAGCCCTATCGGGCGCTTCTGCGATAAAATGTTCCGAGAATTTTCTCGAGTCGTCCCCTGACCGCGGAACTCATCCTCGGGTAATAAGAGGGAGTAAAAACTACCCCTAAAACACCTCTTCGAGAAAGCTGTAAACGCTATAATACTGCTGTATATCAATAGCTGATGTACTGCATTTGAATACAACCCCATAAACTTCGAATCGCAGAAGTAGTACGAGCTCAACCTCTGTTCTCATTTGTTCGTTTTTTTTTTTATCGAGTACTCCAGAATTCGGCAAGCTGTTTTGCGGAGATACGTCCGTGCGAATCGTAGACAGGCGTCCTACGTGCGTTCGGACAGCGGCAAGCCAGTCGGGCCTCAATTTTTGTATCACGTCACCTCCACCAACATCACCACCACCGTCACCACCACCACTGCCACCGCCACCACTACCACCTCCAACGCTACCACGGTCATGGCAAAAAAGGGGCGGCATTTTTGTTGAAGTCTTCGTCTATCAATGCCATATGATACGTGATGCAGCAGTGGCGATCTGGGAATCGGAACCAAAACGGGGATATTTTCCTCATTCAGCCAGAATCGGCCCAGATATAACTGTTGCAGTGAATGCCATTTCTCCCACGACTGCCAGGTACCGGAAGATGTATCAGATGATTTGAGAATAATGCAGCTTGGCGATTCGTCTAGAAATGGCCAATAGCCGATAGTCAACAGCCAATAGCCAATAGCCAATAGTCAATAGCCAATAGCCAATACCTGGTAGTCAATAGCCAAACTGTGGCCAAATCCGGCAACGAGGCCACCTTTGACACAAAACCATTGGCAGCAAAACGCGAGAACAAGCTAAAAATTGTTAACCGCTGGAGTACGAATGTACTGCAGTCTACAGTATATACTATCAAAAGTGGGTGACCTGACATTTGAGTCGGGTGAGTGCAGTTAACATGAAATACCAGGTATACAAAAATACTGACTGTTTCCCTATATCGCCACGGCGTTTCATGAGGCAGTGTTTTCACGGCCGTTCGAGATACTTCACCACCGGTGTAAAAGCGGTTACACGCGGCCCACAACGAGCCCAGTGCGCCAGTGTGCTTGCTGCCTGTACGCACGCTTTCAGATACATGAAAAAATGCGCAAAATACAACGCACCGATGCACGTAGGGTGCGTCTGCTGCAATAGGATATTCAAAGTGTGGACCTACCCGGGTAGCCCGGGTATCTACCCGCCGGTATGACAAACAAAACCAGGTCTGGTACCCGAGTACCTACCCGGGTATGACCCACATATCTACCCGGGTATCACCCACATAACCAGGTTTGGTACGGGTATCTATCTATTCGGATGATACCAACATGGAAATATAAGGACCGTTTAGACATCAATATGGAGACCAATACGGAGACCAAGCGGTCCTTATATTTACGCCCAGGGTGGCTACCAGGTTTGGTCCCCGGGTAGCCCACAGTACGCCGTATAACACCATCACACGGGTGATAAGGTAACACACCCCCTGGGATGACATGTTCCCGCCGGTTTTCTCCAAAACAAAGGGGGGGGGCACACACGCAACCAAAATGCTGTCTTTCGGGGAAGACATCTCGTCGAGACCCTTTCAACATACATGAGCATCGCTTTTGGGGCGTTCGTGCTTTTTCCCCTTTGGCATGAGAACCAGCTTGGAAATTTCTTCCGAAGAAGTGTGATATCTTATCACCCGTGTGATAGTGACACACGGTATGTATACCCTCCTAAGCACATCCTTGATACACCAACCGTAGCAGCAAGCAACGGTAGTTACGTAACTATTGACCGCCAATCATATATAGCAGTACGGGACACGGTAGACGTATGTGTGTACGTACGTACCTCCGCTACGGTCCTCCCAGCTTCCGCCTGCTCCAGCCGCCCCCTCAGCAAGCCCGCCTCGCGGGCTAGCTTGTCGCGCTCGTTGCCTAGCTCCTGCCGCAGACACGCCTCCTTATCTTGAAACAAAGATTTCAAGCCCAAAAGCTCGCTCTCCACGTACCTGGAGGGGGCGAGCGGCGGTAACGGCGGCAGCAGCAGCGGAAATGGCGGTGGCCCCGAGGGAGGGGGGGGGGGGGGGCGGGGGGGGGTTGTACTCAATTGGAGATATGTACTCGATCTCATGTATGGCCGTAGTCGTATGCCCATAGACCCTCGCATCCCTACAGTGTCGGGACGAAGCATGTCGGGTTTTCATCGACCAGGCAGACATTGTTTGCACCAAGTGCGAAGCGCCGTGAGGTGTCCGTCCGGCCAGTCGCATGAAGGGTGAGCTGCATCCTACTAAGAACCGCTTGTGAGGCGGACTTGCATATGGATGACAGCTTCAATGAGTTCATTAAATTTCCGGTGAAGCCACTTCCAGAGACATCAATGGGAGTACTATGTAACTGCCTCTTGGATGCCTCACCATTTACACTACTAGACACGATCATTCCCACTTGTGCGGAGTAGAGGTTGTTCACTTCGCACAATTGATCTAGCTCGACAACCACCGCCAAAACAAAAAAAAAAAAAAAAAAACGGTACCCTGTTTGTCTAGCTCAAGCAGTGAGCGGCATGTTTTACAGTGTCGTTGCCAACCGACGCCAACCCAACCTATATATAATAAGGGGGGGGGGGGGGGGGGGGTACTCATTATTCCTGCATGGCCGAAGTCATATGACCATAGAACCTCACGTCCCAGTATGCAATGCCGGGACGGAGAATGTCGGGTTTTCACCGACCAGGCAGACATCGCTTGACCAAGCGCGAAGCCCCGTGAGGTGTTGCGCGAGTCGCACGAAGGGTGAGTTGCATGCACCGGGGGGGGGGGGGGGTACTCATTCTCCTGCGTGGCCGTAGTCGTGTGATCATTGACCCTCGCACCCCTATAACTCCGGGACGGAGCATGTCGGGGTTTCACTGACCAGGCAGACATTGCTAGCACCAACAACCGCGAAGCTCCATGAGGTGTTGGGTGAGTCGCATCAAGGGTGAGCTGCATCCTACCAAGAACCACTTGTGAAGTGGACTTGCACATGGATGACAGCTTCAACAAAGTTAAGTTATTTTTCGGTGTGGTCACTCTCAGAGACAGCAATGGGGGTACTATGTAACTGCCACGTGGTGCCATACCAAAAACACCACCAGTACGTGGTACGATTATTCCCCTTGTGAAGGGTAAAGGTTCTCCACCCCGCCCAAATGAATATGATTCGATCGCCAGCTGTGACCGACCGCCAAAAGTAAACGAAACGGTACCCTGGTTGTCTAGCTCACGTGGTGAGCGGCATACTGTGTCGTTGCCAACCGACTCCAACCCAACCTACAGAATATATAATGCATAGGCGGGGGGCTTTTGGGGGGGGTTCAGAAAGAGCGGCGTGATTGTTTCCGTATGGGCTACTGGGGGGGAGGCGTACTCGTTTTGTTGCTTGCCTTAGTAATTTATTTGACCATTGACCACGCATCCCTTTCGAGACGGAGCACCGTTCCTACTCCTAATAGAGACACCCCCAACTTTTGGGCGTTCAATACGTTTTTTTTCTTCTATATAACAGGTACTGCATTAAAAATTGCTGCTTGCGTACCTCATCCCCTTTCCTGTTTCGCCTTTTGTGATAACCCCGCACCTCCTACACTAGGATAGCGATCGTTTTCTCGCTGGCATCTATAATAGTGTACCAACTGCGCCATGTCACAATCGCGAAAATTTCCTCATCGCCTGCTCCAACACATCCCGTCCCTCCTTGTGCATTTCACGCCATCCTACAAATTGAGTTCTATCAATAGTTTAATTTGTTCTACCACGAGGGCGAGGGCACGGGGAGGACGGCGAGCGTGCTCTTATGGGAGAGGGCAGAAAGAGCAGCGTTACTGTCTCCGTATGGGCTGCTGGGCGAGGCGGCGGCGGCGGCGGCGGCGGCGGCGGGGGAAGGGGGGGGGGGGGGGGGGGGGGGGGGGCAGGAAAGAGGCGTTGTCGCCTCCCAAAGTGCGGCATTTTCCCGTCCCGTCTATCATAAGTCCTACGAGGGACACAGGGGCGGCGGGGAGGGGGGAAGGGGAGGGACGGCTGCTACGATGCATCGGCGAGAGGTGCCGGGGACTGCGAGGGCGAAAAACCACGCTCGCTTTGCATGCCATACGCCACCGCCAGCTCGCGGTCCCCGAAAAAACAAAACCACGAAAGCCCATTGGTGATAGGAAATATGGGTGACTGTTGGTGTTCATGATTGGTCCCCCCCCCCCCCCTCCCCTCCGATGGTCATACGACTGCGGCCTTGAATGACATGAGTATCCCTCCCCTCCCGCGGACACCTCACGGCGCTTCGCGCTTGGCGCGAGCAATGTCTGCCTGGTCGGTGAAAACCCGACATGCTCCGTCCCGGCATTGTCTTTAGGGATGCGAGGGTCTACGGTCACACGATTACGGCCATGCATGAGATAGAGTACATCTCTCCTATCGAGTACACCCCCACCCCTACCCCCCCCGCGCGCGCGCCCGCATCAAGGGTTCGCCACAATAAAAAAACAAAACAAAAAAACGTTGCCGCGCTCAACGAACAAAGCACAAAACACGTTGCCGCGACAACATGACACCCACCCCCTTCCTTACCGCAGGGCTTCCTCCTTGGCCTGCAGCTGACCTCTCAGCTCTTCCTCCACGGCCTCGGCCGCGGCGGTCACTGCCGCCACGGCGGTCAAGCCGCTGCTTCTTTCGTCGCGCCCTCTACCCCCGGACTTGGCGCCTCCGTGCTGTTTGGCGTCGCCGTCTTGGCCTTCGTCCGCGTGGCGCTTGCGGTACCTTTTCGGGGGAAAATATCGGGTAGGCAAGCAAGCCCAAATAGGCGCAAGCAAGCGCACGCAAGCACAAGCAAGAGCAAGCACAAGCAAGCGCAAGCCAGAGCGAGCGCAAGCAAGAACGAGCAAGAGCACGCGAAAATGAGCAAACGCACGAAAGGAAACGCAAGCGCGAGCAAAGCGGGCGGGTCAACAGTTACAACAGGGCTACGAGCACGGGCAATCAACGCAAGCAAGGAGGGGGGGGAGGGGGGGGGGGGGAGGGGGGCGACACGAAAAAAAAAGAGGTGTCCGAGTTCCGACGCAAGGATTCGTGCGTCGAGGGCACAACACGATGCCATCCGTGCTTCTACACAGCAGGCCCTCACGCTGCTCGTAGATGGTTGACAATGTAAGAACTACCAGGTAACGTTTATCAACCATTGTTTCGGTCGCTCTCTGAGGGTCCTGAAGGGGGGTTCGATAGCGGCAACGATAGGGGGTCGATTTATTTCTACGAGTAGAGGCACGGGGGGATGAAACACGCTATTCGCATCCGCACTCACTTCTTTAGCTCCCTGAAGACCTCGCGCAGCTGGTCTTCGGCACCGGACAGAGATACCACCTGCCGCACGCGGGACCCCCCGAAAACCACGCCGAAACCACGCCGGAACAAAAAAATCAATGAGTTTTGGGCAAAATCGAGGAAACCCATGCAAGATTTTTGGGGTTTTCCATTGCGGGGGGAGGGGATGTACTTATTATCACGCATGGGGGTCGTAGTCGTATGACCATAAGTAGACCCTCGCGTCCGGATAATGTGAGGACGGAGCACGTCAGGTTTTCACCGACCAGGCGGACACTTACTTGAACCCAGCTTTTGCGAAGCGCCGTGAGGTGTTTGGGCGAGCCGCACGAAGGGTGAGCTGCATCCTACTAAGAGCCGCTTTTGAGGCGGACAGGGGGGAGGGGGGGGGGGCGTACTCATTTGCTGCTTGCCTTGGCCATTGACCACACATCCCTTTCGAGACGGAGTACCGTTCCTACTCCTAATAGAGACACCTTCAACGATTGGGCGCTCACTACGTTGTTTCCATATATTAGATGTAAACTTTTTGCTAATATTATCCCCTTCTTGTTTGGCCACCTGTGGCCACCATCTATCTCCTAAGATGCGAAGATGCGGGGGGGGGGTGGGGGGGGGGGGGGGGAGGGGCGTACTCATTTGTTGCTTGCCTTAGTCATTTGATCATTGACCACGCATCCCTTTCGAGACGGAGCAAGGAGGGAGTGGGGGGGGGGGGGTGATTTGGGGCATTTATAGGAGACAGATAAGCGTGGTGTAGGCCTCTAGGGACTCCAGAGTGGAAAAAGTTGACGATAGAGGGTGACGAGCACGGCAAACGGCCGCTGCGTAATCAATCGGGGGGTGATACAAGCTGGTATCCGAGTTACAATCGTTGAAAGCGAGGGAGTCGTACGGTACGGGCGCAAGCAACACGAACTCACGCTGGTCGTAAACGGTTGATACACACCCGAATTTTATCGATCAACCATTGGTTTGGTCGCTATCAACGGTGTACGAAAGGGGGTAGTCGTGGTTCGTTTGGTGGATAACGCGCGCGGACGGTTGAGCTGTGAGTCAACTTGGGGAAGTCAAGGCGAGGCGAGGCGAGGCAAGACAAAGCAAGGCGGGGCGGGACGAGTTAAGGCAAGGCAAGGCGGGGCGGGGTGAGGCAAGGCGAGGCAAGGCGAGGCGAGGCGAGGCAAGGCAAGGCAAGGAAAGGCAAGGCAAGGCAAGGAAAGGCAAGGCAAGGCAAGGAAAGGCGAGACAAGGCAAGGCAAGGCAAGGAAATGCAAGGAAAGACAAGGCAAAGCAAGACAAGACAATACAATACAAGACAAGACAAGACAAGACAATTCCAGTCGAATGCAATCCAATACAACACAACACAACACAACACAACGCAAGCCAAGCCAGCGCACGTACAGGCATACACAGAGGAAACGGACAGAGCGACCCCAACCCCCTCTCCCAAATGCCTGCCTGGTCTGTGAAAAAGCCGACGTGCTCCGCCCCTGCATAGTAGGGATGCGACGGTATAAGTACATACGACCACGGCCATGCATGACACTAGTATGCATGACACTAACACACACCCCCCTTTCACCGGCACAGTCGTGAACAACGTCAACAGCCTCCCCCCCCCCCCCCCCCCATCGACAAAAACGCCTCACTCGCCTGCGCCTGCAGCTCTGACACCTCTTCCCTGGCAGCATCTAACTGCTGGTCGGCGTCCGCCTGCTGCGCGTCTAAGCGGTCCCGCCAGTCTTGCGCCTCCGCAAGAGCATCGCCCTCCCGCAGCTGCAGCTCTTTTACGAACTTTTTTTTTTTTTCATACAAGTATATATTCAGAGGATCAGAAGGATGCGCACAACGTACAGATCAGATCCTGTCAGATCCCGGTTCATGATCTAGTTATTTTCGGGGCATGCAGATAGATAGATAGATAGATCCCTGCTTTACACCTGCACGAAGTGTTCCGGGGGATTTTGATAATCAGAACCAATTATGATGAGTAAAAATACTGAAATATACAGGTTTTTGTGTGTGTGTATGATGGGTCCTGAATACTTGGGGTTCCTCGCCATAGTAGATCATGCTGGTTGGGCGGGGGTCTGTACGATACGACTCTTATCTTGAGCGTTTTGCGGGGTAACCACCGCGCGGGTCCTCTCTCTCTGCTACCTCTGTTAGTGTTGGATATCGCATCGAAAGCATCGATACTCGTGCCGAAATATCGACTTTCCGATATGTATATCGTACGTCTTACATCGAGCGCGCTTTGCCCTCCATCCATCCCCCGACACCCCCGCAAGTGTTTTTTATGCAGATACTGAACGAAAGCTTCGCTGACTCAAATATCGAATGCGAAATCGTGGAAATACGGAGTCGTGCGTATCGATTCCCTAACTTTTTTTTTTGCATTCAACTTAAGGATGCGTTTGTACTCAATATTAGTGTGTAACTGTCCCTATATGTAAGGAACGCTTTTTATTTATTATTAGTGTACAAATGGTCCCTATACTTTGAGACAGAGTGGTATATCGGACTCGATTCTCGTTCGGCACACCCCACTGTCCTCTACCAGGCATATACCGGTACCATTGTATATACCCTCTACCTTTTCGCGGTCTTCTAAAACCTTGTCCTTCACCATCACGGCGGTTCGAAGGTCGCCCTGCGCAGACTGAGACGCCGACAGCTCAGCCTCAACTTCCTTCCGTTCTCTGGCAAGGGTCTGCTCAAAAAAAAAAAAAAAAAAACGGGCGTGAGCACACACGCGGGTGGGAGAGCGGGGGGGGGGGGGGGGCGTACTCATTTTTCTGCTTGCCTCAGTCGTTAGATCATTGACCACGCACGCATCCCCTTGGAGACGGAGCAACGGATGGAGGGGGGTAACACACGCTCTGCCAACCCTCTTGTAGGACTGCACTGTGCACAAACCATTTATACTCGTATTTTCAACGGGAGCGCAGCCCCTAATAAGGCCTAAACGTTTTTTTTTTTCAAGTGACGTTCGTGAAAAAAGAAAGCGGGCGCGAGCGCGGAGAGAAAAGGGGAGTACCAGGTATAAATAAATGGTAAGCAACAAGCGATTCGTGATATATTAAGGCGCTCGTGACACGTCCCGTTTCAAGTGGTGTCTGGCACGCGAACCTGGGCAGCTGCAACTATCTATCAACAGATGTAATATAACCCGTAGGAGTATAGAGCCGTTGACGACGCGCGTGCCACAGGCCATTCGGTAACCGGGGGCACGCAATCGGCCACCCATTTACATGGAAACAACAAAAAAGAAAGAAAAAACACAACAACAACAACAACAACAACAACAACAACAACAACAACAACCCTAGAATAGCCCTACACCAGTGCCTGGTTTGGAGGCGTTTTTCATACAAGGGAATGGGCGAAAAAAACTACATTTTAGTGTCATCTTTTAGTTGGCGTTTTTCGGCGTTTTTCTGTACGAAAAACCCTTTTTGAGAATCAATGGGAGAAAATACGTTAAAAATAAAATAAAAACTACGACCACGGCGCCAGCCATACTATTAATATTAGCAGTCCGACTAATAACTACAGATCGTAGTTAGTTGGTGACTTACCATATAAAGAGCAGCCGGCGTAAAAGTGCCCGCTCAGACGAACTTGAAGAACCTGCCCGCCGAAAAAAAAACTCGTGATTCACAGTGGAAACCCCACCCTATTTGAAATTCGGCGCGGAGCGAATTAGCACACACACAAGCAACCGGCAAACCACAGCAACACATCCCACTTAGCTCAGCAGCAGAGGCATCCCCAACAGCACCCAAGCAAGGACGATCGCAGCGGGGTACGAAGCGGCTCCATCATGGAGATCGCCGCTCATTCTTACGAAGGCAGTGAGAACGCGCGAACCGCTCTCTCTGGGTGCGTGGGGGCTCTCCCTGGGGGTGTGGGAGGTGTGCCCGCTGACCCAGTAGCAGCTGCTACTCGAGAGACGTAAGAAAAAGAAGGCAACATCATCATTGCCTTTTTCTTAAGCCTCTCGAGTAGCAGCTGCTGCTGGGTCAGCAGGCACACCTCCCACACACCCAGAGAGAGCGGTGTGCGCGTTCTCACTGCCTTCGTAAGAATGAGCGGCGGTCTCCACGATGGAGCCGCTTCGTACCCCGCTGCGATCGTCCTTGCTTGGGTGCTGTTGGGGATGCCTCTGCTGCTGAGCTAAGTGGGATGTGTTGCTGTGTGTTGCCGGTTGCTTGTGTGTGTGCTAACTCGCTCCGCGCCGAATTTCAAATAGGGTGGGGTTTCCACTGTGAATCACGAGTTTTTTTTTCGGCGGGCAGGTTCTTCAAGTTCGTCTGAGCGGGCACTTTTGCGCGGGTTGTATAAAGAGCATGAAGTTCGGACAGAGGGTGCGGCCGTTTTTCAGAGCCCATTTCTCGAACAACATAGTGAGGGTGCTAAAAGTCGAACGCTATATTTTCGGAAGGTTCTCCTCTCTCGACCAGATACTTCCGGAAATACTTTGTTCGGTATTCGTAATTCGGTATTCGCAACCTTCCCGTTCTGGAATACCGAGTGCTGAAAAACGATCGGACCCCTGTACGTACGAACCCAAAAAATATTGACGGCCCTCGTCGAAGATGTCAGGAGGCAGCATTTCACTCCTTGACGGACGGGAAATTTGCCTTGACATGCTTTTGACTGACACCAAACTACTAGGTTTTAGTGTGAAACACTCGGCCCTACACCCTTGACAGCGCACGTCTTGCCTTCCTTGATATGTCCCCTGAACATCTTCGGTACCCGTTGGTGACGTCGTGTAAGGGGGCGGTCAGTCAAGGAGGTCAAACCGCGGTCTCATACACTAGCGGTAAATGCAGGGGGAGGTCAGTCAAGGAGTCAAACCGCGGTCGTATACGTACGAATATTATGCTGTTTCCTCGGTTTCGGCTCCGAGCGACTCGTACAGCGTGTCATACGTGTCCGATGCGTACCTATGCTCACGCCCACTCTTTATTTTACGATGTGTTGCAGCTACTACAAACAGCAGCTGGGTTACATGTTTGTATGAACGTTTTTTTTTCCGGCTTATTGAATGTTTTCCCTCCGGAGGCATTTGCCTGAGGTCATGTTCCACTCGAGAGATATTGGAGCCTGTCCTGTGACCACGGACTGCATTGTGGCAATGAGCTAATGGGAGAACAACGACAACAACGACAACAACAACAACAACAACAACAGCAGCAACAACAACAGCACGTGTTGCTCATGTAGGGGGGGGACAGTCAACGAGTCAAGCCGCGGTCCCCCTGCGAGCAGGCATCTTTGGCATACTTCGCACCTTGAGTCGCGCCGCTTGCGCCTCGAGCTCTTCCTCCCGTTGCCTCCGCGCCTGCCGCTCGGCCGCAAGGTCCGCATCGCGAGCCCCAATGGCAGCTCTGGGACACGCAGCAACAAGGCGTCATGCATACCAAGTACATATTTACAACATTTTTAGCACGAACGTATCACATCTACAACACCTTTAACACTAGCACAAGCGTCCAAATGGGAGGGGGGGTGTTCTCGATAGGAGAGATGTAATCGATCTCATGCATGGCCGTAGTTGTATGACCAATGGGAGGGGGGGGGGGGGGGGGGGGGGGAAGGGGAGGAGTATGCCAGCCGCGTCGGGGTGCTCTGCCCCCTTGTTCCCGCCGTCGGTCGAGACAAAATTATACAAACCCTGCTGAGATACGGGGGAGACATGGAAATCAGAACCAAACATGGTGCGTAGACATAGAGTACAGGGGATGCGTGCTTTTCGGGTCCATCGTGGGTCCTGATTGTAACACATGCCCACCCCGGTATACTTGATTGAGCAGGAAAACGTGAAGAATGCAATGCACATCAAATATGACAGGAGACATGTCAAGCCACGCAAAATGTGCTTCGTCAAGGGTGTAGGGCCGAATGTTCCGCACTAAAACCTACTATATTTGTAGTTTCGTGTCAATCAAGGCATGCCAAAGCAAAGTTGCTGAAAGTGCTGTTTCCTGAAATATGTGATGCGCACCCCCCTTGCACGGCAATACAAGCAAGTTTTAAACTTTAATGTGAAGACCAAATCGGTTCTAATATTCAGGCCCAGAGTTGTTACAGCAGTGAGTGATACCACGTAAGAAACCTTTATTTGTGGGCCAGAGACCTCAAGTCTCATGTCGGGATAGGGTTGTGTCCTACACTATTTTTCAGCAATAAAAAAAAATCGTCTCAGGTTTCTTGAGGAAAAGTTCAGCCGAAGATTATGGAACTCCCACTTTCATACCACCACCGCTCTGGCCCGGGATATAGTCACCGTTTTCTGTCAATAGTAGGGTCACAAACGGGTACTATATACCCCCCGATCGGATTTCGGGTACAGGTACAGTACGAGCGACCGTTTATTAACCCTTTCATCACCGCACTCCTGAAAGTAGACAAAAAAAAAAACTTGCGAGTTGTCAGAGGGACAGGAGTGCTGGCCGCCATAGACAAAAAAAAAACGAAATGGCCAAAACCATTTTTTGTTAGGTTAGATTGATTAAACAGCTGTTTTTTCCGGCAGTTTTCATCAAAAATACTGAATATCCCCATAAACTTAATTTCGGCAGAAAGACGATACCCTCCGCCATACACCAAACTCACACATACCTGTTATTAATAGGTGGAATGAAGGACGACAAGTTACAGATATCCTCCTGCTGCGCGCGAGTCCCTATCATGGTACAGCGACAGCTTGTACTGTCCCGTATTTTTAGGTTCCACCGGTGTTGGAGACACGGCGCATCTGCGCTGCTCCATTTCAGTTGTTCCTAGATAGCGACAGCTCTACTGACTGTATTTCACACCTACAACAGGAAACCTCATGGCCTACAGATAGATCATCTATTACGGGGGACCACTGTTAACAGGACCAAATATTGATAGTAAAAAGGGTTAAGTAAATACCAGGTAGGTTTTTAGGCATACCACAGGTCCTATTAACTATGGTCCCCCGTAATAGCAGCCCCTCGCCTGCCGTTGTGGGAGGTTGCGCAGGACCTATCTGCATAGCACAGATCCCAACCCACGAAAACTGCGCTATTAACAGATCACGCAGGCTATACGGGCCCCACCCTGCAACATGAGCCAGATCATGCAGATCATACAGATCGTACAGATCAGGAATACATTTTGCCCTGGAAGGTCTATACGTACTGCTGCAGATCGTGAAGCGAGAATCGATGATCTGTCTGAGGTGCGGTATGCTTTTTAGTATGTTTCAGCGGTGTTGACCACGGCGCACCTGAGCTCTTGAATTTCGGTTGTACCCCTCGCCGCATCCTCTACCATTTTCACCATCACGTCGCGGGTCCTGTTCAGCTCCCCTCGAGCAAGCTGAAGGGCCACCTATCGGCAAAATCACACACCGAAAAATCCACAAATCGGCGATTACACGTAGACGCGAATGCGGCGCGCGCGAGCGGGGGGGGGGAGGGGGGGGTGTACTCGATAGGAGATATGTACTCGATCTCATGCATGGCCGTAGTCGTATGACCATAGACCCTCGCATCCCTACAATGCCGGGACGGAGCATATCGGGTTTTCACCGACCAGGCAGACATTGCTTGCTTGCACCAAGCGCGAAGCGCCGTGAGGTGTCTGGGGGGATACTCAGTTGTTGATTGCCTTAGTCATTTCGCCATTCACCACGCATGCACCCCTTTCGAGACGGAGCACCCGTTCCTACTCCTGATAGAGGCACCTCCGACACTCGGGCGCTCTTTACGACGTTTTGCCCATGCATTACATCCAAAACGTTTTGCTCATCTTGGCCCCTCCATGTTTCTCCGTTCGTGGCCAAGAACGCCTCCACCGAATTTAGGGTACAAAATACCTTCACACTACATACAACGTATATAGGGTTGGTAGCTGTTGCAACGGCAAGAGTGTTAAGGGGCATCACGCAAAATAGCCCTCCTTGAGTGAGCAGTGGCCTGAGAAGGCGTAACACACTTAGTTCGGCCCCGGCCAGTCCAAGCTCGGTCTGATCCGCCGTCGTGTGCCACATCAAGACTCCCAACTACACCCTGCGACCATGTTCCCCTCTGGTTAATAGCGCTCGCGGAATCAATCAACACCCTCAATGCCCTCAGCACCCCTTCAACACTCTCAACAACTTATGCTCCCCTTCAACACGCCCAACACCGCACGTGCCAGCACCTTCTGCTCCCCTACGACACCCTCAACGCTTCTAAAACACCTTATTTTCTCCTTCAACATCCTCAACACCGCACGCACGAGCAGCACCTACTGCGCCCCTTCAACACCCTCAACACCCTCAATACCTCTTTCAACTTTCAACACTCTCAACACCTTAAGCTTCACTTCAAAACACGCTCAACAACGCACGCACCTGCGGGCACCTACTGCCGCCCTACAACATCCTCAACACCGTGCGCACGAGCCGCACCTATTGCCCCCCTTCAACACCCTCAATACCCCTCCCCAACACTCTCGACACCTTCTGCTGCTCCCCTTCAAGACATGCTCAACACCGCACGCACCAGCACCACCTACTGCCCCCCTTCAACACCCTCAACACTCTTTATCACACCTTATTTTCCCGTTCAACATCCTCAACACCGCACGCACGAGCAGCACCTACTGCGCCCCTTCAAGACATGCTCAACACCCCTTCAACGCTCTCAACACCTTCTTCCGCCCTTCAACACGCTCAGAAACACCCCTTTCTAACCCTCTCACTACCTTCTGTTCCCGCGCAAGCTCCGCCAAGTCCCCCGCCGCCCTCCTCCCCTTAGCCTCTCCCTCCGCCGCCGCCCGGGCCACCGCCGATGCATCGCGGGCCGCCGCCTCGGCTTCTTCTAGCTTACTCTCGACGGCCAAAGCCCGCTCGCGTTCTACCTCGACTGCGGCGGCAAGCTTGTTGTCTGCCGACACGCGCGTGCAAACATGAGACAGATTTATAGCAGACGTGCGCAAGAGGGAGGAAACCATACCAGGTACGCCATCAGGACGGACAACATATCAGACGCACGTGCGAGAGAGGGAGCGAGAGAGAGAGAGAGAGAGAGAGAGAGAGAGAGATCAGACTCGTGCAATAAATATATACACAATAGGCGTGCGAATCAGAGAGAGAGATAGGACGAGAGGAAGAGAGACAGAGGGGGGAGGGGGGGGGGGGGGAGTACTCGACATTATGCATGGCCGTAGTCGTATGGCCATAGACCCTCTCGCATTCCCACAATGCCAAACCTAAAAAACAAGGACAAAAAAAAAAAAAAAAAGAGACAGGGAGAGCATCAGGTAACTAAAGGAGCAATCATCGATCGTGGGGTGTGTCATTCGTGTTGTGGCCCCCAAACGCGAACTCTCTCTCTACACACATAGACAAACAAAAAAACACAAACAAAAACGAACACGAAAACAAACACAGAAAAAAAAACACATACAAAAACAAACCAACAAAATTGCAGTCCCCAATACATGACCACGAAAAACAAAATCAACAACGGGGACGGTACTCGTAGCGCTCCTCACCCACCCACCCACCCACCCCACCCCACCCCACCCCACCGGAAAAACTCAC
This sequence comes from Nereocystis luetkeana, assembly GCA_031213475.1. Lineage (NCBI taxonomy): Eukaryota > Phaeophyceae > Laminariales > Laminariaceae > Nereocystis > Nereocystis luetkeana. The sequence continues at coordinate 3,572,062 of JARUPZ010000011.1, read as the reverse complement.
CCGCTTCCGCCGCCGACCGCCTCCGACTGTCCTCCGCCTCGGAAGCAGTGCGTCTCTCTCGCGCGCGAGACTCCTCCACCTGGTCTTCCAGGCCCCGGCACCGCGACTCCGCCTCCCGCAGCAACGCGCGCACGCGTCGACACTCCTCCTAAACCAGCAGCAGCGGCGGAGCGGCAGCAGGCATGGCGGGCGCACGCGCGGGGGGGGGAGGGGGGGGGTGGGGGGGGGGAAAGAGGGTCACACCAGAAAAATAAATCCTTTCGCGGGTGTAGATGGAGACGGTCTGAGTCTGGAGCCGTTGTATATACGAGTATATATGACCGTTAAGTGTTGCGTATATATCATGTATTCAGGTTGCAATACCCGCTACCGCTCGGTACATTTACGTTGTAATATCATCGATACCACTCCTATCTGATCTATCTGATCTACCTACGTTATGCCGGGTCTGACCACCGCATTTTGTTCGGTGGGAGTTGTTCATGTAGAGCGGCGGCGGCGACGGCGACGGTAGCATCGCTCTGAGGAGTCGGCGACGATAACACCAGTTGAAAAACTATTTACGGGGGGCCATAGTTAATAGGACCTATGGTCTACAGAAAAACCGACCAGGTATATATTAACCATTTTTACTAACAATATTTGGTCCCATTAACTATGGTACCCCGTGATAGCCGATTTATCCAACTTCGAGCCGAAATAGCCGAAAAACGTGTTCTTTTTTTAGGGCACCGGATTTAAAATATTTTTTTGGTCGAGCCGACACTACCACGAGCCGAGCCGAAATCAGCCGAAATCAGTTTTTTTTTTTCAATTCAAGTATATTTCGGCAGGAATTTTATCTAGCCGATTTCGTTTCTTTCTTCTACGAGCCCAAAAAAATGGGGAAAAATGAGCCGGACGAGGCTCAGCCTACGCCTGCTGATGCACTCACATGGAATCATCGTCATGATATGTAACAGTCCGTGGTTACCAGACCAGACAGACTGACTCTGGAGTGGAAACATACCTCAGGAAAAGAAAAAACAAATGAAGGCGTACAACGTACACATACTAGAAACTGAAGGAAACCATAATACACAACTCGCTCATCCCAGCCCAAGCGTCTACTTTCAACTAAATGTTACAGAAACACGTCAGCTGTGAGTTCGTCCGATTGAGTGGCAGATACTCTTTTGTACGACTCGTGCTCATCGCAGCACGAGCATGATTTTTTTTTGTAATAAAATTGGTACGAACAAACTTTTTACACGCCAGCTACGTACGAGTTCGACGGACTGAGTGGTTCATGCTTCACATTTAACATTGAAAGCTACAGCAAGTGATACGTCGGGCGGGCGTGTTCTACAGTACCTTCCTTCAACTGTACACACAGCCCTTTTTCGAATATTCTCGGGTGCTCTCCCCAAATGCCCAAAACGGGGGTTAAGTACTGCAATTATTAATATTAAATACCAGGTATGTGTTTAAATAGAAGGAACGTTTGTATATATACATCGAATACAAACGACCCTTACTATACGAACAGAGCGGTACTGTATTTTGTTATTAATACTTGGATCTACGACGCAGTAGTTACTCGACTTTACAAGCTGTACGTATGGTACATAGGCCGGTTATGTATTCGTAAAACGCTTTTTTTAACCCTTGTAGGACTGCAGTCCCGTTTTGGTGACAATTGGGGACAAACTACTTAGAATTTGACTGGTCTGTCCCCAAAACGGGACCGTCGTCTTCGAAGGGTTATAAAGGGCCCACGGCGAACGTGCGATCTCCAAAACGTAACAGGCCCGCTCGCTCGCGAGAGAGCGCGCCGCCGCCGAGGCGCGGCCTATGCACGGCGCACCTCCGCTTCGCTCTCCGTGCGGGCCTTGGCCCTCAGCTGCTGCTCCAATCGATTCACCGTGGCCGTCGCCCGTTCCTCGCTTGCCGCCGCAGTCGACTCCGCCTCCACCTTCACGCCGGCGGCCTCGGCCTGCGCTTGTTGCCGAGCCGTCTACAAAGACCGGCGATCGACCAAGGTGATAAATTGGAGCGGCGGGACACAATCAAGGAGGGGAGGGGAGGAAGGAGGGCGAGGAAGGAGGGAGGAGGAAAGAAGAAGGGGGGGGAAGAAAGGAGGCGGGGGGGAAGACGGGGGGGAGCAAGGGGGGGCGTACTCATTTGTTTCTTGCCTTAGGTCATTTGACCATTGACCACGCATCCCTTTCGAGACCGAAGACGGCGGGGGGGAGGAGAAGGAGGTCGGAAGAAAGAGGGGAGGGGGAGGGGGGGGGAGGGGGGGGGCGCACATGCGTCCTTCGCCATAGCGCGAATAACCCTACTCTTGCCACGCGTGACAGACTGACTGCACGGGTCGGACCCAAACCTCAAACGAGCGTGTCCCGACGGCCTTCCTCCGTCGACCTCCTTGGCGTCTACCCTGGTAGTTCACAAACATAACTATACATCCATTATAGCGGTGTGGACTTCGTTGGGCTTCACTCCACGGCTACGTAGTGATTCACTACCACAAGAGTATTTAATACTTGGGTTGCGAGATAAGCCAAACCAACTGGCTTAGGGTCGCGATCTTAACGAGGAGTTTTTTTCAGTTTTTTTTCAGTATTTTCCCGAAATTTCGGTATTTTCCTATAGGAAAATACCGAGAGATACCGAAATTTCGGGAAAATACTGAAAAAAACACCCTAAAAAACACCCCTCAACAATCGACCCTCACCACTACTGTGACCGGTACTATAAGCTCGGTTTGATCTTCAAGTTAGAGTCCAAACGTGGACTATATTGCCCGCCAGAGTGGTACTGGTCTGGCCGGCAGAAAACGGGAAACCACTTCGGTAGTACTTCAAGCAGGTAGCTCTGTTTCCCTCTGGCATCTATGCACCGTTAGTCAAGCGTGTCGATTTCCCGGAGAGACCTTTGTGTTGTTTTTTTCATTTCTATTTATCGGGTGGAACACCTACCAACAAAAAAACGCGCGGACACACACACGCCGAGTCGAGCCACAAAATAATCGCGGCAGTCGATCAGATACAGAGGGGCCACAAAAACTCCGCACGCTGCCTGCCGCACGCAACTAGAAATCGAAATATAACGGGGGGGGCATAACAATCAGAACCCACACCATATGCACAAAAATCTAGACATTCCAGTTATTTTACTCAGCATATTTGGGCCTGATTACTACAGCCAATACGATAGAGGCACGAGCACGTTTTGGAAGAACCGTTTTTTGAGTGACGGGAGTCCTTAACCCTTTTAGAACCGCAGTCCCGTTGTGGGGACAAACCAGTTACATTTCAAGTACTTTGTCCCCAAAACGGGACTGTGGTTCTAAAGGGGTTAACCCCAAAATCGTCGGAATTTTATTCTTGTATGTTCGCGGTATTTTTCGTTGGACGGTTATTTATGAGGCCATGGGATGACGGTTCATCGTGCATGGTTGGCACTTTTTTTTACACTTTCTGCCAAAAATCAGATTTTAGGGTGAGGAAGGCACAGAGAAATCCTAAGGCGACAAGACTCAGAAACAAAACGGTGCGCTTCTACCAGTAGCACGCGTCTAGCAGAATTAATAGCTACAGTACCATTCCGTCCCTCAATAAAAAAAATGCTTCTATTCAATATTAATGTATAAAAGGTCCTTAAAACTCGGGACAGTGGTATCATATTACGGGGGCAGGCGTAGTAATCATAACCAAACATGGCCTGTGAACACGGAGGGAACCATGTAGGGCTCGGCACTGGCACAGCATGTACTGGCAGTAGTAATCTACTGATCGCCCTGGCCAGTATATTTCGCCACTTGGCAGTTTTTTTTTATCAAACATACACCCAAGAAACACGCCACATTATACATAGTACGGAAACCCACGGAATGCGTTTCGGGAGGAGAGGGTGCATAGAGAGGAGAGACGGTAAACTGCTGCGATCTTCTCGTGAGGGGAGAGGAGAGGGGAGAGACAGCAGAATATCGTTGCAATCCGGTACGATCGATTAGTGTTGACGACAGGGTGCTCGCTACTGGCTGAGTCAGCCAAAGCCCAGCCCTACTGTAGGGAAACACGCCTTTTGGGTGCATCGTGGGGGTCTGATTGCCATGATGTCCCCCCGCGACAGTCGGCGACGCACAGTCAGCCAGCTTACAGCCCCCGCAACAGCGCCATTCGCACGCAGATGAGGTATGAGCACGAAGGGCCTGTCTATCTCACACACACCTGGGCCTGCTGCTGATCCAGTACCGCTGCCGCCGCCTCGGCCTCCGCCTGGGCGAGCTGCCGCCGCAAGTCCACGGCGGCCTCCTCCGCCGATCGGCACGCCGCCGCCGCCGTCTGCAACTCCTGCGAGGAATACAAAGAAAAAAAAAAGGCGCGTCAGGCATTGAGAGTTGATGAGGGGTATTGAACGAGAACCCATACATTTAGTTATTTATCTTTCTACTCGATTTTTTGGTTCCACTGATGTGATGTGTTCTACAAATTATTTTTTTCACGTACACATGATACAAACTCGACTTTTTTCTGTATCTGGGGGTTTCTGGCTTAGGGATGTTAGGGTTTATTCTACGAGCGCGCTGTCTCTTCCAGCCTCCCCCCCCCCCCCCCTCCCCGCCTGATCGGTGAAAACCCGTCGTTCTCCCCCCCCCTTCAGCATTGTAGGGAAGCGAGGTTCTATGGCAATACGACTACGGCCATGGATGGCATGAATACCCCTTACCCACACCCCTCCCCCCCTCGACTTTCGCGGGTCTCGCCCTCTCACCTTCCGCCCCGCCTCCTCCGCCGCCTCCCTCGCCTCCGTCTCGCGCGCCGCCGCCGCCCCCTCCAGAGCGGCCTGCAGGGACTCCCACGCCTTCCGTTCGCGTCGAGCATCCTCGCCCGCCGCGGCAAGGGCCGCCTCTGCCGCCGCCGCGGCGGCCGCCGCCTTGGAACGGTCGGTGTCTCGCGCCCACCTGGGTTTCCAGACGGAGGAGGACGGCGGTAAGCGTGCTGGTAGTAAACTGTACTGTTGTAAGGAGCATGCCCTATAACCCATACCTGGTATGCTTGGCGCAGTCGGTGTCCCGCGCTCACTCGGGTTTCCCAAAAACAGAGGAGGATGGCGGTGATCGCGCGGGTACAAGTATACTGTGCTGTGAACAGCCTGCCCTGCGACATTCACTCGTGTTTTACACTGAGCCGTTCACTGCTGTTATACAGTTTTCCAGCTGCAAATTTCCACCCTACAATAGGTTTCCAAACAGAGGACGGCGGCGGTAACCGCGCGGGTGGGTACTGCACATAACATACGCTGACCCCTTCACTGCTACTTGGCGCGGTCGGTGTCCCGGGCCCAACTGGGGTTTCCAAAAAAACGCGACAAAACACCATACTATACTATCATAAATGAAATATCGAACAAACACGCCCGAGGACGTACCACGCAGCTTGCAAAGTTGATAATCAGCCAATCAACCTGCCGAACTCACAGCAAACGTATTCTGTACTAATTCAGTAAAACATAGAGAGGAGGACGGGTGTAATCGCGCGGGCAGTCTAATGCATTGTTGTACATAAAGTAAAGGCAAAAACCCACTTAGTGCTGTTCTACAATTTCCACCTAGTTTTCCAACAAAGAATGACGGCGGTGATTGCGCGGGTGGGTACTGCGAATGACACTTTATACGCTAACCCGATTACTGCTGGTGTGAGTTCCACCTGGTCTTCCAACAGACGAGGATGGCGGTAGCCGCGCAGGTAGATACTGTAAATTGCGCGCCCTCACCCTTTTAAATATGTTGTGATAAATAGTACTGAAAGCCTTACACTAGACTGGGTAACTGGCTAGCCTGTAACCATTAGTCCCATCGGGCAAAACCTTCACACAATAGCAATAGCAACAACTCGGACATAAATGATTTTCCCAGTTCACGATCGAGACACATCCAAGGGAGGGCAGACCAAATTTCCGATCATGTACGTATGATCTACACCATGAGCTCATGCTGCCGGGTTGGACTCGTACAAACAACCTGTACGACCTACATACAGTAGCACAGGCTTCCTGGGCTGGATGATCTGTACTCATACAGATCCTGCGCTACCCATCACAACGGCAGGTGAGTATCTATCTGTACACAACATACTGCAGATCATAATCTACTGGAGGTGTGCACAATTGCAAAGAATTACCCAACTCTCAAGACATCAAGGAAAAAACTAACCCCCGAAACGTGGGTACAGACTTTGACCAACGCCCCAACGAGTAGGGTGGACCGCAACCGGACCAAGCCCGGCGGGGAGGCCTCATAGCCTAGGCTAGTGTTAGTGGGTGAGCTCGCGCGAGTCTCACACTTACCCGGGGGAGATGAATCTCCCGGGTGGCTGTCTCCACCGCACCTGCCCCTCTATCGGGGGTCAGTCAGGACGGGTCAACATGCCCAGGCGCCAGAGGTAACAGCAGGCTGGTCTGCTGTTGCAACGGGAGCTAGCTATGGGTTGAATTGATAGACGACACCAAATCTGGACGCGGAGGTGTGGTGAGATCAAGCTTTTGTTTTCACCAATCCGCCGGAGGATGATGTTTTTTTTTTTTACAAAATACAAAATACAAAAGAAAATGGAAAAGAAAATACGTGAGCTGTGAGGCCAATACCGTGAGCTGCGAGATCAATACCGGGAGCTGTTAGATCAATACCGGGAGCTGTGAGATCAATACCGTGAGCTGTGAGATCAATACCGTGAGCTGCGAGATCAATACCGTGAGCTGTGAGATCAATACCGTGAGCTGTGAGATCAATACCGTGAGCTGCGATATCAATACCGTGAGCTGTGAGATCAATACCGTGAGCAGCGAGATCAATACCGTGAGCTGTGAGATCAATACCGTGAGCTGTGAGATCAATACCGTGAGCTGTGAGATCAATACCGTGAGCTGTGAGATCAATACCGTGAGCTGCGAGATCAATACCGTGAGCTGTGAGATCAATACCGTGAGCTGCGAGTTCAACCGATTGAATAGTCCCATACCCCGGGACAAATCATCGATGCCCGGTCAATCCTCTATAGATCTTTCTAGGCAGCTGTGGATTCATGATCTGCCATGTTTAGCTCCTGTGGTGCTGGGTGGGAGCCGTGTATGCAACCTGAAAGCTCTGTCTAGGGCATGTGTTCGTCCTTGGGTTGGGTCTGGACAATACAGATAGATACCGCACAACATATCATAACTGCAGGTTTAGGATCTGCAGTAGATGATCTATCATCTGTAGAAAGAGAGATCGTGGTGTATCTGTACGATGTGTGAACAATGAATACCAGGTACAAATATAGGCCGCTAATGTAATCCCTGTTTGGGCTCTGATGTCAATATCAAACGGTGATTTTCGTATTTCCGGCTCACGCAGAGAGCGGTACCTGGTACACCGGCACGTGTATCCAGCTTCGTAGCCTGCGTGATAAACGTCGGCCTTGCCCGCGTATCCTACCGTTTTAAAGGGAGAATACCGCGCCGCTAACGCGCGCTCTAATATATACCTGGTACGTAAAAACCCGTTCACTACTGCAACAACTGCCAAGATGACCCCAATCAACTTCCGAGTGGTAAATCGCCGAAACGTCGGTGCAGCTCTGAAGCGGCTGCACACAGTACGCCGAAAACGCGACAAGGTCAGCAACAAACGCCTCCAGCTCTACACGGATTTACCCCTTCATTCGACGCTGTCATTCATATGCAATCAATAAAGTCCGCCTCACAAACGGCTCTTATTTAGTAGGATGCAGCTCACCCTTCATGCCCTTCGTTCGCTCGGCGGACACCTCACGGTGCCTCTCGCTCGGTGCAAAAAGTGTCTGCATGATCGGTGAAAACCCGACGTGCTGCGTCCCGGCATTGTAGGGATGCGAGAGTCCATCGTCATACGACTACGGTCACGCTTGATAACGAGTACACCTCCCCTCCCAGGGCGAGCTGGAATAAGGTGGGATAGCGTAGCTGAGAAAGTATGGAAGGATATAGGGGGGAACCAACAAGAGTTGATGTCCGCCGGGAAGTTGGAAGGTACAAGGCAGAAGTAGAAGAAAGGATAGAAAGAAGGGAAAGGCTAGCCCTACGAAACAAGGTGGAATCGTAGGGTTAGGGGGATTGAGATATACGGGGGATTGAGAGTAAGAGTAGGAATGAAAACGTATTTGCACGGCCAAATGATCTTCGCGAAAACGCTGAAACTGCGATTTCGTGTAGGTGACCCGGACCCGCCAGAAATAAGAAAGAGGTACCAGTACCCGGGAGGAGGAGGAAGTAGATGCACAGATGTGCCCGGTGGCAAAACAATAGAGAGTACAACTCACATAGTAGGAGAATGTGAAATGTACAAGGAGGAACTGGATGTGTTAGAAGAGGAGATGAGGGAAATAGACGAACGTGACATGGAGGAGTTTGGTACACTATTAATAGATGGCAGCGAGAAAACGATCGCTATCCTAGGAGATAGATGGTGGCCACAGGCGGCCAAACAGGAAGGGGACAAGAGTAAGAAAAAAAATCCATGTAAAAACATATGGAAACAACGTAATGGGCGCCCAATTGTTGGAGGTGTCTCCACTAGGAGTAGGAACGGTGCTCCGTCTCGAAAGGGATGCGTGGTCAATGGTCAAATGACTACGGCAAGCAACAAATGAGTACCCTCCCCCCCCGTCTCGCCCCCTACCTAAAAAAGCACACCGCTAACCGGCGGCTGTCGAGCCCCGATAGTGGCGCCGCCGCCGCCCCGGCCGCCGCCGCTACCGCCACCGCTGGACCGGCCGAAAGCTTAATGCTGCCGCCGCCGCCGTCGCCAGCATCCCCCACCCGAGACGCCGCCGACATGGTGGTACAAACCCCTGTCGGGCGGCGGGAGCTGCGCGCGACGCCCGAGGGTCGAACCACGGCAGCCTTCGGTCCTCGACCGCCGGCTTGCGTCGAGGCGTCCGAGATAAGCTTATGGTGCGCCGTTGCGCTCTTTTGAGGGGAATCGAACGCGATTTCGCAACAAACAGCGCGCGAGACGGGAGCAGGGAAGGGAGAGAGGAAGGGAGGGAGGGGGGGAGGAAGGGAGTGGGCAGGGTTAGGCGCCGGCCGGCCAGCACGTATGCATACCGTTGATGCTGTCGATGTTCGTTTTTTCGAAAGGGTGAATCCAGGCGGTTCGCGAAGCTCAAACGTTAGTCATCAACCCATGAACCAACCTCTCACACCTAGGACAGATAGATCGTCTACAGATCATTGATTCCCACACCATGATCTAGATCTTTCCGGGCAGATATATTCCTAATATGTATGGTCTGTATGATCTGTATGATCTAGCTCTAGTTGCCGGGTGGGAGCCGTATAATCTGCATGATATAGGTATGACATACTTCCTGCGTCCGATCTGTAACATACCTACAGGTCCTGCACAACATATCATAACGGCAGGCGAGGATCTAGATGATATATCGGTAGACGATCTGTCTGTCCGACGTGCGCAACAATTCAACCATTCAATAACGGAAATTGCCAGGTTGCTAGGTTGCGGTGTGTTTGCTCATGCGGAGCAAGAGTTTATCCTCCGAGCTACAGCAGCACCTGACGGCTTAAGGCGACCGGCTGCCTGCCGAACGGTGCTACTGAAGGCTGGCGAGGGTCGCGCTTGACGCGGACGTAAAGCAAGCGTAGCAGACTCTTCCGGTCGTAGCTGAACACGAACGCGGTACTCCACGCATCCCACCCACCCACCTCCAAAGCCTGGACGCCACCTCTCCAATGCGTGCCCCCCACCAGGGCAGCAGCAGCCTCTGCTTCTTGCGATCGCGATCGCAACCCCGCTCCAGCGACAGCCAGCGCTAACTCCGGCGCCTCCTGTGCACCGCAGCAAGGACAACCCGCCGTCGGTACCTCGCCGAAACCAACCGGGCACCCGGCTTCCTTCACCCCCTCCGCCGCTGCTGCCGCTTCCGGACCACCACCACCACCACCACCACCACCACCGTCAATCACGTACCGAACTCCGTAGGGGTGGGAGCCGACAGGAAACCCAGACCCCCGACTTTCAAACGCCTTCGTCCATCCCAGCGGGCGACCAACCCCGCCCCCACTTCCACCTCCACATCCGCCCCTGGCGCCTCTTGGGTCGCTGCTCAAGCCCACCGTTGCCGCCGCCCCTATGGCTACTCCTCGCCCGCCACGAGCCGCGTCCCTGCGCGCGCCTGGCGCTTGGTGCGCCCAATAGTCCCCTCTGCTGCCCCCCTGTGTGGCGACGGCGCGCGGGTCGGTTCTTCGTGCGTTGTTGGTGTTGATGTTCGGGGTGTTGTTGGCGCGGCGCGAAGCCGCCGCTACGGTTGCCGCCGCCGCCCCCGCCGTTGTCGATGTCACCGCCGCCGCCGCTGCCGCCGCGGTTGCGCGCCGTGCCTCCACGGCGTCTTTGGCCTGTTTCTCCTGCGATTCACAAACAGAAACAAGAACAAGTGAGTGTGTGTCTGTTTGCTCTCTCTTACAACTCAGTCGGCACGTATGTACGTACATCACAGCTGTGCCGACTCGTATGCCTGGCATCATCACCGTACGGAATAGCAAACTCTCGTTCCAGAGAGAGTGCTCGGGGATTCGGAACGGATAAGTCAGACAGGAGAAACAAGGCTGGCCCCGTTGGGTGTTGAAGATAATACGGGGGACCATAGCAAACAGGACCAAATATTGTTAGTAAAAACAGGTGAATATGGAGGTTTTTGTGTGTACCGTAGGTCCTATTTACTATGGCCCCCCGTGATAGTATAGCGACTAAACCAATGATAAAGTTTGGTGCTATCAACCGCCTACGAGCAGAGAGAGTGGGCACCCAGCAAGCAGTATGGCATGGGTAGGACGATGTGGGCCCCGTGTGCCTCACTCCTCCTTGCGCTGCAACTCGGACGCCAAGTTTTGTATCATCCGGGGTCCGATCACGCGGTGGACGTTGCGGAAAAATTTTTCACGTTTCATCGACAATTTTTCCACTCTGAAGTCCCAATAGGACTAAGCTCGGCAGAGCCAAACCATTACCCTCGGTACGATCAGCCGTATTCTTAATCTCGACGGCGACGCGAGGAAAGAAAGCGGGCTTGTTCCGCTAAAAAGGCAGAAAAGCACGTGCGCCGATTAGCAGGGGTTTAAGAAGGGTTTAAGAAGAGGACGCTACGCCAGGCGACAAAGGTGGAAAAATGCTGGGCTTTCCACGGGTCGGGTCGAAGCTCGCAAGTCGGGTCGGGTCGGGTCGGGTCACCTAATCCGACCCCGACCCCACGTGCGAGATTTTGTGAAGACCTCCTGGCTCGACCTGATCCGACACGACCGGCGAGATGTCGATTACCTCCTGACCCGACCCGGTCATGACCCGTGAACACACCCGGAAAAATTGCGACAGCTGTTTCAGCAGCAAGGAGAAAAAAAAAACACCGCGGAGAGTGAAGCACAAGAAAAAAAAACTCGGACATGCAGAAACCGGGCAAAGCGAAGCGGGCACCGCTTGGCGAGAAGCGCGCGCTCACACCGATAGGAGTAGGAGGGGATACAAGAACTTCGGACACATTTCCTCCAAGCACCACACATGGCCATACCGTAAACAAAAATACGGCCTTCGCTGTTCTACACAAAAAATAAATTCACACTCGCATTAATAACGAAAACCGGGTAATCGACGCGGGAGAGCGGAACGGGTACCGCTTTTGGCGAGACACCATGCTCGCGCCGACACAGGTAGAGAGGGCATATATATAGGACTTCCGACCAATCCGCTACGAGCACCATTCACGGCCATACGGCCATATACGGCCTCCGCTACCGGCACACAAGAAACGCCGCACTACATAGTGGAAACCGGACAGAGCGAAGCGGGTATTGCTCGGCGAGATGCGGTGGGCTCACACCGACATAGGCTTACCTGGGCATACCACCTCCGACAAAACAATCCGACACAAAAACATCACACACGATCATACGGCCGTACACGGGCTCCGCTTTCTGTACCACAAGAGACGTCGCACTCGACCCGCTCTCGCCCTCTAGCAGAGCACCCCTGGAGGCCGATCAATCGGCCGCCTTCACACCGAAAAACGCCTACGTACACAGGTCGATCGATCGCCCGCTTTTATGGAACAACGCCTACGGATACTCCAGGCCGAGCGCTCAGACAGGCCGCACTCACTCGCTCACTCACGTGCAAGTCCTGCAGACGGCTGTCCATGACTTCCAGGCGGGCCTCCTGCGCGACAGACCTGAGCCTGCTCAACAGCCCGTGCTCTTCCGCGACGTCATCTCCAAGCGGTCCGACAACACCCGACACCCGCCCCTCCCCAGCGGGGGCGGCGTGACTGGCGAAGGCCGTACCCCTCCCCCATCCCTTCCTCCCGCTGCCACCACCTTTGGCTACCTCTCCGTCGGCCATAACCGCTTCCTCGAGGTCCTGCGGCAGTGCCCCCGCTCCACCCTTCCGCGACCCGCCAACCCCAACACCTTCCCGCATCTGCCCGCTGCCGCCTTCGCTCCACCCTTCCCTCCACCCTTCGCTCCCAGCCTCGCCAACGGACGACATGGAACCCACTCCGAACGACACCTCGCTGTCCCTCTCTTCCTCACTAGCCCTTCTGTCCCCACCGCGGATCATCCGCCCGCGGCGGCTTCGGAACCGATCAGCGACAGCGTCGAACCGCGGCGTGGGAGCCTCCTCGAGCGCGGCCCCTGCTTCCCCCGCCCCCACCCTCACTGCAGTTTGAAACCCAATTTCCTGATCCCTAGATAAACTGTCGAGATCGCCGCGGCTACCACCGCCGCCGCTGCCACCGCCGCCGCCGCCGCCGCCGCCGCGGCCGCGGCCGTCGACACCGCTTGTAACCATGCCCGCAGTGTGTAATCGGCCGGTTCCAGCCAGCGCGTTCCTGCCCCTGGTATACCTCAAAGCGGGGTCGTCGCCGCCATTCCAGCCGTTCGACAGCCCGGGCTGCACGCCCGCCGACGTGACACCACCGTCGGCGGCGGCGGAACTGGCGGCAGTTCCGGGGGGGACATCATCGTCGACAGTCCCGCCTACAGCTCCGTCAATAGTTTCGCCGACAACCCCTCCAACAGCCCCGTCAATAGACCCGCCGATAGTCCCGTCAACAGTCTCGTCGACAGTCCCATCCAGCGTCAGGAGCGAGCGTGCGGCGTCAAAAACGCCTCGGCGGTACCCGAGGCTCGCGCAAATGGGGTTCGGCTGCCCCCCCCCTGGAGACATTAGGAGGAGCGTTTTCAGGCGCCCGAGAGCGGCGAGGTAGGGGGCGTGGGCGTCCGCGGGCCCCGCGACTCGGTTGTCTCTTGCGTCGAGGTATGCCAGGGAGGACGCTAGCACCTTGGTGCGGCGAACAAGGTTCAGGAAGAGGAGAAATAAAGCGGGGAGAAAGGGGCAAGATTGGAGTTTGGTGGGGGGGCAGCGGGTCGGGGGTGGGGGGGGGGGGGCTGGATATTCATGTCACACATGGTCGTAGTCGGGGGAAGGGAGGTGGGAGGGGGGTGTACTCATTAGCATGCATGGCCGTAGTCGTATGACCATAGACCCTCGCATCCCTACAATGCCGGGACGGAGCACGTCGGGTTTTCACCGACCAGGCAGACATTGATTGCACCAAGCGCGAAGCGCCGTGAGGTGTTGGGCGAGTCGCATGAAGGGTGAGCTGCATCCTACTAAGAACCGCTTTAGAGGCGGATTTTCTTGCATGTGGATGACAGCGTCAATGATTGATGTAATTTCTGGTGTGGCAACTTCTAGAGACAGCAATGGGTTTACTATGTAACTGCCTCGTGGGTGTTTCACCATGTACACACTACGTGATAAGAGCACCCCCCTTGTGCGGAGGGAAGGTTCTCCCCGCACAAAAATGATCTAACTCGACCGCCAGCCGTGGCGACCGCCGGAAAAAAAAAAACGGTACCCTGGCTGTCTAGCTCACGCAGTGAGAGGCGTGTTTTACAGCGTCGTCGCCAACCGACGCCAACCCAACCTAAATAAAAATATACTAGGTATACTTGTATAATGCGTATAGGGGCGGGGGGGGGGGGGGGCAGAACACGGCAGGGGATGGGGCTCCGTTCAATCTTAATGAAACAACAAAAACAGACACAGGGAGGGTGCCGTACTGCTGCACTGAACTTGACTTGTCCGGGGCTTGCGGCGGCGCGTCGACCCGACGCTCCGAGTAACCCTTAGCCATCGCCGAATCAAGCAAGATTCGGCGGCACCGAATCGGGCCGCTGTTGCCACTTCCTGGAAAGCAAGGTAATACCGTAAATTTCGCCTACTACTTCACTGCCAAAATGGGAGGGGGGGGAAGTGAAAACGTGTATAGATCAGGTATAACGAATACTGAAAATTGGTAAAAACAACCATCGAGAATTGAAACAATGAGAAAAATGAAAACAATATAGTTGCGAAAACAAATCCACACACAACGGACAAAAATTAAAAAAAGAAAAAGTGAAGAAAAAGAAAACTCGTCACACAAAAGTGAAAAAAAAAAAACATTTTAGTTGCTGTTTCTCAGGTGTGACAGTTCACGGTCACCCCATCACCCCCCACCCTGCTGTCGCACGATACAAAACCCCCGACTAGCTGCTGTGCTGCCCGGCGGCGCGCGGCGCACCTGCACTCCGTCTAGAGACGAGAGACGGTTGTAGGGCACGAGCAGGCGGCTCAGGCGCGGAAGAAACGGTAGCCCTAGGAGGCCGTCGATTCGATTGCAGGACAGGTCCAGGGTTTCTAGGGAGGCCAGGGCGCCGAGGTGCTGAGCGCAGGACCGGATCGCCTCGCCGTTGAGCTCGTTCGACGAGAGATTAAGAGAGGTCAAAGCCTGTGGCGGTACCGGGGAGGGGGAGGGGGGGTGGTGGGGGGGGGGGGGGGGGTGAGCCAATGTAGGATATCCCAAGAAAAAAGTGAAAGACGTGCTGCTTGTGCTGTACTACTATTACAGAGGACCATAGTTAATAGGACCAAATATTGCCATTCGAAATGTTTAAATGTATAGGTTTTTATATACACCACTAGGTGCTATTAACTATGGTCTCCCGCAATAGTTGACCAGACGTTCAAAACCAGAAAACCAGAGCTGTACGCGTACGATATATCTACAGAAAGCGCTCATGGTTGAGCGTCTTCAAACGAAGGAAGACCGACGAAAGCAGAATCGGAGACAGAGCCACGCATGCGGATTGCGACCTTCCTCTATCAGCCCATCCTCTCACAGGAATTGAGAACATATTGCCATGATGATTGCATAACCATATTACCAGGTATTTAATACTGGTAGAATATTACAGTAGGGTTACACCTGGTATACCTTGGTACTGATGTTTAGAGGTATGGAGACCATATCCCAAGGGGCCGCAACAACACATACAAGGTACACACTACTCTGGGCGAGAATATAAGGACCGATGGGGTATAAACACGAAGATCAAACGTTCCCTACATGTCTGTCCAGAGCGGGGTAAAAGGTACCAGCAAAGGGTATCATAGCTGTCGCTACTCGCTACGAGGAACTCGCGCGGGTGGACATTTGTAACCGCGATCAAATCAATTACCATGTAACTGGTACTATTAATACTGTTGTGTACCACCACCAGTCTGATGGGCAATATAAACACCGTTTCGACATTAACATAAAATACCAAGCGGTCCTTATATATACGCCCGGAGCCCGGAGTGTAAAGCTGCAAGCTGGTGAAAGGCACAGAAAAAACAGGGATGGATGTTACGACAAAAAAAAACGTGCGAACGGCGCTCGCGAACGGCACACGCAAATATTCAAAAGCGTTAATACAGGGGGCGGACGATGGAGCGCTTTCACCCTCTTGCAGGGAAAATTAGGGGTTTCCGGTATATAAGGAGGCATTTCCTATAAAGGGATACTTTTAAAATTTCGCGAACAACGGCAAGACTTTCCCGAAATGGCGCGTGGATATGCGAACGCGAGCGTAAGTACGTGTAACGCGCGTAACATGCATCCCTGAGAGAGACTATGGTTTGGTTTTCGACCAGTCGTGATCCCCCCCCCCCCCCCCCCTCCCTCCCGAAAAAAAAGGGAGATTTTCAGTCCGACCGAGCGGAGATCCTGCTCCAGATCACCAACCATATTGAAAGCGGCCCCTTTATTTCAGGCTGCCGTGTATGTAACCTACTGAGCGGTATTGACCAACTCGCCCAACCGTTTTAGGAATGCAGTCCAGTTTTGGGGACAAACCCGTTAAATTTGAAGTAGTTTGCCCCCAAAACGGGACTGCAGTCCAAAAAGAAAAGGTCAACACATAATATACGCGTTGCTACAGCAGTATTAGCTCTGCGAGAGCGTGGGAGCGTCTGAAATTCGTATTCGAATACATCAGCAAAACAATGCGGGTACATACTGCTCTTGTTGTCCGTCACAACATTTTGTGCTGATGTGTTCTATTTTAGTTGCCGTGTGTTTGTATTTTTTTTGTACCTATCCCCACGGGAGATCTGGTGGTGCCTTACTTCTGGGCGATCGGCGGGAAAACCTTAGCCCGTTAACAACTGCAGTCTCGTTTTGGGGACTAACCACTCAAATTCTAAGAAGTTTGTCCCCCGAACGGAACTGCAGTACTAAAAGGGTTAAACCGTAACTTAGTAAAAACAGTTGACTCTACGTCGGCGGCTATCGTTCTTTATGCTTGTTCTTACCCGCACCTTTCAACAATTCTTTGGCAGGGGTGCCGGCTAAGGCGATGCCAACCAAAAACTTACGGTAATTACGGGAAAACAGACCTTTGGAAAACTTCCGCGTAATTATGTCTACCATGAGGGGATGTTCGCAATCATCCCCCCGGACGAAAAGGCGTACAGTGGGAGCTCGGTGTTAAGAAACGTCGATACCTGTACCAGGTACGAATCTACCTCGTACGTACTTAACTGGATTATATACCGTAATTACTTCTGTCTCCCTGTCCCATAGAAACGCCACATGACGCGGGCGGAATCCTAATAAATACACCACACGCAGACAATCAGCAATCAGCATATGTATGATAGCTCACCAGCACACAGCAGCAGCACAGGCTTAGGGCCCTAAACCCAAACCCTATGCCGCACCGCCGACCGAAGTACAGGTGATTACGAAGTATATTGGGAAAAGGCCAATCGGAGTTCCATCGCTACGTATAATACCAGGTACCTGGTATTATATTCTACAGCGGATACAGCAGTGGGCGCCCGCAGTCAAGAAACATTAAAATAAGAAAAATAGGCTCAGATCGGCACGAACATGAGGAAATTGGGTTAAGAAACACTACTCAACAGTAGTGGGACCACGTTTCAATCCTATACATTAGAGTTATATCAAGATCGGAAAAAAATACCTGGTAAGCCATTAACTCTTTTAGGATTGCAGTCCCGTTCAGGGGACAAAACACTCAAATTCTGAGTACATCGTCCGCAAAACGGGGCTGCAGTCCTAAAAGGGACACCATACGCGTACAGGTAAGGTACGTACGAGTACCAGTTTAGATTGATGTTTGGTTACGCGTAATTTCGTTTACCCCGCTACCCGCATCCGTGCTGTTTCACGTGCAGCAGCAGCACCCCGTACGAGTTCAAATACTTTTTTTAATCATCCGAACGATTTGGGGGACACAAGAGCGCAATAACTACTACCTGGTACCAGGTATTAATACCAGGTATTTGGTACCAGGTAAATAGCAACATTATGGAAAAAAAAGAGAGGTTCCAAGGATGAAAGGCTGAAATCTTCTCGCGATAAAAATGAAGGCACGTACCGTAGCGGGAAGGGGGGAGAAGAGCCTGCTATGTGACCCCGGATCTGAGTTACGAGTTGGAAGGAGAGAGAGAAGGAGATGTGCGAAGATGATTAATGGGATGAGAAAAAAAAAAAAAAAAAAAAAATGAAGAGCGACCAGTTTGCAATCAAATCGCACAAACCATCGTGCACCACCTCTGCCTCGGAAGAGCAGCGCAGCAGACGCACTCACGAGACGCGTCTAGTTGCCGCGAACACGCACACGAACCACGACCCGACGGCAACAAAACAAACAAACAAATATTAATAGCAGCAGTACCAAAAAACACAGTCTTAGCAGTCTCATACCCAAGCTGGATCATACCCAACGAACTATTGCTGCTGCTGCTGCTGCTGCGTCGGAGGCAGCATTGCTGCCTGCTGCTGCTCCTGCTGCTACCGCCGCCGCCGCTCGGTTTTTCGATGAACTAAAACAAAAACACTCAAAACACACACTCACCGTCATGGACTCGAAACCTTCCAGCGACGTCACCCGGTTGCTGTGCAGGCTCAGCGAGACGAGCGTCGACGGCCGCGCGACGCCGTAGGCCGGGAAGTCTACCTCTCGCAGCGAACCAAGGCCCTCATTCATCGCGTTCAAAACTCGGACCGTGGAGGACTCGTGAACATCCACACGGCTGACCACGTCCTCTACTTCCCCTGCTACCCCTCTCCGTGCGGTGTCGTCCTTGGCCAGGTAACGGGCGCTGCCATTGCGAGGAGGTGGTGGCAGCACGTCATACTCTCGAGAAGGCATCGACTATTTGCTGCGCGAGTGCTGCTCGTCCCGGTGGATGGGGAGAGTAGAGAGGAGCACCCTTCTGGCGTTCTGGTGTAATAATGAGGTTCTTGCCGTTGTTGATGTTGCTGCTGATGTGCTGCTGATGGTGGTGCTGCTGCAGAGATTCAGCTGCTGCTGTTTTTTTACGTGCGAGAGCTTCGTCGTCTCTTTTTGTCCTCGAAAATTGGAAAAGAAGACGAGTTCGGTCGACGCCGTTTGTAGTGGAGATGCCTCCGACGTTGACCTAATCTACTGCCGTCTGCTGTGTGGGTAGTTGGCAAGCTGCAGCACGCGCTTGATTGGATTCCTCGGCAGCTTCCGGACGGGCATGCAGCAGCGACCGAACCCCTCGCTCTGAACAACAGACTAGGCTCCAGAGCTGGAGCGGCAGTTGTGTGTTGAAACACAGCCCCGGGGCTCGATCCTCCTGATCCCCTCCTTGCTTCCTTGCACACAAACGCCTCTGCTGCTACTGTGGAACATCCTACTCGACATTCCGAGCATGAGACGTGTGAGACGAGAGACAAACTCTGGCGTCGACCACGACCTTGTTCCTGAGTTACAACAGCACGTCGTTGCTCTCTGGTTCCTGTGTTTCGGGTAGCAACAGTTCAGCGAGAACAGGTTGGTCGGGGACGATACGGGCAGCTAGCTCCCTTCCCACTTGCGAAACCTCCGACCTTTTAGGGTGCTTCGACCTTCGACCGTTTCGGATGCCAGCGCAGAGTCGTCGCATTATAAGTTTCAAGCTTGCTTGGTGAAGACACTGCAGCTACGGAACGTAGCAAGTACCGGCCACGCGGGCGTTCTTACGACGGAACCTCAGTGATATAGCCACGAAGCGGGGGGGAGGGTAGTCACGATCACGCAACCGTAGCTGCTTAGCTGAGAAAGGGAGGGAGACAGGCAGGCAGGTCGTGTTGGCATTGCAGATCGGATTGATTGTTGTCCAAGGATACGGCCACGTTTCCCAAGCCAGATGTCATCATGGCTGTCGGCGGTGGTACTGGCACCGCTCGCAGCTCAGACCCTGTCCCTGCCCACCCAGCAGCCGGTGCAGGCGCCCATGTGCATCGGCCCTTCTCGCGCCACAGCTGCGTCGACCGCGCCGTCGACTGCATCGAATTTGTTTCGTGCTCCAGCGAACGGCGCGACCCGCTCGGCTTTCGTCGGGCCAAACGTGCGACTATCCTACCCTCGACAACGCATCACCACGCCGACGGGTACAACGAGCGCGAGCAATAGTAGCAGTACCAATCGACTTCAAGTTGGCGGGGGCATATTTGGCAGCAGAGAGTGCAGTAGGCGAAGACGGATGCCCCCCAGGGGTAGGCGAAATCGGTGCGTGGAGGCGATGGACGTCGAGAGGCCGGATGTTGCAGGCGGGGCGAAGGGGACGGCGGGGATGGGGCGAGTGTTGCCGCCATGGCAGGCAGAGGCTGGAGCCGCGCTGGAGCGACCGAATGTCGAGATGCCTCAGGTATACCAGCAGGTAGTACCGGTTCCAAGATACCAGGATCCTGGTGTCTTATGCGGCATTTATTTAGTCTACGGCTGTGCGTACGGTAGTCCACTGCTGCTGTGGTGACGAGTACACAAACAATAGCAGTCAGTTACACACGAAGGCTATTGATCGGTGAATAGAGTCTATTTTTATACTGCTACCGTCCGTGTAACAGTTTTACACAGCAGTTACATGGTATACAAAATCTAGTATAACTCTTGAATGCCAGGCTTTTGGCGACCTGGCAAGCACCCCTCGCTACCAAAAAAAGAAGGGAAAGTGCTACAGACGAAAGCCGAACTTGAGTCCGCATGTGCGTACTAAAACATCCCACACATCAGGATACACATTTTTTTTTTTTTTTTCTCATCCCATTTATTATCTTCGCACATCTTCTTCTCTCTCTCTCCTTCCAACTCGTAACTCACATCCGGGGTCACATAGCAGGCTCTTCTAACCCCCTTCCCTCTACGGTACGTGCCTTCATTTTTATCGCGAGAATATTTCAGCATTTTCTTCCCTCGTCGACTCGCATCGAATTGTTGTGCCTGCAAGGCGCTCTCAACAATTGAATCCTTTTTATTTTTATTTTTGCAAATAAAGTCAAAGTCCGACCCACCTAGTCCTGGGGCTCGAACCCAGGACTCGAACAAGTAGAATTCGAGGTTAACCACTTGAACCACCGGGGCGACCGGCTACATTCGAAGGCATCATACTTTGTGGTAGGTGTGTGTACAACGGACATGTATACTACTGTCTGTATAGCAGGCTCCGGGGCCTTCGACATTCCCAGAGATGCAGCTTGACCTACTGAAAACTTACGGTACTCGCACGATGTTGGAAACATCGCATTAATAGCAAAACGTACGATATGGTAGCATACCTGGCAACATAGATGTGCAGATTGCCGCAAGGCTACCGTGGGCAACCCCCCGAAGGCGAGGAAGATACTATACTCGTCGTAAGGAAGGCAAGCATCAGGTACCCCATACATCTCGTACCCGTACACGAAACCAATGCAGTACCAGCATGTATGAATAGTATAGATAACAGCAGCACGAGCCGGGTGTCTCACCCTACGAGAACTCTCAGACGTCTTTTTTCTGCAAGCGATCAGAAGGGCGAGATTGTCAGCTGCAACACCCGCTCTCGCGCGTACACTATTCGCGATGTACGACTCAGCATTTGCTGCGTATTAGTATTCGTAAACTACTCGAGGTACGGATGGGAGCAAATCGACGAAACACCAGGTACTAAATAGGATATGATTTTCGCCCAGAGCGCAACAGAGCAGCAGCAGCGGCAGCAGTAACAGCCCCGCGTGGCTATGTTGGTACTTCGTGGTTGAGATGCCCTCAAAAGGGTTCCCAACTCTTGAACAGTACGACAGCAACCCTACTTGCTGTAGCAGTAACATACTGGTAGTTAATACGAGTAAAGGGGAGTCGTCAGAGTCGCAGGCGGAGGCTAGCCCGCCCTGCTCCTTGTGTTGCCTTGCCATCGATTGCACCGTTTTGGTACGAATCGATTTATCGAGCTGCGCTGGGAGCGAGCAGTTACACACACGTGTTGAGTTTGCGCCGCGCCCACAATCGCTCGTGTCCCCCGTACTCACGTGTCCATGGCGCGAATGTCCTTAGCGTATACCAGGTATATATTATTCCTGAGCTGACGAACCCGCCCACCCCACCCGCGTCGTTGGCGATCGATTACTCCCCCCCCCCCCCCCCGAATCAAACCAGCACGGGGAATGGCTGCAAGTTCCCATGGCCGACCCCCGTCCCCGGCTTAGCTTCAAGGCCTCCTCGGGCGTCAACGGCGGCGCGAAGGCGGACCCGTTCTCCGCACCGGACAATCAGTACCGCGACTCCTGGTTAGATACGCTTTGTATCAACCTTTTGAGCAGTCGCATGTCGACCGCCCTTAAGGTCGAAGCCCGCGTTCTCCCCTCGCGAAGCGGCAGCGGCGGCAGCGGTAGCGGCAGCGGCGGCAGCGGCGGCGAAGGCAGAGACGGAGGCGGTGATGATGGTGGAGGTAAATCAAAGGGGGCAGATGGTTACCGTGCCTCCAACTACGAGGTGCGACCGGGGCGCGGATCGGCGTTTCCGTCGCTGCCGGTCATCGCCGTGGAAGACGGCGCTGAGCAAGGGGGTATGTTTGGAGAGGACGTCGACGGTGGCGATTTAAAATTTCGAAAGGCACGGTCAGCAGCAGCATTGGCGGGAGACTATTTCGCCCCGATACCTCCAGCGGAAATGATCGAGAGGGCGTCCGACCGCTCGGAGGCACCTAGAGATAAACGGGGACCCGCTGCTGCCGCAGCGGCGACGGCGGCGGCGGCGAGGGCGGTGATGGCGGCGGCGGCGGCAGCTGCGGGAGGGGGGGGGGGGGTTACGATCTGGGACTGGGCAGGGGGTGGGTACACGTATGCGGATTATGTTGCCCTCGCGACCGCGCTGCAGGCGGGGCCTCCCGAGCGCCAGAGAGAGGTGGTGAGGAGCGTCTTGCGCTCCGTCTTCCCTGCGTGGTTCCCGGCATTCTACCGAACCATTTTCCCGCCGAGCAAGGTATGTTGTGTTGGTGATGATGTTATTGTTGTTGGTTTTGTTGTTGCTGTTCCGGAGCAGCTAAACGTCTTCCATGTCATATAACCAAACACGTTTGGTTTTTGTTCGTGTTGATCCCTCTGCAGCTCTTTCATCGGGCGAGGCATGCCAAATAGTTGGAAAACCTTGCCTCCCCTCTGGCTGAGGATGAAGCAGTGGGCGCGCGAAAAACATTAAAAGAGACAAGACACTCATACATGCGCAGACAGCAGCAGAACGCCGCAGCAGGGGCAGAAGCAGCAGAATGTCACAACAACAGCAGCAGACAGCCATTGCAGACAGCAACAACAACATTTTTTTTTCGATTCCCCGTCTTTGGTTAATACATCGACCAATCAACTTAGTTCAATTTCCATCCAAGAAATGATACCAGGGTACGTTCCGACCAACTTCGTTCAAGTCCCATCCAGTAGTGAATTCGTCGACCAGCTACTGCACTGTAGCTTCGGTCAACTCCCCCCCAATAGTTTATACATGGACCAATCAAAGCGTTCATTTTCCCCACAATAGTTGAAGCATCGACACCAATAAGCAAGCAATGTCTGCCTGGTCGGTGAAAACCTGACGTGCTCCGTCCCGGCATTGTAGGGATGCGACGGTCTATCGTCATACGACTCTACCCATGCATGATATGGAGTTCACCCCCCCCCCCTCCGTCCCGGCATTGTATACGAGGGTCTATGGTCATACAACTACCGCCATGCACGATATCGAGTACCCCCCCCACCCCTCCCCCCAAGGTAAGCCATAGACGCCAATCGAGGTATTTTGAATCTCCCCCCAGCAATGCATGCGCTGACGAACAATCGCTTTGCACCCCCTCCCCGATCAAGCCCGATGACGTCTGATGCATGCTGCGCATACAGTGCAGGACCCCCCCCACCCGGCTTGGACTGGTAGCCTTGCACTCGTCGAACTTACTGTGTTCCTTCCTCCGCTCGTTCGTCCGTCCGTCTATTCAAGTTCTCGGCGGAAGTGAACGCATTCATGTGCCCTCCGCTGTTCTCGTGGCTGGTGGGCAAGTCGGAGCTCATCGACGGCGTTGTCGATCACAAGGTGAGCGGGGTCGCGAGGACGAAAGGAGGGGTGGGGTGGGGGAGGGTGGGCAGTATGTGTGATAAAAGTCTGACCCGCATATATATATAATGCCAGGTATACATTATATATCACAACCAGAGTAGGGGACGGGCGTATAATTTGTCCGGTGAATCTGCCACGCGCAGCCGGAGTCAGCGATGAAAGCCGATGCAGTCACCTCTCCATCATAAAAACCATGGCTGCCATGAGCAAGTTCCTGGATGAGGAAGGGAACTAATGGTGCATCCCTTCGTATGTCGCCCCGTTCAAGGCGTGCTTCCCTTCCCATACCGAAGCGTGTACATTCCGCCTCATTTGAAGTGTACATCCCATCTCTTTTGACTAGTGCATCCCGACCCATTAGAAGCATGCATCCCGTCCCATTTGAAAGCCTGCATCCCATCTCAGTCAAAGCGCATCTTTGGTTCGATGCTGCGCGGTCGGCGCGGGTTTTATTTCCGGGCGCCCCTTTCGCCGATGGTATCATGGGGGTGGCTAGCGAAGTGCGGAGAGGTCCGATACGTTAGACATGGCCCGTTAATTCCTTGCTCAGATGGGCGTTTGAGACCCCCCCCCCCCCCGCGGCAGCGTGGTGCCCGACCCACTCGTAGCTCTCCTTGGCCGGCGGCTAGGCTAGCGGCTTGGACAGCGGGTTGGCTATCGGGTTGGCTAGCGGCTTGACCTGCGGCTTAGCTAGCGGCTTGGACAGCGGGTTGGCTACCGGGTTGGCTAGCGGCTTGACCTGCGGCTTAGCTAGCGGCTTGGCTAGCGGCTTGGCTAGCGGCTGGGCAAACGGCTTGGCTAACGGCTTAGCTAGCGGCTTAGCTAGCGGCTTAGCTAGCGGCTTAGCTCTCGGCTCGTCTCCCGCCTTGGCTGGTTGGTTGCTCTACTACCTTCACTATGCCTACAAATTCAGATGCAGCTCGTCCGCGTACCGCGCGTGGTCAATATTGTCTTTTTGTTTTGTGACGCCCTTTGGCACGAATTCGCTTCACTTTTTGGTTTGCTTCTTGTTTTAGCTCCACCTTCTGTTTCGCCGTTTCTTCTGCTTTCGGTTCTGCATTTATTTCGAACGATGTTGCTATCGTTTTTAGTCGTTGATTCCGTTTTGTTTTGTTTTTTTTTGTCTTGTGAGCAGGGCGTGGGGGGCACGGAGGCCAGCAAGGAGGTGTGGCGAAGCACGGTCAAGGTGGAACGCTGTCGCTACCTGGAGGCGAGCAAGTGCAAGGGGACGTGCATGAACCTCTGCAAGCTCCCCACGGAGGCATTCTTCAAGGAAGACCTCGGTACGAAACGCCTGCGTCCGTCGAGATCCTGCTATCGTACATACAAACCGCCACCAATCGAGCCGAGACGCACCATAGAGGGCTACGTATGATAATTGCCGTCGGTGTTGTAGTTGTGGTCCCTGCGATGATTAACCCGATGACGTTATGTGGTTGGACTTCGGCGGCGCGCTACGATAGAGATGGCACCTGTTTGGCCAAAACAAATCAGACCGACCGGACGCCTCAACCTAACATCGTTGGGATACCTTTCGCGTTTTCACGATATTATTTCGTGAGATAGATGCCTACATTAGCCGGGTTGCCTTTTTTTACCCCCCCCCTCAAAATAGTAGGGTTTGGGTGAAGCATAGAGCTCCTATACTATACTCAAAGGAGAACTAGGTGCTACCCCTAGCGCAGCACGTCCCTTGGTAGGGATGTTTGTGTTTATTACCGCCGTTGGTGTTGTGGCTGTGGCCGCTGCCGTTGTTTCCCCGATGTTCGTATGGGGGCTTACACATGCTCGAGGTATCTACTCCTGGCGGTATTGCAGTTGTACCCCTCGCGTGAATTTCTCAACAACGAGCAGCCACCACCACCACCACCACGGCGACAGCCACACCAGCACTACCCCGGTAGCAGTAACAACATACCACCACCACTACCACCGCCACCGCCACCACCACCTCCATCACAGTGACAGCCGCACCGGCACCAACAGCAGCAACAACATACAACCACCACCAGCGCCACCACAACAAGAACAGCCACAGCAACAAGAGCAGTGACAAACAACGAACAACAGTGACATAACTACCGCATACACCTCCCACGCGCCCTTACCCCCCTGGGGGAAAAAAACGGCATCCGTCTTCCTTGCTCGTCCGCTCCCCCGCCCGCAGGCATGCCGCTGCGCATGACCCCGAATTTCGAAGACCTATCGTGCGAGTTCGCCTTCGGGCAGGAGGCCCTGTCCGTCGAGGACGACCCTCTCATGCAAGAGGTAACGCGGAGGGTGGTCTGGGGCAGTAAGAGCTCACCACTTGTTTTTTCGATGAAATCGTTCACACCTCGATCGATTCGCTCTTGATGATCTAGATCTTTCAGGGATTAGGTACGAGTACGTATCCCCTCTGGTCCGTACCAGTTATGAATTAGCTCCTGTTTCCCGGGTAAGAGCCGTACAATGTTCATGGTCTAGCGCATGTTTTCCTGGGTTAGATCTGTGCGTATGCATGTCCTGCACAAACTCTCTCAAACAACGGCAGGCGAGGAGCTAGATCATCTACAGTAGATAGATAGATAGATCATGATCTGCCCGAGATGTGAAACGGTTTGCGCACACTAGCCCTAAACGTTGGGTGGTTGATTGGGTTTGGGCTAGGGTTGGGGTTAGAGTTAGGGTCTGGGTCACGGTGGGATACTACTCACTTGGGCACCATCCCGGTCAAGACTTTCGGGGAGATAGGACCGGGTAAATAGGCTCGCCATGAGTGTGTGTTTTTTTTTTGCAGTTGCGAAAGATAAGACTATGAGTAGCGATAAAGACAAACGTAATCGGCGTTGTCACGGGGTGGTCATGAAAGCGGGTACCCCACTGGGGTTATGTTCATATCGTACAGAAGTGTCTGTCAACCATCTTCGAGAGGGAGTTGTAAGCTACCCTCGGGTGGGAGGGGGGGGGGGGGGGGGGGGGGGGGGGGGGCGACGTGCGCGTGCTTTGTACTTGACGCCCGCTGAGAGCTATATACTGCTGTGTGCTGCCTTCGTCCAGCCTCCGATACGAGTGGCAATGGTAACAATGCGCTTTGTATTTCGCCTGGGAGGGAAGCATTCTCTTTTTCCCGTACAAGTTATCTCTTCCGTATACCTTCGCCCGGGCGCTACTACGATCAGCAAACCAGTTACCTTAGGAGCTCTGCCTCTTGTGTCGAGGTGGTCACCGTGAAGAGGTGGGCCTCTTGTTCCTGAGAGTATTTTTCGTTTCACTCGTTTCCGTTCGCTCGCAGTTCGCTCGCTCTGCTCTCTCCTGACGTCTCACAGCGAGCAAGCGGCGTCGCCATTCACCTGCCTCGGTCGAAGGACGAATGCCACAGGATCTCCTTTAATCCCCCTCCCCCCTCCCCCGCCTCCCCCCCCCCCCCCTTCCCCCTGTGTACCAACGGAATTTCCCCCTCTAGCCATGCTGGGTGCAGTGCCTCAACTCCGGGAAGCAGCCAAAGACACCCCAGAGGGCATGCCACACCATGCCGGAGTCCCCCTTGAAGAGATAGCGGGGCGCTGCCGGCCCTCGCATTCTACAGATCAGCAGCAGCTGCGGCCGCCGCCGATCCGAAAGTAGAGTTCAGTTTACCCTCTTGGGATTACACCCACGTGTTCGGGGAGGACAAAATACTTGAAATTTGTGTGGGATGCTTTCAGCAGTGGTAAAAAGGGTTGACCGTACGAGTATAGCGACGGCGAGAAAAGCGACGCTGCGGCGCAAGGAGGGATGTGTGTGTGCTCACGTCATGCATGGCTGCAGTCGTGTGACCGTGGACCCTCGCATCTCTACGATGCCGGGACGGAGCACGTCTGGTTTTCACCGTTTCCAGGCAGAACCTTGCTTGCACCAAGCGCGAAGCGAAACGTGAGGTGTAAGAGCGGGGCTAGCTATGCACCGGTAGAGCGTTGCCGTGACGCGGTTGATATGAGGGGGAATGGGGGTAGAGGGGGTTGAAGTTATGGAAGCTTTGGAGGCTTTGTTTGGAGACTTTCTTCCACCTCCGCCGTGTGTAATTAGGCTCTGATCAGGCGCGCGGGGGTGCGCTGCTCGCGCGCATTTCGCGACGCGCCGACCCTGCGTGCCGTCGGAGCAGAGTTATCCTCGGCGAGGGTAGGTGGGTTCACCCGGAGGGAATATGACAGCAGCCTATTCCCGCGATAAGGGGGAAGAGAGGGGCGCGTCTCCTGGTCGTTGCATCCAGGCGTTTCGATTTCGTTACGTACTGCTGCTGCCGCTGCTGTAGAAGGGTCGACAATTTTGAGTTATTGTGTGACAAGTAATAAGGAGGAACGGGATAGGGTGCGGTTTCTGCTGGCCATCCCAAGGGAGACGATGAGTCCGTTTTCACGGGTGGTTTGTTCGCGTGTATGGGGATGGAGGCAAGGGGGGGGGGGGGGGAGGTCAGAGCCGGGCCCAAAGCATTCCTGGCCTGGCATAGTCGGTCTCCTACGTACCTATAAGTACTGCTGTACAGCAGGTTGCTGCACCACATGCAGACCGAAACACAGATCGTTTCGCGAGCAGCTGTCGGGGCGCCCCCCGTCGCCCACCCAAAGACAGCCAGCCCCCCCCCGGGCTGCGCGAGCGAAGAGCGTGCCGCATTGGTGTGGTGGTCGAGCAAAGAAACTGCCAGCTGGCCGCATCGTACACGTACGAGGAAAAGTGACGTGGTTACGTTTTTGCAGGGCGGGCGAACACCACAGGTGCTGCTGCTGCTGCTGCTTCTGCTGCTGCTGCTGTTGTTTTTGCAGCCGCTGCGTGCAACCTCGCCACCTCGCCTTAGGCCGCATACATTGTTTTTGGGGAAGGAGGGTGGCGAGGGCTCTCTCGTCCTCTCTGACGGTTTAGGAGGCGTTTCCTCAATCGCGGTGCGGCCGTCGATTGCTCTCTGCTTGGCTCCCGACCTTCGTAGACGGGAGGAGGGGTGGGGTCGCCAACCGCCTTCGGATGTTGCAAGCGACGAAGTGATACGAGTATTGGGGCAGGGGGGGAGGGGGGCTAGGAGCCACAACTTGTCGTTTGTTTGCCGAGGGGTGGCGACGAGGCGGGGGGGGGAAGCACTCGATGCCATGCATGGTGGTGGTCGTACGACCATGGACCCTCGCATCCCTACAATGGCGGGACGGAGCACGTCGGATTTTCACCGACCAGGCAGACATTGCCTGGGGCGGGGGGGGTCCGGGGGGTTCGACGCGCAAGCCCCAGCGTCTGTTGTTTTTTTTCGCCGGGAGGTTGTGCTGGATCGATGTTGCAGTCGCTGCGCTTACATGCTGTTCGGCCTTCGGGTGAACCGTATGTATGCTCGACAGAAGTATGGTGAGGTATATAGATGCACAACGGGTACGGTTTGGTAGAGTTTTGCGGCGTTTTTTTTGTATTTATCCGAGATCGTTTCGGGGCTTTTTTTGTGTTCTGGTCGGGCCATATGGCGGCTTTTCGTGGGTGTTGTTATACGTAAGCCCTCTGCAACTATAGCTGCGCCCACGGTTTAAGGGGAAAAATAATTGAAATGAGAGTAGGGGTGAACTGTAAAAGGGTTAATTTTTCACCGCGCCACTAGTGCCACCCGGTTCTAGCTGTAGTTGTGTCGTCATCGGAGATTTTCGTTGCAGTGCCGGTTCGACTGTAGACGTCGGCGTGTATCCCACACAAGCGAGCAGTGTGCAGGGAGTGGAACGGCAGCGCCTAAAGGAGGGGAAAGAGGGGGGACGACGGCCTCGTGGCCCCTGCTGTCTCTCTATGGGCGTTCCATCCCACGCGCCGCTGCCGGGGAGGGGCAGAGCGGGGTTGGAGGTGAGGAGGGTGACATGGAGCGGGTGGGTGGTCCTTGATTCCCGCGGCGGGGAAAGGAGTACCACAACCAGTAGCAGTGGCGTTTCGAAATACCGGCGAGTAGGACGTTAGACAGAAGACCCCATTCCGTTTATTATACCCCTCCGTGCGTACGCCAGATTGGTTGTATACGGGCGAGGTCGATGTGTTTTTGTTAGTTTGACGCTGAGAGGGTTCGAGTGACTGTTTTCCTGCCGCTCTGTTACCTCAGGCCGACATCAAGCATCGCCAGCACCCCGTGAATGACACTCAGCTTAACCCTTTCACGCCTCGGGCAGTTCTCCACTGCATGATGTATGTGTATAGACCTTTCAGGGAAGATCAATTCCTGATCTGTATGATCTGTATGATCTAGCTCATGTTGCTGGGTGGGAGCCCTATAAAGAGTTGATGTGAGAACAACAACAACAACAACAACAACAATGTGCTTGATCTACATGAATAGCGCAAGTTTCCTGCACTGGATCTGTGCCAGACAGATCCTGCACAACGTATCACAAATGGCAGGTTGGGATCTAGATAATCTACTATTACGGGGGACCATAGTTAATAGGACCTATGGTATAGATGAAAACCTATATATTTAAACATTTTTACTAACAATATTTGGTCCTATTAACTATGGTCCACCATAATACTGCTGTAAAAAGATGGAGATACGAAGTATCATGATACGTCCGACGTGTGAACCCTTCTGAAACTCAAGATCAATCACATTAGGACTGCAGTCCCGTTTTAGAGACAAACTGCTTGGAAATTGAGTGGTGTCCCCAGAACGGGGCTGCAGTCCCTAGCACGCGCGGTCATATGAACCATCTATAATAGGAAGAGCGTGCGGTAGTGCACATACCTTCACACTGCGCGTGTGCCGTGCATCTCCCTTTAAACGGTACGCCTCAGACACCAGCATTTTCTCTAGCCGATGCTGCGATTGCAATTCCCCAGCTTACTGACGTCTTCTACATTTTTGAACTTATACTCCAAACAAACCTGCCCGACTAAAACGCGTACTACGCGTCACACGGCAAAATCGCCCCACCATGGTATACCGGTGGTTTTTCCGCCAGTAGAAAATGAGGTCAGGTAGGTCAGGTCAAGACCCAAACATAGCAAGAAGGGAGATACGTACCGCTTTATGTGTATGCCTGGTACGATTTTATGTCGAACGGCCCAAGACTCCAACAAGGTTTCACCTGCAGTCAAAAAAAGCTACCACCACAACGCTACACCCCTCTGTTCTGAAATATAGGACCGTGTGAACCAAAATATTAATAGTAGTACACGAACGATCCGTACGTAGTGGGTCAGAGTGGTATATAGATATCGAATTACAGCAAGACATAGCAGAAGGTAACTCAAGATCGTTGTATGTACTGTAGCAAAAAAAAGCGCGGGGCAACAACAACAGCCAAAAAACAACGACACGCACCACCGAGTTGCACAATAAGGGAACACACAGAAGGCAAGGGCACGCCGACCCAGCACTACACACACAACGCCAGGTCGCTGCAGCAGCTTCCTCATAATTTGTACACTGGCAGCAGCACGCAAGCACCAGCCACCAGCAGTACGCAAGCATCAGCCACCACCAGCACGCAGGAGCGCTCGGGAGAAGACTCTTGCTCCGAACAAGGCTGCTCTCTTCTACTCAGGACTACTATATTAGGTTAATGGAGGGTGGGTGTCGCAAACCGTGAAATACTGCTGTACGTATGTATTGTATTAATAGTTCACTCGGAAACAAGGGGGTTGGGGTTCCATAACCTCTCGCGAGAGGGAGAGCCCGGTCTCGCGTCGTCAGCGCGGGCGAGCGCGACGCTGCAACCTGTGGGTTGTGGTGGGCGGTGGCGGAGGCGAGAGAGGGTCGGTGGAAGTTTCGAGTCGGACACGTTTGTTTCGAATTTTGACGACGGCAGACCCCAGAAAAAAACTGGGGAATAACAGGGAAAAGAAAGATGCGTACTGGTGCGAGTCTATTACTACTAATAGGTTGCACACCTTGAACAGATAATCGATTGCCACTTGATGGTCTTGTAGGCCTTTCAGCGTAGATAGACCGCTGATCTGTATGATTTGTATGATCTGTATGATCCACTTCATGCTGCCGGGTGGGAGCCGTGTAGTCTGCATGATGATCTGTCCAACAAGTCGTACATGTTTCCCATGTTAGATCTGTACTATGCGGGTCCTGCAAAATCTCTCACCAACCCAGGTGTGAGTGAGGAACTACTGCAGATGATCTACAACAGTAGATAGATCATGATCTGTCCGGGGTGCGGTAGGTTGTGAGATTCTGAATTTGAGTGGGGCGGGGAGTCTTCGATCAGACAAGATTGGATGTTCCGTTATACCTGGTACATACAGTAGAAAGAAGACCGTAGGGAAACCTAGATAATGCCAAGCAAACAAATGTGCATGATATATATAGAGGAACACAGACACTAGAAGCGGGTTACGTACGTACGCGGTCTAAAACCCGCGCGCTTCAACTCAACAACACCGACCCTTCCCAGGCAGTTATAGCGGGGGAAGCTTGACGGCACCACGCCTTCAGGGCGCCATGTTCGGCTATGAGGTCAACAATCCAGCTTTCTTGCTCGTACGCATTATTTTCTGTATCTATCTGTAAAACAGAACTTTGTTGTGGTGTGTTGTACTATCTATCTGTAGATAGATTTCCTTATCACTTCTGAGTACTGGTATTACGGGGACTATAGTTAATAGGACCAGATATCGTTAGCAGAAATGGTCAAGTTTATAGGTTTTTATCCATACCACAGGTCCTATTAACTATGATCCCCCGTAATAGTAGGATGGGACTCATGGGCGCGCCGGCCCGTTTCGGCCCCGGATCTCGCCGTGGGTAGCTTCCTTGCCGTACGCATTTATAGTAGAGAGTGACACATACATACACACATACATACGTACGTACTACTGCTGTTCTTTGTATATACATCACAAAACTGCCAGGGAACTCACCGACCGACCTATTATTTGTCTTCGCGAGGTCTGGCGAGGTCATAAACAGATCCCGTTGCACGCGCGATCGCATCAACATATCACACGCAGCTTGCTTGCACAGATGAGCCTCCGAGGAATTTTCCATCTCACGGCTGGGATGTCTTTTCAATCTGAATAAATACATAAATACGTATACAGGGATATACACATACTGACACCAGGTACCAGCTTCGACCCGCCTCATGTACAGCGCGGCAAACACATACATGTATACCTACTTCGTATACTATTAACTTCAAGAGCAGCGCCAACGATATATACATATGCGTTGCCCTGTTACAATGACATTTGCGTTTGTTCTATATAAGGACTACCCTGGGCTGGGTATAGTCGATCGATCATTTACCCCTACCTGGTATAGCTCAGTAGGTAACACTTTCACATTTCACGCCGTCGAGGACACGGGTTCGAATCTGAATTCGAACGCTTCTTTTCTACAAACGCTTGCGCGTGCGTCCCTAAAACCGCACCTCCCTGGTTCCCCAGGTATTGAAACGAAGCGGACAGGTCAGCGTACGGCCGTAGACGGTACCGACGCCCCGAAGATCCCGTCGTTCAGAGCGGGGGGGAGTGTTATAAGGGTTGTCCTGGGCTGGGTAATCGATCGATCGTTTACGTCAGGAGATAACACTTTCACAAGTTACCCTGCTCCAATGACATATATATATGCGTTGCCCTGCTGTTCCCTAGGTGTTACCTTACTACGTGCGTGCACGACGTACATACGAAGTACGGCGATAGCCACATACCAGGCACACAAACGTAATACCCCCATCAATACTATACCTGGTACATCCTACAGTAGTTATATAAATAAATACACATGGGAATGCCGCCCTCGGGTGATGGACGGAATCACTCCTCCTTCCGCCAGCAGCCGACAGGGGGGTGAAAATAGCATGTAAAGAGAGCCAACCCAGAAGAACGGTATTTCTTCCCGTGTATTGTACGAGCCTGGAATAAGGCGCAACATGCCCCTACTATTACGGGGGACCGTAGTAAATAGGACCAAATATTGTTGGTAAAAGTAGGAAAACATATAGGTTTTGAATGTACCCTGGGTCCTATTTACTATTATGATCCCCCGTAATACTGCATGTTTGCTGCTGCAGCTACTCTGCTGCTCAGCTGCAGCGAATGCATGGCCCAACGTGCCCTTACTGCTGTATGCTGCTGCTGCTGCGAATGCAAGGCGCAACGTGCCCCTTCTTGTATGTTTACTGCTGCTGCTACTACTCTGTTGCTGCTACTGTACTCTACTTTTACTGCTGCTACTCTACAGCTGCTTAGCCGGTCGCACTTACTAATAATGGCGTATGTAACAACTCGTTAACGGAACGAAGAACAAAGGAAAACACGGCAAATAATGTTTGATAACATATCCTCAAAATAAACGAAGGAACAACTTGCGACTCGCGAGACCGCCTGTCTTTGTCGTACCCAAATCAAGCGCTTCCCACTGATACACCGATCCGGCACTACCGGGGGATACATATTGTAAAACCTGCCGTGGTGCCACAACCAGGGAGGATGTGTGTTTTCGGACACGACTGACAAAAGTACAACTCGAAATGGGCCACCACATGTACAACAGCATGCTGCTGCGGTGCCCATCGCGCTAAAAGGGCCACCACCACTGTCCCAAGAACATGAAAAAAAAACAGGGACCAAGTAGACCCAACTATTAAAGCTCATGGCGCATAACCTACTAGGTATGGCGATTGGCGTGTGTATCAGCTCGTAGCTGGTGTGTACGCCTAGACTCGATTGCCGATGGCCGGCAATACACAGTCAAAATGTTCGAGGCAAACACGTAGTCACTGTCAGGTGACTAGTACGTGAAGCTTCAACATAGAAGAGAAGAAGATGGTGTGGTGACCCCAAGCCACATTGTTGATTGATTGCTCAGCTGGAAGCTGATGATGATGAGCAGATGTAGAGCAAAAGTAGAGTGAGCTCAAAGGGGAGGGCGGTGCGCGTGTGCGCTCGAAGCTCGCAACAAAGGACGACCCTTGCACTTCGGTCAAACAAAAACAAAATGAGGGAATACCCTCGAATTCCGTTCAAAATAAAACAACGAAGAGAACCCCCAGATTTACTGTAAAGAACAATATATCTTGGGGTACATATCCATGACCCCAGTGTAGCCTATGTTGTTTTTCCAACCAGAACTACAGTAAAACTATGCTACCGGTCTCGGAGGGATACTGAAGATATCCTTTCCATTATTTACCAATGATAGCACGTACTAAATGTGCTGTCTACCGTAGATCATGTACGTACGTACCACAACAGTAGATCCATGGCACTACTCGTCATTGGGACTTTATTCTGTGCGTACGGGTGCACAGCAGTATATGTGTAAAAAGACAGCTGCTGCTATCCTACTATAACTCAGACTGGAAAACTGTCTGTCGTACAAAGAATGCGTAAATGTATACCAGATGACGTAAGTGTAATCGAGTAACGAATATGATGGTTACTGACAAGTATCATCTCTAATACCAACCACCGCGTGGCTCGGTTCACGACGCGAGGTCGCCTTCGGCGCGCCCTAATATACCTCAAGCTGTATGCGGCACAGCGTTGCTTCCCCCACCCCAGCACACTACCGGTGGGGGAAACAACAATGTTGTGGTAATTATCCGGCAGAGTGCAGGAGTTGTTCAGCCGGCGTACCCGGTGGCTTGGCAGGTGGTCCGCGTGCCTATCAAGATCAATTTCGTGGGTTCAAGTCTCACCGAGTGCATACTCGTAGGGGCTTTTACTTGAATAAAAAGTTGATTAGCGGAAAGCGCGAGAGCGTGAGTTTGCTACTTTCGATGAAAATCGACGAGAGCAGTGGGAATGCTGAACCCTATGCGCGACAAAAAATAAAGGCCCGTACGGGGGGGGAGAAGGGTAGACACCTGTGACCACGGCTTGTCCAGAAGCTCGTTGGGGGCAAAACCTCCTACGAGTTAGGCTGGAACGTAAAAGTGATGATTGAAAAAAAAAAAAAGTGATCTTTTTCGTCTCACAGTCACGCCGCCGAACCAAGCTTCAAGACAGAAAAAGCAACCGTGTGCTGCTACTTCTACTGCGATGCCAATCGCGCATACGTGTCGAGAATATTCAGAACAAATCAGGAAAAAATAAGATGAAAAAACACCGTGTGGCTCGCGACGCGAGGCCGGCCCAAATGAAACGTTTCGTACATTCCTGGTACGGCACAGCGTACGCCTATCACCGGCGGGTGAAATTTGTCGTGTTAGTCTGAATAACGACGTTTTTCTTCCCACAGACACGCTGCCGACAGTGTCGTGCAGGCGCCTCCTCTGCCAGGAGGCGGCGAGAGCCACCGTGTCTGGTGCTGCTGGTGCTGCGATTCCGGGCGCACGTGGTGTAACCCCCCCCTCCCCCTCCTGCGTTCCACCACCTCAAAAATCATCAAAACCTAAAATCCAAAAGCTACGAGAACAAAAAATGAAAACATGCCACCATCACCACCACCACCATCACCACTACCGTGTCGCCCGTCGGATCGTGAGGCCGATCTTCCGGTGCGCATCGTATAAATAATACCAGGTATATAAATACCGCGCGAACAACCCAGAGAAGTCGTACAC
Organism: Nereocystis luetkeana; assembly: GCA_031213475.1. Classification (NCBI taxonomy): domain Eukaryota; class Phaeophyceae; order Laminariales; family Laminariaceae; genus Nereocystis; species Nereocystis luetkeana. The sequence goes on along the minus strand of JARUPZ010000011.1, from coordinate 3,535,793 downwards.
CACAACAAAGCTACGTATATATGTACCTGCTATGTTTCGTGCCCTGCCGACATACGTACCAGTATAGTTCAAAAACCACGTCGACCGCGATACATGCCGGAACCAAAAGTCAACTCCTACGTCGACAGCGATAGAGTCCTCCCTAAAGGAGTAAACGGCGAGTTATGGCCTACGCCAGCAGTCGCGGGCACCCTTCTATCCCTTCTTCTGTACACTTCGCCTCCAGCAGATAAAAGACCCCTCCTCTCCCTCCCGGCCCTGCATCCCCTCCCACCTTCTCCTGCACTCTGCCCTAATCAGACAGCTCCTCCCGCCCTACCCGCTTCCACGTCCTCCTACACTCCGCCGTGACCATGACCTTTTCACAACAGGAAAACAGCAGTCCTGCGTACCCCGTACGGTCGTCCCCCCTGGAAAAGGTGCGTGTTGCGCGTTCTCCCTATAATGCTGCTGCTTTTTATTACCCGCGCTACCCGCGCACGCTTGCGTTTTTTCTGCTTGTGTGGCGGCTTGATGGGCGCCAGTTTTACGCACCAGCTGGGGAGGAAGCCCCTACGCCTCCTCCCGCCTCCCGTCCCGATGGAAATGTGTGTGTCCGGTCTGCTGAAAAATATTTACTTGGTTTTCCCGCTGACATAATACTTCGCTGATTGCATCCGTGGGCTTGTCACCGACAGAATCTGAGGGCTGCGTAAGGCGTCTCCCCCCCCCCTACTCCCCCCCTGCATATCTGTCCACGGCGCTCTCTGACGCCCCGAGCATCCCTCTAGCGCATGCCCCCCCCCCGTCTGCCTGCCCGCCCGACCGACCGTACGGGTGAAGAGCTGACCTCCGCACGCCTCGCGAGGGGCGACTTCAACACTAATAACCTCATCTCGCCCAAACCCGAGCTACTAAATTTTCTACAGATATGCCGGGAGGAGAAATTCGGCACGAGCAACCGGTGGCTCCAAGTGGAGCAAGCCCCCCCTCGCCCTTCCCCCCCTCTCTCCCCCCCTCCCCCACCAGCTTACCCCCAATCGCGCACATCGGGCAACCATATGTGAAGGTCAAAAATTCAGAAAAGTCCCCTCCCCTCCCCCCGCATCCCCTCCCCCCTGCCCACTGCAACGCGAAGAGCATGTGCGCTCAACGCTCAGAAAGGTACACAGGACGCGCGCATCGCGTCCTCGACAACGCGCAAGCCCGGTAGGCGCCGTGCAATGCCCCCCAACAAAATCGTGCGGCAAATACAAAAAACAATAATCTCCCTCCCTTCCCCGTCCTCCCCCCCTCCTTCCCCCTCCCCCCTTCTCCGCATGGCCAGGCGATACCGCACACGCGGACAGCACGCAAAGAGCGCTCTGAAAAAGGCACATCGAACGACCCCCGAAAAGGTAGATCAAATGCCCCCCCTCTAGAAGATAAATCAAATGCCCCTCAAAAAGGTACATCGAACGCCCTCCGAAAAGGTACATGAAATGCCCCTAAAAAGGGTACACATCTTATGCCCCTCAAAGCGTTCCTCCACTATAAGGTACATCTTATGCCCCTCAAAAAGGCACATCAACTGCTCCCTGAAAAAAGGTGAATCGAATGAGCCTCTCAAACAGGTATATGAAACGCGCGGACCGCGTCCTCGACAGCCCGCACACCCGACAGGTAGGCGCCGTGCATGCTGCCCTCGTACCCCGCGCTAGTCGCCTCCCCCGCGAAAAACACGCGATCGAGGCTCCTCGCCCCCGGTTCCGCGGCCGTCCCGCCAGAGCCGACAAGGCCTATCGCCGCTCCCTGCCCGATCGAGTGCACGTCCGTGTCCCGAGCACCCACTGGGAAAAAACTGTAAGACCCCCGCTGGCACGGCTCGTCTGCCCAGCTGTTGCAAAAATTGGGGGTTGGGGGAGAGGGGGGAGGTATGAAGGGGGGGGAGGTGTGGGGTGAAAGACGGCGGGGGAGAGAGGGGGAGGGAGGGGGGGTTGTACTCGATAGGAGAGATGTACTCGATCTCATGCATGGCCGTAGTCGTATGACCATAGACCCACGCATCCCTACAATGCCGTGACGGAGCATGTCGGGTTTTCACCGACCAGGCAGACATTGCTTGCACCAAGCGCGAAGCGCCGTGAGGTGTCTGGCGAGTCGCATGAAGGGTGAGCTGCATCCTACTAAGAACCGCTTGTGAGGCGGACTTGCATATGGATGACAGCCTCAATGAGTTAATTTAATTTCCAGCGTAGGCACTTCCAGAGACAGCAATGGGAGTACTATGTAACTGCCTCTTGGGTGCCTTACCATGAACACTACGCAATGCGATCAATTCCCTTGTGCGGAGTAAAGGTTCTTTACCTCGCACAAATTATTTAACTCGACAACCAGCTTTGGACGACCGCCAAAAAAAAACAAAACGGTACCCTGGTTGTCTAGCTCACGTAGTTAGCGGCATGTTTTACAGTGTCGTTGCCAACCGAAGCCAACCCAACCTCTCTAAAATAGGGGGGAGGGAGGGGGGGGGGAGGGAGAAGGAGGGAAAAGGAGGGGGAGCGTACAACTCAATTGTTGGTTGCCTCAATAATTTGACCATTGACCACGCATCCCTTTCGATACGAAGCACCGAGGGAGGAGGGGCGGGGGGGGGGGGGGTTAGGGGCGGAGAATATGGCTATCTGCTCTATTAGTAGGGCATCAAAATAGAAAGGAATTAAAGTCGTCCCAACGCCCTATATATTCAGGTTGAGTACCCCCCAACACACAAGCTAACGCAGACCCTCACCCCCCCCCTCCTGCCTTCCCGCGACACACCCTCTCCACAGAAAACACGATGCGGACGCCGCGGCGGTGGCGCGGGGCACCACTCCATGCCGCAAAACAAAAACGCACCTGCTAACGACGACAGACACGGGTTCAGGTATCTCCTTGCCGTTCTTCGCGAAGGCATCGACTAGGGAAGGCTTCACCAGCCGACGGTACACCTCCCCCGCGTGCGCTTCTCTCCAGCCGTCCCCGCCCTCATTATTTCCAGCCCTACCCGCCGCCGACGCCGCGGCCACCGCAGCGGCGGCCGAAATGGCGTGCGCCCGCTCGCCCGTTATCGCCGCCGTGAGCACCGGAACTCCCTTAGACCACAGGTAATTTTCCAGGAAAATGGGAGCTGGTGACACGACGGCGGGGTTGGCCTCCGCAAGGGTGTCAAACGCCTCCTTCGATGCCCGCACAGCCGATGCCGACGGCTTAGCAACCTCCGCCGCCGCCGCTACCGGGTCAACTGGGGTTACCACGATGGGTACCCCCCCCTGCCTTTCCCCGGGTACGCTCGGGATAGCCTTGGTGGCGGTGGCGTGGGAGTGACCTATCGACACCGCTGGTGGCGGCGACGACTCCACACGCGGGAAGGGCGGCCCAGAAGAGACAGTGGAAGGGGTTTCCACTGGAGCCCCGGGAGGGGGGAGGGGACGGGAGCCATTGGGGGCGGCAGCGGCAGCGGCGGGGGGGAGCGGGGATGAGGAGCTGTCTCCCCCAGCGGGAGATGCGGCGGGACAGCACCCGATGAAGGGGGCGTCTGCGGGCCAAAACGCCTCTTGGAACTCCACGGTGACCTTCTCGTAATAGCCCATTCGCAGACGCGATAACGCCGCCCTGCTTGTCTGGTGACAAATAAATAAATGAATGTAGCAAGGCGGGGCGACGGTCGGTATCAATAGTCGTCCAAAGGGGAGGGACAAGGAACACGGTGAAGATATGCGCTTGCTGTTTTTTCTGCAACAAGGAGCCATATCGGGGAGAAGGTGTAGCTATCGGTGGGCGGCAGTGGAGGGGGTATGGGGGAGGGGAGGGAGGTCTTGTTGAATCTGCAGAAATTTGTTTTCTGTGGTTGACTTGACAACCAGGTACAAGGCAGTCGTTCTTCGTTATTAATAGTGCGGCTGACATAGTATGTCAGGGCGATGGTTGGCAGCGTGATTGGGGGAAGGCGCCACAATGGAATGACTGCGGTACCCTGGAGCACTATCCGCAACCTCATAATACAGTTTTCAATGCAACACACCTCGGACAGGTCATGATCTATCTAATTTGTCTACAGATAGATTATCAATAGTTTATAACCTGCAGTTGTGAGCGGTTGTGCGGGACCTGCAGAGCACAGATTCAACCCAGGGAACATGCGCTACGCCGATCGTGCGGGCTATACAGATCCCACCCGGCAACATCAGCTAAATCGATCAATATGCCGGGAACATATCTGCCTTGAAGTACCTACACCATGAAGCGCGAATCGGTCATCTGCCCGAGGTGTGTATGTAGTCTTCGAACGTGTACTGATCTCATGGCAACAAGGGCGGGTGGTGGGACGAGCGGACCCCTGTTGCGCGATGACATGCGATAACTTGGGCGCGCGTCACCGCCCGCCTGCCGACACCAAAAGCGCCCAAGCCGCGAACCTAACCCGCCCGCGCACGCATACAACAAAAACAAAAAAGAAAAGGACAGACAAAAAAACGCACTTCTGGTAGCGGAGGGTCAAACTCCACCACGCCCTGCTGCAGCAGCGGGAGCGGAAGGGCCACGATGACCGCGTCTGCCCGCACCACCTCCTCCTCCTCCTCCACCTCCTCCCCCGGCTCCACTCCCACCCCCCCTACCCCCGCCGCACCGTTTGGGGAAAACGCCTTCTTGATGGACACGTGAATCGCTCCTCCGGCCGCGTTTTTCTGGCTGATGTCGCTGCTAAAGCTGGTGATATTCACGCGGCGGACGGGCGCATTCAGGCGGATACACTCTCGCACCTGTCACACGGAAGCGGGGAAAGAGAGTCGGCAGAAAATCGCGGCACCAACATTGTCGTAGACGAGAGGAGACGAGACGGGATGAGATTATATGATATTACATTAGATCGAGATTGTGATTTCGAGATTGAGGCACCAAGCAAGGCACATACGGCAAGGGCAGGAGGAGTGTCAGCTCGAGAAAACGCGGCGAGCGAGCGAACCCGACGCGGCCATAGCCGTAGGATTATGCGGGCCACGATCATGTAGCTGAGGTATTCATTACAATTCACAATATAGAACTTACCTAACCAACTACGTATGAATAAATACGATAAATACGAACTGCAATGAATACAGTCGACGTTCTTCCTACATGTTCTTTTTGGCGGAATATTTTCCGGACAACGTTCCTATAGGTCAGCCAAGGGTTGGGGTTGGGGGTGTAGGGCTATAGGAGTAGGACTATTGCGGGGGACCATAGTAAATAGGGCAAACGGTACACAAATCTCTATATTTCCCTATTTTTACGAACAATATTTGGTCCTGTTAACTATGGTTCCCTGTAATAGTTTATTCCACTCTGTTCCTAAAAACAAGATAGATTTCATTGAATCTTAATGTAGTAAAGGTATTCATATTAAGGGACATAGTGGTATGGCGTTTCATCCACATACCCTTCTCATATTACTGGAACCACACGCGGTCCCCACAATACCTATGATTTTCCATACCGTATATGACGTATCCTATACTTCTGTTTCATGAAGTTTTATCGAAACATCCTTCTCGTAATACTGGAACCACTCGCGGTTCACACCATAACTATCATTTTCCATGCCGAACGCATCCTATCCTTACGTTTCTTTACATGCGTCTTGTATGCCTTTTTGCGTAGTCGGCTCATAGGCGGCTCGGCCATAGCGTCCGCGCGTGCATACGTGTTTATCATATACCTCTGGGTTGGCCATTGCCTGAACAAGGCGCCCGACTCCCCCCTCCACTACGCAGTGCGGACCCGGAAAATCTCCGTAGATACCCTGCGGATCGATCGGGGGAACGGTTCGTCGGGGCAGGCAAAGAGAGAAGAGCTCATGAACGTTTCCGTCGGTCGCAAATGGACGTTAGATTAGGGTATTTGCGAAGGTTGGAACCAATTTGGTTGGGATTCTTGTAGTACGGGGGGCCATAGTTAACCCTTTTAGAACCGCAGTCTCGTTTTGGGGACAATTGGGGACAACTTACTTGGAATTTGAGTGGCTTGTCCCCAAAACGGGACTGGAGTTCTAAAAGGGTTAACAGGACCAAATATTGTTAGTCAAAATGGTTAAACATATAGGTGTTTATGTATACCATAGGTCCTGTTAACTATGGTCCCCCGTAATAGTCTGTTTCGGCTTGGGTTGACTCTTGAGGAAGGAGTCGGTCTACGCTAGAGGTTCACCCAAATTTTTCTGGAGCTCCCCCACTTGAGCTCAATACTTCATCCGAAAGCTGACTCCAGCGAAAATCAAATTGCATCCTGACGAATAATCCCATGGCCCAAGTATATAAAAACATTGGCATCCCAACGATTTTGGGGTCAGGCACCGTCTTTCAGAAAAACCTTAGCGGAAATGCGCTACCTCTATTGTAGAACGCGTCGACAGTTCGATGGGTTTGTTCACTTGCATACAGGAAACATGGCCACAAACCCAGTCAAACTGGTTCCAACCAGAATCTGCGCAAAACACCCTCAATTCTTGCGGGCTGCCGCGGGCTGTAGCGCAGCGCACCCAAGTGCACCGGCGAGCCGTGGCACGGTGGGGGTTGCAATAAGGGGTTGCAAACAGGGGTTTTGCACTTAGGGGCTGCACTCAGGGGCTGCACTGAGGGGTTTTGCACTTAGGGGTTTTGCACTGAGGGGTTTTGCACTTGGGGGTTTCGCACTTGGGGGTTTTGCACTAAGGGGTTTTGCACTGAGGGGTTTTGCATTTAGGGGTTTTACTACGGGGTTTGACTGCGGAGTATGACTGCGGGGTTGCACTCAGGATTCGTAATTAGGCTTTGCGTCTAGGGGTCGGGGTTGCAATTCGGGGTTGCAATTAGGAGTTGCAATCAGGGGTTGCAATCAGGGAATGCAATCAGGGGTTTTGTACGTAGGGGTTTCGCACTTAGGGTTTTGCATTTAGGGGTTTTGCACTTAGGGGTTTTGCACTTAGGGGTTCTGCACTCAGGGGTTTTACTACGGGATTTGACTGCGGGGTTGCACTTAGGATTTGTGATTAAGGGTTGCGTCTAGGGGTCGGGGTTGCAATTAGGAGTTGCAATAGGGGTTGCAATTAGGAGTTGCAATCTGGGGTTGCAATCAGGAGTTGCAATCAGGGGTTGCAATTAGGGGATGCGAGACAGAGCCCAAACATTTAATCACCGACGGAGCTCCTCAAAACTGAGGACCCTACCCACAATCTTCGTACCCGAGGTGCCGTAAGGATTCGGGTTATCGCTCAGGGGTGCTGTCGTATTCACCAGCGCTCGTACCCTCGACAACAGGTAAGGGTGCTGAAGTCGGACACTTAACCCTTTAGCACTACTGTACTGCATTCCCGTTTTGGGGGACAACCTACTTAGAATTGGCGGCTACGTATAGCACAACCCGTGATCCGTGGCGATAAGTGCGATGCGTGTGCGATGCATGCTCCGCCACGTGTCTCAGCCCGTGCATTCTTGATGTAGTCGGCCGGGTGGCTTCGGCCTCGTGTCTAGTCTGGTCTGCCCGTCGGCTTGAGCATTACAGGAATACCTGTAGGTGACTCAAGCAGTTCTAATGAGTTCGGCGTCGGCTGGCCGTGTTTCGTACGTGCAACCACGATCCTCCAACCGCGTTCGTAATACAAAACACTCTCGAACTATTCCTGTGTGTGGGTTGGTGCGTTACCCTGCCCCACCGTCAATATCATCTTTGGTACAAAACGCTCTTAAAACGCTTTTTTTGTGGGTTGGTGTGTTTCTCGCGCCTCCACAGACCTGTCCACCCGGGAGAACCTTGTCGTCCATCTCGAGAGACCTAAGCTGCATCTCGTCCAAGTCGCACCCGAACCAGAGGGACAGCGTCAGCAGCCGCAGCCGCAGCCGCGCCATCTCGCGCTCGGAAAGGGAGCGGAATGGCTCCTCCAGAAGAATGCCTTCGATGGCGTCTGTACCGGGGGGCGCGGGGAGGGAAGCGGGCAAGCTTTCGTGTGATACTTCGATCAAGCGCGCACTACGGGCTTCATAGGACCTCACGACGGATGTGTATCCCGTATTAAGGGAAAACATACTACTTGTACGGCGCGCTCACACGCGACAGAGCGGTCGATCAGACCATGCCTGCACTTGTCTTTTTTTAGTCGCTCTCTCCGCCCCCCCCCCCCCCCCGCCCCCAAAGACGTTTTATATTTGAGCTTCGAAGGGGTGGAGCTTGCAAACGATTGCTGCAAGATGCCTGCATGGGCATGAAGCTTGCATACAACTGCTGCAAGTCGCGTGCAGGTTGCACGCACAAGCGCCAACGCATGCACCAAGCGCATTCAACACTTACAACTACGCGATAGCTTTTTTTTCCACACTACCGTAATCCCAACTCCAAGTACAACGCCCCCGAAGAAAAATCGGTTCAAGTTCTCAAGGGGGTGTAGTGGTGCCAATTCGATGCGAGTTGACGAGGGAATAAAAGGCTGAAGTCTTCTCGCGATAAAAATGAAGGCACGTACCGTAGCGGGAAGGGGGGAGAAGAGCCTGCTATGTGACCCCGGATCTGAGTTACGAGTTAGAAGGAGAGAAAGAAGAAGATGGGCGAAGATAATGAATGGGATGAGCAAAAAAAAAAAAAAAAAAAAAAAAAAGTGGTGCCGTGCACGCACGTATGATACAGCAACGCACGAGCATCACTACCGGGGGGCCTCTCACCGCCAGCCGAAGCGTTGCAATCGCCGCACGTCCCCGCCATGTCGCTCACCCTGCTCATCAGCTCAGAGTACGCATCGTTGGTCCCCTCTACCTCCAACTCCGCCGCTCGCTCCCCGCCTCCGCACAAGACAACCGACGGAGTGTCATCTGTCCAAGGGTTCCCGTCGCAAACCTACCGCCGGATTCGGTCGGATGCGGTTTGGTTCGGTTGAATCCGGGCATTGGTCGGATTCGGTCAGATTCGGCCGCAATCGGTCAGATTCGGTCCGGTTCGGTGTTGTTTAAAATAGCATTGCATTGCACGTGGTTGTGAACTATGATACCCAGACACAGCTTTACGGCGGTATCATTATACGTATGATACAGTGGAAATACGTAGGTCGGCTGCGCTTTGAGCGTGGGAAAAGGCGCGCATTGCTTGAAGCAGACCATCTGTGGCACAGCAGCAGCAGTATTACTGCCGCAGCAATACTAGCAGCAACAACATGAAAAACAGCAACAGCAGCGACAACAACAACGACGACAACGATGACAACAACAACAGCCCCAACCCATTATTTCTATAAAAATGCCGATGTCTCCCCCCCCCCCTCCCTCGAGGGCACATTATGGCCTCTCGTGTCAGCTATGGAAACCCTTCTGGCGGGGAACGTAGTCTAACGTGAACCGGTAGGTCAACACGGAGTCCAGCAGTAGGCGTCCTGCCCACCCCAACCTACTACGTGTGCTACGGGGTACCGGCACCAGGTCCTCACTGCAAAAAAAATGCCATCCTACTCTACTTCTAGTTTACACACCCAAATAAGGGTGCCGCTCTACACTTTAAAACGGGTTTCTTGGGTAGCAGCGGCATACAGCAGTATTCTAGGCCGGTTGCGCGTGCCTGCTTGAGATTGATGCCAGCTTCTCTGGCCAAGTCCGTTAGAGGGTTGCCGATCGTGCCGTGGACGTACCCCGCCCCTAAGTCGCACATGACGCCCGACCGATGTTGCCGAGTGCGCATCTGACAGAGCCAACCAATCAGGGGGGAGGGGGGGGGGGGGTACTCATTTATCATGCATGGCCGTGGTCGTATGACCATAGTCCCTCGCATCCCCATAATGCCGGGACGGAGCACGTCGGGTTTTTACCTACCAGGCACATATTGCTTGCACCAAGCACGAAGTGCCGTGAGGTGCTGGGCGAGTCTCTTTAAGGGTGAGTTGCATCCTACTAAGAGCCTCTCCTGAGGCGGATTTTCTTGTAGATGGATGACAGCGTCAATGGACTGATTTATTTGCTCGTGTGGCCACTTCCAGAGAGAGGCACCTGGTGTACTATGTAGCTGCCTCGTGGGTCCCTTCCCATCACACTATGTGATACGACCATCCCTCTTGCGCGGAGTAAAGGTTTTCCACCCCGAACGCATGATCTTACTCGACCACCAGCTGCGACCGACCGTCTAAAAAACAAACAAACAAACAAACAAACGGTACCCTGCTTGTCTAGCTCACGCAGGGAGAGGTGTGTTTTACAGCATCGTCACCAACCGACGCCGACCCAACCTATATATACTAGGCATAGAATTATAGATGGGGGGCGGTGGCAGTAAATATATGCCCTGGGATTATGTTGACATACGAGCGGTACATACAGCAGCGGCAGGATCATCGTCAGCAACAGTAGGATCCTCATCAGCAACAGCAGCATCATCATCGTCATCACCACCACCATCACCATCACCAGCATCAGGATAATCGCAATATGTATCATCATCATCATCACCACCACCACCACCATCATCATCACCACCATCACCATCATCACCACTACCACCACCACCACCATCATCACCACCATCATCACCATCATTATCATCACCACCATCATCACCATCATCACCCCATCACTACCACTACCACCACCACCACCATCACCACCACCATCATTATCATCACCACCACCATCGCCATCACCATCACCAGCAGCAGCCGCCGCCGCAGCAGCAGCAGCAGCGGCGACGAGCCGACGTTCTTACCCGGCCCCCGATGCCCGCGGTCGCCTCCAAAATAACGACTTTATCCCTCGGCCACCCCCTTCGGAGGAGCTCCCTCGTGGCTGACAGGCCCGCCATGCCGCCGCCGACAACGACCACCTGTTTCGTTTGTTCGCCGATATGGGTTTCAACAACAAAAAGAAGGCGTTGCGAGCGCCGAACGAGGACGCGCAACAGCCGTAGTCGACGAGGGGTGCGCGGGCGGAGGTGAGGTGGGGCTGGTATTAATAACACGGAAAAAACATCACACTCGCCCACGGGGTGAATTTTCTTATTTGGGAAAAGGGTGTGTTCTACCCCAACTCATAGACGTGGCACCTCCCGGATTCCGTATTCTCTAGGAAAAATCAGCCTGACTTTCTCAGTGCTCGTTTTCTTAGTATACGTGAGGATGCGAGCTACTGCGCGGAGGTGAGATCGATTTTCAGCGCTCGTTTTTCGACAGGCGGCGAGTTATCACACGGGGGGTAAAATGCAATGGATTTAGTTTTCACGACGGGACGGGACGGCAATGTTTTTTTCCTCGGCAGGGCGGGACGGTATACATATTTTTTCTCTTTCCCGCTGCAAGGTCGGCGCGGTTGTACGTGAAGAGTTTCCCGCGCTGCTGGCTGTGCGCAGGGAGCCGTCCCGAGGCAGGTAACTTTGTGATCACACTCCGCACTTGACCTTTTTCTTCCCGACCGGCGGCTCAAACTCCGAAAGTGTTGCCACACGGGCGATGTCTTTTGATTCCTTACTACCCCTGCCCCAAGGACTGCTGTTGCGGTGCCAGCTGGTGGCTGTTCAAATGGTTGTGCTTGCGCTGTGTTCTGGTGGCTGTGGAGGTGCAAGTGGTGGATGGTGGAGGTGGTGGCGGCGGCGGTGGTGCCACAATAGCTAGTGCCGCCGCTGGACGATTGACCCCGCCCGTGAGACGGGCATCCATGGCGTCCGTGCCGGCCACACCAGGGTTGGTGGCCGTGAGTTGAGTGGTCTGTGCTCGTGTGTGGTGGACCAAAGATGTCGGGAGACAGCATTTTTGCCCTTGACAGATACCGTCAAGGCAAATATCTTGACAGACAGCCTTGACAGCCAAAACCCGGGGACGGCAAGAAAAATCCCCGTTCTTCTGGAAACGCCTGAAAATATTGGCGAAAGTAGTGTGCTTTCCTGTATTTTTGTTTGTTTCGGCATTTTGATACATTTCCGAGTCCGATCGTAAGAAAAATGCAACTGAATTGCAGAATCTCGATATTTTAAAGCACGCTCCTTATGAAACGAGTAAAACAGCTACACGTGAAAATAAAAAATAGGGGTTTCCACACATGTATTGAGGCTAATTCTGCCAGGGGGGGTAGGGGGCATATTTCTAGACAGATGGGTTTGCCTTGACAGACAGACAGCTTGACACTGACATGTCTCCTGACATATTTGGTGGACAGCTGGTGGCTGTGGCGGGTATTGCGCATGGCAAAACGAAATATGAAGATTAGTGAAAAAAACTATACCCATACCAGGTGCCCCTTACTGCTTCGCACTAATTTTTGAAAAAAAAATGTACTTCGTAATTTGTACGTTCTGTGAAACATATAAATACATCACCCTCAGCACAGCTTCTGCAAAAAAGAAGAAGAAAATACATTTTCATATTTGTGAAGCTCGAAATTTCGTAAACTCGTGGTGGGAATGGACGGGAATAAACGATCACCAGTGTATCTTCGACGGGAAGAGGCAAGTTGAAGCGGCGGGAGGGGACTGACTGCTGTATGTGACAACAGAGTGCAGTTTTTTTACGGAACGGGACGGTAAATATACGGTGTCATGACGGGATGGGACGGCAATTTCCAACGGGAGATATTTTATCGGCGGGACGGGACGGCAAAGTACAACAGGAGAGATTCGACGGGACGGGACGGTAATTTACAGCGGGAGAGGCTATTTTGTTATTTCGACGGGACTGGGCGGTAAGTGACGACGGTCAGGGAGTTTGTCGGGGGGAAGAGACGACGGGGCCATTTTGACGACGGTTTTACCGTCCCGTCCCGCCGTTACCGCCGTTACCGTCCCGTCAAAATACCGTGAAAAGCCTTGATTTTTTCGTGTGACGTACCTGGGTGTTACGTTGCGCGTAATCACCTTCACGCCGTAACCGACATCCCTGGCAATGAGGAAGATACCCCCGTCCTCGACGGGTGTGAGGCTGCTAGACCCACTGCGGTCGTGTTCCGTGGCCGGCTCTGGCAAGCGAGAGAGAAAATCAGCATTGCCGTTGGCGCTGCCCTTGCGCTCGAGGGTGTAGTCGAACGCTGTGAGGAACTCGAGCCACCGCTGAACTCGCGCGTTGTGATCCCCTACTTTGACGATGCTCTCAAGAGCCTTGTGGTCCGAAAATATGCGAAACTTTATCCCCCATAGGTAAGCCGCGGAGTCGCTTGACAGCCCAGACAATGCTGCCCGCTTCCAGGTCCAACGGGGTCCAGTGCCTCTCGGAATCGAGAGTAGCGCGGCTGATATAAGCGATGGGCCGTACCGAGCGGTCCAGTTGTTCTTGTTCAAGCGCGGCACCAAAACCGTCGATGCAGGCGTCACGGTACACGCGAAAGGGGCGGGAGCCGTCGGCTATAGCGTCCCAGTCCGGGAAGACCACAATTGGCGGGGCAGCGAGCTCGGCGAGGATCTGGCGAAGGATAACTTTCCATGGCCGGCGTACAGACGTACTTAGCCCCCTTCCGGAGGAGGGCAGTGAGAGGCCGGATCCTTTTAGACAGGTCGGGCAGGAATTTGCGATAATATCCCACGCCGCCCATCAATGCACGGGCCTGCTTGAGCTTCTTGGGCGTGGGCATTTTCAACAAAGCCGAAATTTTTTGCGCATTGGGGCGCATACCCGCGGGCGAAATGGAGTGGCCCAGAAAATTAGCGTCCGTGGCGCCGAGGCGGGCCTTCGAGGGGGAGAGCTTGAGGTTGTGTTTGCGCAGGCGCTCGAAAAGGGCTCGTATCGTCTTGACGTGGGCCGTCGGATCAGAGTCGGAGACGATCACACCATCGAGGTAGGCCGCCACCTGTGCCAGGCCTTTGATGACTTCGTTCATCACTTTGACGAACCAGCCGGGCGAAGCACTGCTGCCTTGGGGCATGACGAGCCACTCGTAGAATCCCGTAGGAGTGCAAAACGCGGTGAGGGGGACGGTGTCTTTGTGCGCGGTAATTTGGTGGAACGAGGAGACCAAATCGAAGAGAGAAAACACCCATCCCTTCCCCAGGGAGTCGAGAACTTGATCCACGCGAGGAATAGGCAGCTGGCTGAGGTTGCTGATCTGGTTGAGTTTCTTGTAGTTCACTGTGATCCGAACGCCTCCAGACTTTTTCGGGATGACCACCAGCGGCCGCTCAAGCACGGAGAGGTCGAGTGCTGGATCAGACCTGCCGCTAGATACTGATCCAAGGTGGCCTCCACTTCCTTGGCCAGGATTGGGTTGATGAGGTGCGGCCTGGACGTGACAGGAGCGCTTCCTTCCGGTCTCCGTCGTGCACGAAAGGAATAAAGTGGCTCTTCTATCTCTAAGTCGAACATCAACGTGAGTACCAACGAGTGCCGGCTTGATAAGCAGACCTGTTCAGGGATACTGTCCCCGTGATCTTAACAATGGCCGGTCGACGAGGGCTGCGGCCCTAACCCTGACCCACGCACTACGCGGCGATCCGGACGATCGACGGAGCGCTTCGCGTACGTGGTAGGCGGCGGTCCGAGGTCCAAGATCGCGGACACACCGAAGTGCAGACCACTCTGACCGCAAAATGTAAGGAGCTTTTTGTATTGAATACTATTAATAGTGTAGAAATATTTATGTATTTCGGGACAGAGCGGTACGATACAATGCGCCTACAGAAAGCATGATACTCAATACGCGTACAGTAGTAGTATCATACCAGGTACACATCACGCACCGAGGTGCATACATACGGGTTATGGTCCTGCTTTTGCGTTTGCAGGGGGGGTCCAGCGTAACGTACAGTACACGAATCTCGAGGCGGCGCCGTGGATAGCTGATTTTCGCTTCTCGGCTGCACTCGGTATGCTTTTTTCTTGCCGTTTTCCTGGACTTCGGGAGGTGGCCTCCTACTTTTTAAAGTTTCCGAGTTTCGGGTCGGGTTTTTTTCTGCTCGGCATGTTCCTGGATAGTTTTTTCTTCGGCTGGGTTGGGGATGGATTTCGCGTATTTTGTCCTGCCTACCCCCCGCTCAGTGTCGGGGCTGGACTGGGTAATCCGGCCACTCATTTGTGGCACAGGACACGCTTCCGGAGTTGTGAGCTGGGTTTAGGTAGTTCTTCGCGTGTTCCGTGCTATTTTTCTTTTCGTCCTACCGATCCCCCTCCCGCTCGGGAGCTGGGGGCGATCTGGATAACATTGACAACGCCTGCTGGGGAACAGGACCGTCTCGTTTCTTGTGTCAATACTTTCGCTTTTCCGTCGGCACTTTCTCGCCCTACCCACGTTGCGGGTGACATGGCGATGGCTTTCGTTGACGATTTATTCCTGCCCCTTTAGGCTAGCTAGGTCTTCCTTTCTTTCTCCTTTTTGACGTACTTTGCCGGCTCTGTTCCCTTGCCGTTCAGAGGTGTGGGAGTGGGTTTTGAGGAGCAGCACCTTCGACTCGTGTTCTAGCTTCTAGCTCGTGCAATCGGGGTTTCCACGAAATTCCCAGAATTCCGCATGTACGGCTCACCAGAGTGGGCTAGTGTTATGGTACTGCTTTGAATGAGGCTGAAAGCACGGTGATTGCCTGGGTTCAGGTATTGGGATCGTATTTGTAGTACTTGGGAGGCGTATCTTAGATACCAGGAGTTTTCCCAGCGAGGCACGAGCCAGGCTCTCAGTCTCCTCGTGCACGAAAGGAATAAAGCTCCTCTTCTATCTATCTCAAAGCAAACAAAACACACGTGAGAACCAACGAGTACCGACTAACTGCGCAAACCTGTTCAGGGATGCAAAGTGTCCCGACCTTGATCTTAACACACAGCAGCAGTTCAGCATCGGCCCTCTCGCAAGAAAACAGGCTTTTCAAGAAATCTAGCCCAGAGAATTTATTTTCACTTGAAGGAAGGAGTGTAGCCTACATACGAAGACACTCGCTGTCTGTAGGAAGATTGCACGAGAAATCTACCCCATTATCGCTCGAAGAAAAAAGGGATCTAGCCTATAGAGCAGCATGTGAATACCGTCCGTCTAACACTGTAACACAGGTTACAAGAAAGCACACACCCCCGCACGAATGTCACGATTTGCTCGACGACAGGGAGGGTGCGAACGCCGAGCGACATCTCGTCAAGACCTTTAGAAAAAAGGCCATCCTGTCTTTGCGTGTGCCCCACCTTTTGCCTTGGAGAAAACTCGGCCCGGAAATTCGTCGAGTGTGTGTGTCATCGCTATTGCGGGTGACCATAGTAAATAGGACCAAATGTTGTTAGTAAAAATATATAAATAGGTAGGTTTTTGTGTATATACCATACCAGGTAGGTCCTATTTAATATGGTCCCCCTTAATAGCGTGATGCCAGCATCACGGTATGAACATGACATTGTATGTCGTCGTAGAAGTGGCCGCCAACCTGGTACCGTGTGCCGCCCCGCCTGCTGAGATGTTTTCGGTTTGGTTTTCCTACCTCGTGCATCTGACGTATGTAGTCTAGGCCCTATCGTATAAGTCATGCCTTAAAGAATGCCTTAGAGCCCTTTCTCAGCAGAGCCCCCTGCCTTAGACGCTGTTTCGTGCCTTACGTGCCTTACTCCCGTAAGGCAACGTACCTGCGCTCGAAAAGGGGCAATAAGGCACGTTTCGTGCACCAAAATAACGCCGTTGATACGAACTCCCTGAAAACAGGGCTTGGGGTCACATAGCTTAGGTCGCTCTGGTCAAAGCCAGGTCACCTGTGTTGCACTGCCCACAAAACACAAAAAAAAGTCCCGACAACAAAGTCAATGGAAGCACGTCTGCCGCCGTTTTTTTTCTGAGGACATTTCGTTTTTCTGCTCTAGCTCGACCGTTCCTTGCGAGCAAAAAATTGGCAGACCGGATATGAGCTCCTTGGTGCACTCCCGTGAGTGTGCCAAAGCGACAGCACTTTTCGTGTCCTCCTTCATACCGGACCTTGTCGCTGAATGGTTGAACTTTGTGGTTCCAGGCGCTTGAATTTTCGGTTTCTTGTACTGTAGCCAAGTATTTTTCTGCTGTAGAACGAGAAGGAGGAACGCACTCGTTACTTTTTTGCACTCGTTACTCCTGGGTTCCTCCAGCTCTAGTTCTGCAGCAGAAAAAAATACTTGGCTACAGTACAAGAAACCGAAAATTCAAGCGCCTGGAACCACAAAGTTCAACCATTCAGCGACAAGGTCCGGTATGAAGGAGGACACGAAAAGTGCTGTCGCTTTGGCACACTCACGGGAGTGCACCAAGGAGCTTATATCCGGTCTGCCAAATTTTTGCTCGCAAGGAACGGTCGAGCTAGAGCAGAAAAACGAAATGTCCTCAGAAAAAAAACGGCGGCAGACGTGCTTCCATTGGCTTTGTTGTCGGGACTTTTGGCAATATCAGCTTTTTTTCGTGGGCAGTGCAACACAGGTGAGGTTAGCGGTCAGCCATCTGCAGAGAGTCTATAGGGACTTCTGGCTAAGCTACAAGGAGCAACTTCCCTTATGGTTCGATCTGGTCCGCAAGCTGTGGCTTTTTCAGCCATCATCGGCGATGATGAAACGCGTGTTCTCGGTGGTGAACGACGTGTTTGGCGCGCAGCAAACAACTATCTCGAACGATCTGTTCGAGCTGACGGTCATGTTGCGCCACAGCCGCGGAATTCGGCGCGGCACCAGAATGGATGCTCCCGAACCCAAACCCATCGCGTAGTAGGTTGCCACTAGTGGGGGGGGGGCAGCGGCGGGAGAAAGGAGTCTGTATGTTGTCTGCTGACGCTTGAGACAGTTCGTCCCAGTAAACGCTTCGATTTGCCCGTCTCTTTTGTTTCCTCTTCTTTCTCTGTGCCCGGATTGGGTTTGGCTTTCGCCCGTGAGCATGACGTCAGGGGAAACCGAGTGATTGTAAGATACCTGGTACCTGGTAAGTATCATACGAGTACGAACGAACTTGGTTACGCTGGAGTTGGGTGGAGAGGACGGTTTATTTTACGAAGTTTGCACTACCGACGAATACCTTACCGTCGACCACAGCACCGCGGTTGGCTGAACGCGTACAGACCGCTGTTGCTGTGCTGCTGTTGTACATATCCCTTTTCCGTCGGTGTACGCACGCATGCACGCATCCGCACTGTGGTTGATGTATGTTGAGCTATGTGCTGGGTTATCTATGAAAATGCAAGCTGTGACGTTGATTGTGATTTTCCTGGTACAATGTTCCCAATAACTCACTACTGGTACTCAGACAAGCACACTTTATCCTGCTTTGCTGCTGTACTTGCAGTCCAATCGTGCCCGACTCTTGTCGTATGTGATGCATATACCGTACCTAACCTATGTGTCCACTTCTCTACGTTTCAAACGCGCGCTAGGGTGGAAAAGGGCTGCGAGGCACGTCTAAGGCATTTTTTAAGGCATTTGCCTTAGCCAGATAAGGCATTTAAGGCATGAAATGGCACTTAAGGCAGATGCCTCACAGCGCGCCTTACCCGATTTTTTCCCCCTGCGGCGCACTTTAGGGCGCATGCCTTAACCCGATTTCGGCGTCCCTTATTCACTAGGGCTTAATGTAGTCCCGCTTTGGATTCAAACCCATCAAATTCTGAGTAGCTCGTCCCCGAAACTGGAACGCAGTCCAAAAAGGATGAAGTATCCCCGGAAGCTGGAACGCATTCCAACAAGGATGAAGTATATCCCTGGCAATCAACTATTGACGGGGGACCATTCGCCCAGCGCTTTCACAACATCCTTGTCAATGTTTGGTTAACAGGAGAAGTCCCTCAGCAATGGAAAGATGCGATCATCAAGGTCCTTCACAAAAAGAAGGATCGAACTGACTGCAACAACTATAGAGGGATTTCGCTTGTTGCCCACGCAGGCAAAGTGTTGTTGAAAATCGTCGCGTCCCGCCTCAGCAACTACTGCGAGACCGAGGAACTACCCCCCGAGGAACAGTGCGGCTTCCGCCCCGCACGATCAACGATTGATATGTTGTTCGTCGTGCGCCGGCTGCAAGAGCTCGGACGACAGAGGAAAATCCCCTTATACGTGTGCTTCATCGATCTGCAGAAAGCGTACGACTCTGTCGACCGAGAGCTGTTATGGAAGGTACTCACACGCTTTGGCGTACCAACCAAGATGCTGAGAATTATCCGTAATTTCCACGATGGCATGCGGGCTCGCGTGCGTACTGATGACGGCGAGCTCTCGGAATGGTTTGATGTCACGCAGGGGCTGCGGCAACTATCACCGTTACTGTTCAACGTGTTCTTCGCTGCTGCGTTACACGTCGTACTAGTACGCTTCAGCCAAGACGAAGCCATTGTAAGGGATTTGGTCCAACTCAGTGAAGCTGGAGTAGTTCGAACAGGGAAGGAGGAGCCATTGGCGTGCGTGCGAAGGTCTGTATGGGGCATGTTGTACGCCGATGATGCAGGAATTGTCTCGAAGTCGGCTGAAGGGCTCGCGAAAATGATGACAGTCATCGTGACTGTCTTCGAAGCAGCAGGCCTCACGGTGTCGAAAAACGAAGACAGAGACAATGGTCCTACAAACACCAGACCGGACAACCCTCGCACCACCGCTCGTCATCGAAGCGGCAGGTCAGAGGTATAAGCAGACGACCCAGTTCTTATACCTAGGCGGCGTTATCCACGAAAACGCTGCGCTCTCGCTCGAAATCGACCGACGGATCCGCCTCATGCGAGCATGCCTCAAACGGTTCGGCCCGGAGTTGTATGATAGGACCACCGCCCCCCTTAGCCTTAAAGTCCGAATGCTGAAGGCCGAGGTGATTGAGACCCTGCTGTACGGGTGTGTGACGTGGACCCTCAGAGCGGAACACTTTGCCAAGCTTCGAACGGCTCACCACCAAGTCCTGCTGCGAGTCATTGGCTTCCAGCGCCGACTTCATACTGACCATGCCACCCTCTCGTACGCGAAGCCCTCAAGATGACACGTTGCGAGAGCATCGAAACGACCATTCGTAAACGGCGGCTCTTCTTTGCGGGGGGCGTGGCACGGCAAAGCAAGGAGCGATTACCCAGTCGGGTAATGCTCGGGACGATAACTGGTGGGGAGAACCCGAGACCAGGCGGACAGTGTAAGACTTGGCATAGATGCATAGTCGAAGACCTTAGGGAGTTCCGAGCCACCGAAGGGTCAACGGAAGTTGCCCCCTTGGTGTTTGGAGTTGAGACCGCGTTGTGGTCCACTGCAGCCAAAAAGGCGGGGAAGTGGTACCGGGGGATCCTTGAAGCAGCCGAACGGTTCATGGTGAGGTGGCACGAGGCTGAGGCTGAGATGAGTAGGCAGCGCCGCGCATCCGCCGTGGATGGTGCCCAAGGGAACGGGGGGGGAGGGGGCAACAGGAGAAGTGGCATAAAGCCCGACCGAGGGAATGCGGAGAGGGGGGGGAACAGGAGGGGTAGAAGGGAAACGGCGGTAGACGAAAGTAGGAAGGAGATGGCAGACAGGGTAGCAAGGCACCAAGTCGACTAGGAAGTAGAACATGACCATACTACTAGTGCTACCAACTGGTGCAGCTGGCTCGAACGTGGTCTTCCCTTGTCTTCTCTTCTTGTTTTGTTTTTTTTTCTTTCTTGCGCTGACTCTCCCGTGATTTTCATATTATTTTTTTCTCTTCCTTTTCTGATTGATAAGCCGTACTGAAGGAGCCGTGTGGCGTGGTTGGAAGACGAATCTGCTCTGCTCGGCTCGTATTGTCTGACGCCAAGGGGCTGGGCATAGTTGACGAACGCAGGGCGGAGACGGCAGTCTGGGTAGCAAGGTACCAGGCGGATTAGCAGGGAGAACCTGGCTATACTACTCGTACCACAAGCTGCTGCCGCCACCTGGAAGGTGCTTTGGGCTTTGGTCTGCCTGTTATTTCCCCTTTGTTATTTTTCCTTGTTACTTTTTTCCTTGGTTCTTTGTCTTACTCTGTTTACAAGCAGTGGTGATGTTTTTTCTTATTTTATTTTATTTTCTTTCTTTTCTCCAGCTCGTTCTTTTTCAAGTGTTGGCCACCTCGCCTGCGGGGGGGGGGCACGACAGATTGTTTCTCCTAGATTTTGCTTTCATTTTTCTTCTTTTTCTTTTTCGATTTGCCTACCTTGTTTTTGTTTTCTCTTTGATTGTTTCTTTTCGTTTCACTATTTCATAAATTGCGGATGTCGTGCCTGTCGTATCTAGTATGATGACATTTTTTTTTTTTTTTTTCTCATCCCATTTATTATCTTCGCACATCTTCTCTCTCTCCTTCCAACTCGTAACTCAGATCCGGGGTCACATAGCAGGCTCTTCTACTCCCTTCCCGCTACGGTACGTGCCTTCATTTTTATCGCGAGAAGATTTCAGCCTTTTCTTCCCTCGTCGACTCGCATCGAATTGTGCCTACCCACGCTGCAAGGCGCTCTCAACAATTGAATCCTTGTTTTTATTTTTGCAAATAAAGTCAAAGTCCGACCCACCTGGGGCTCGAACCCAGGACTCAAACAAGTAGAATTCGAGGTTAACCACTTGGACCACCGGGGCGACCAGCATGGCTTTGCATTGCCCACTGCAGTGCACACTGCACACGTGGCAACGTAGTATCTCTGTGGCGTAGCTTTGTGACCACAGAACTTGTATCTCTTCTAGGATTGAAGAATCGGCACGGACACTGGTTGTGCTGGATGTCGACGGGTAGAAAGAACGGTTTAATGTGAAGAACACACACACACACCTATGGTATACATCGTTTCGTTTTGTTTTATTCCATGTCTGATATAATTTGTACCTGGTTCGTAAAAGATGAAGCAAAATAGCCGTCATCGGACTATCATAATATATCAATAGTCAAACTACTGTAGAGTCAGTTAGTTGGCTACCAACTATAATCACTATTATTAATAGTAGCCGAGACGTCCAGCCGACTCACAGCCCTATTTTTACGGGGGACCATAGTAAATAGGACCTACGGCATACACAAAAACCTATATATTTCCCTATTTTTGCTAACAATATTTGGTCCTATTTACTATGTGTGTGTTCTTCACATTAAACCGTTCTTTCTACCCGTCGACATCCAGCACAACCAGTGTCCGTGCCGATTCTTCAATCCTAGAAGAGATACAAGTTCTGTGGTCACAAAGCTACGCCACAGAGATACTACGTTGCCACGTGTGCAGTGTGAACTGCAGTGGGCAATGCAAAGCCATGTCATCATACTAGATACGACAGGCACGACATACGCAATCTATGAAATAGTGAAACGAAAAGAAACAATCAAAGAGAAAACAAAAACAAGGTAGACAAATCGAAAAAGAAAAAGAAGAAAAATGAAAGCAAAATCTAAGAGAAACAATCTGTCGTGCCCCCCCCCCCGCAGGCGAGGTGGCCAACACTTGAAAAAGAACGAGCTGGAAAAAAGAAGAAATAACAAAAAACACCACTGCTTGTGAACAGAGTAAGACAAAGAACCAAGGAAAAAAGTAACAAGGAAAAATAACAAAGGGGAAATAACAGGCAGACCAAAGCCCAAAGCACCTTCCAGGTGGCGGCAGCAGCTTGTGGTACGAGTAGTATAGCCAGGTTCTCCCTGCTAATCCGCCTGGTACCTTGCTACCCAGACTGCCGTCTCCGCCCTGCGTTCGTCAACTATGCCCAGCCCCTTGGCGTCAGACAATACGAGCCGAGCAGAGCAGGTTCGTCTTCCAACCACGCCACACGGCTCCTTGAGTACGGCTTATCAATCAGAAAAGGAAGAGGAAGAGAAAAAATGAAATGAAAATCACGGAGAGTCAGCGCAAGAAAGAAAAAAAAAACTAAACTAAAAGAGAAGACAAGGGAAGACCACGTTCGAGCCAGCTGCACCAGTTGGTAGCACTAGTAGTATGGTCATATTCTACTTCCTAGTCGACTTGGTGCCTTGCTACCCTGTCTGCCATCTCCTTCCTACTTTCGTCTACCGCCGTTTCCCTTCTACCCCTCCTGTTCCCCCCCCTCCCCGCATTCCCTCGGTCGGGCTTTATGCCACTTCTCCTGTTGCCCCCTCCCCCCCCGTTCCTTTGGGCACCATCCACGGCGGATGCGCGGCGCTGTCTACTCATCTCAGCCTCAGCCTCGTGCCACCTCACCATGAACCGTTCGGCTGCTTCAAGGATCCCCCGGTACCACTTCCCCACCTTTTTGGCTGCAGTGGACCACAACGCGGTCTCAACTCCAAACACCAAGGGGGCAACTTCCGTTGACCCTTCGGTGGCTCGGAACTCCCTAAGGTCTTCGACTATGCATCTATGCCAAGTCTTACACTGTCCGCCTGGTCTCGGGTTCTCCCCACCAGCTATCGTCCCGAGCATTACCCCATTGGGTAATCGCTCCTTGCTTTGCCGTGCCACGCCCCCCGCAAAGAAGAGCCGCCGTTTACGAATGGTCGTTTCGATGCTCTCGCAACGTGTCATCTTGAGGGCCTTCGCGTACGAGAGGGTGGCATGGTCAGTATGAAGTCGGCGCTGGAAGCCAATGACTCGCAACAGGACTTGGTGGTGAGCCGTTCGAAGCTTGGCAAAGTGTTCCGCTCTGAGGGTCCACGTCACGCACCCGTACAGCAGGGTCTCAATCACCTCGGCCTTCAGCATTCGGACTTTAAGGCTAAGGGGGGCGGTCGTCCTATCATACAACTCCGGGCCGAACCGTTTGAGGCATGCTCGCATGAGGCGGATCCGTCGGTCGTGGAGAGATTCAGTTCCGGTCCCCTCACAAGGAAACCTGAAATCGGGCTCAGCTTGACTTTCTTACTCTGGGCTCGCGCGGAAGCACACTTTCTTACGTCGCCCTTTCTTATTTTCGTCCCCGAGACATTTCCCTAGTGATATTACGGGGGACCATAGTTAATAGGACCTGGGGTATAGATAAAAACCTACCAGTCCGGTCGAAAATATAAGCCTGATTTGGAAAAACCGAAATATAAGCCTGATTTGGAAAAACCGAAATATAAGCCTGATTTGCAAATTAAGCGATAGAGTTCATCACAAACCTACGAGTCCTTTACAATCGTACGTAACACCATCCAGAGAGGCCATGTTATCGAGGAATCCATTGGTAGGCCCGGGGATGTTCAGTTATCGTCCCCCCCCTATTTCGCGCAATTTTGCGCCATTTTCCCGGTCAAGGAATATTTGTGTTTTTACGGAGCTCGTACAGGCGCTAAAATTCGAGTTTTTTTACACTTGGTTCTACTATGGTTTTTTAGGTCCTTTTGCCCATGTAAATAACTGCCTTTGGGATCATTGTAATAATGAATTGCCCTTCAACCGGTGGACATACAAATGTTGGTCCGAGGTGTACTCATGTTGTGAGTGAATACACACAAAAAACAAAATGGAACTTTTTTTGTTTTGTGAAAAACAAAAGGTGAACAGGTGAGCTCCCTGGGGCTCGAAAGCATGACCTCTGATTCATAGTCCTTAAAGTACCACTTTCGCTATTCTCAAATCAGGCTTATATTTCCGAACAGACTGGTATATATTTAACCATTTTTACTGACAATATTTGGTGCTAATAACTATGGTCCCCCGAAACAGGAGTGAAACAATCAATGGTGCCTTGGGCCTAGGCCAGCTACAGGAAGGAGTCCTTTTTCTTAAAAGCTCAGGCACTGCCTAGGCTGGGAGTTTTTTTTACATCTGTTTTTTTTTTTTTTTTTCAATTTTTCAGCCGGACTTTCTTGTGCGTTACTTTCTTTATGAGCGGGTGCGCCGGTATACTGTAAAAGCTCTTGTGTGTCGCCGAAACTACCATTGTACAGCAGTAGCACGTATGAATTGTCGGGGGGGTGCGTACACCCCGGTATAAAGTTCATACGTGCGTAGGTTGGGGGTACCCTACCATCCATAGACGAGATGACCGAGATGTCGAATTGGAAAGCTGTCGGGCCAGATGGTCTCCCGGTCGAACTCCTAAAAATCGACCACCCGGCATTCGCCCAGCGCTTTCACAACATCCTTGTCAATGTTTGGTTAACAGGAGAAGTCCCTCAGCAATGGAAAGATGCGATCATCAAGGTCCTTCACAAAAAGAAGGATCGAACTGACTGCAACAACTATAGAGGGATTTCGCTTGTTGCCCACGCAGGCAAAGTGTTGTTGAAAATCGTCGCGTCCCGCCTCAGCAACTACTGCGAGACCGAGGAACTACCCCCCGAGGAACAGTGCGGCTTCCGCCCCGCACGATCAACGATTGATATGTTGTTCGTCGTGCGCCGGCTGCAAGAGCTCGGACGACAGAGGAAAATCCCCTTATACGTGTGCTTCATCGATCTGCAGAAAGCGTACGACTCTGTCGACCGAGAGCTGTTATGGAAGGTACTCACACGCTTTGGCGTACCAACCAAGATGCTGAGAATTATCCGTAATTTCCACGATGGCATGCGGGCTCGCGTGCGTACTGATGACGGCGAGCTCTCGGAATGGTTTGATGTCACGCAGGGGCTGCGGCAAGGCTATGTACTATCACCGTTACTGTTCAACGTGTTCTTCGCTGCTGCGTTACACGTCGTACTAGTACGCTTCAGCCAAGACGAAGCCATTGTAAGGGATTTGGTCCAACTCTGGGAAGCTGGAGTAGTTCGAACAGGGAAGGAGGAGCCATTGGCGTCCGTGCGAAGGTCTGTATGGGGCATGTTGTACGCCGACGATGCAGGAATTGTCTCGAAGTCGGCTGAAGGGCTCGCGAAAATGATGACAGTCATCGTGACTGTCTTCGAAGCAGCAGGCCTCACGGTGTCGGAAAAGAAGACTGAGACAATGGTCCTACAAACACCAGACCGGACAACCCTCGCACCACCGCTCGTCATCGAAGCGGCAGGTCAGAGGTATAAGCAGACGACCCAGTTCTTATACCTAGGCGGCGTTATCCACGAAAACGCTGCGCTCTCGCTCGAAATCGACCGACGGATCCGCCTCATGCGAGCATGCCTCAAACGGTTCGGCCCGGAGTTGTATGATAGGACCACCGCCCCCCTTAGCCTTAAAGTCCGAATGCTGAAGGCCGAGGTGATTGAGACCCTGCTGTACGGGTGTGTGACGTGGACCCTCAGAGCGGAACACTTTGCCAAGCTTCGAACGGCTCACCACCAAGTCCTGCTCTGAGTCATTGACTTCCAGCGCCGACTTCATACTGACCATGCCACCCTCTCGTACGCGAAGGCCCTCAAGATGACACGTTGCGAGAGCATCGAAACGACCATTCGTAAACGGCGGCTCTTCTTTGCGGGGGGCGTGGCACGGCAAAGCAAGGAGCGATTACCCAGTCGGGTAATGTTCGGGACGATAACTGGTGGGGAGAACCCGAGACCAGGCGGACAGTGTAAGACTTGGCATAGATGCATAGTCGAAGACCTTAGGGAGTTCCGAGCCACCGAAGGGTCAACGGAAGTTGCCCCCTTGGTGTTTGGAGTTGAGACCGCGTTGTGGTCCACTGCAGCCAAAAAGGTGGGGAAGTGGTACCGGGGGATCCTTGAAGCAGCCGAACGGTTCATGGTGAGGTGGCACGAGGCTGAGGCTGAGATGAGTAGACAGCGCCGCGCATCCGCCGTGGATGGTGCCCAAAGGAACGGGGGGGGAGGGGGCAACAGGAGAAGTGGCATAAAGCCCGACTGAGGGAATGCGGAGAGGGGGGGGAACAGGAGGGGTAGAAGGGAAACGGCGGTAGACGAAAGTAGGAAGGAGATGGCAGACAGGGTAGCAAGGCACCAAGTCGACTAGGAAGTAGAATATGACCATACTACTAGTGCTACCAACTGGTGCAGCTGGCTCGAACGTGGTCTTCCCTTGTCTTCTCTTTTAGTTTTGTTTTTTTTTCTTTCTTGCGCTGACTCTCCGTGATTTTCATTTTATTTTTTCTCTTCCTCTTCCTTTTCTGATTGATAAGCCGTACTCAAGGAGCCGTGTGGCGTGGTTGGAAGACGAACCTGCTCTGCTCGGCTCGTATTGTCTGACGCCAAGGGGCTGGGCATAGTTGACGAACGCAGGGCGGAGACGGCAGTCTGGGTAGCAAGGTACCAGGCGGATTAGCAGGGAGAACCTGGCTATACCACTCGTACCACAAGCTGCTGCCGCCACCTGGAAGGTGCTTTGGGCCTTGGTCTGCCTCTTATTTCCCCTTTGTTATTTTTCCTTGTTACTTTCTCCTTGGTTCTTTGTCTTACTCTGTTCACAAGCAGTGGTGTTTTTTTGTTATTTCTTCTTTTTTCCAGCTCGTTCTTTTTCAAGTGTTGGCCACCTCGCCTGCGGGGGGGGGGGCACGACAGATTGTTTCTCTTAGATTTTGCTTTCATTTTTCTTCTTTTTCTTTTTCGATTTGTCTACCTTGTTTTTGTTTTCTCTTTGATTGTTTCTTTTCGTTTCACTATTTCATAGATTGCGTATGTCGTGCCTGTCGTATCTAGTTTTTTTTTTTTTTTTTTTTTTTTTTTTTTCCATCCCATTCATTATCTTCGCACATCTTCTTCTCTCTCTCCTTCCGACTCGTAACTCAGATCCGGGGTCACATAACAGGCTCTTCTCCCCCCTTCCCGCTACGGTACGTGCCTTCATTTTTATCGCGAGAAGATTTTAGCCTTTTCTTCCCTCGTCGACTCGCATCGAATTGTGCCTACCCACGCTGCAAGGCGCTCTCAACAATTGAATCCCTTTTTTTTTTATTTTTGCAAATAAAGTCAAAGTCCGACCCTCCTAGGGCTCGAACCCAGGACTCAAACAAGTAGAATTCGAGGTTAACCACTTGAACCACCGGGGCGACCGGCCTAGTATGATGACATGGCTTTGCATTGCCCACTGCAGTTCACACTGCACACGTGGCAACGTAGTATCTCTGTGGCGTAGCTTTGTGACCACAGAACTTGTATCTCTTCTAGGATTGAAGAATCGGCACGGACACTGGTTGTGCTGGATGTCGACGGGTAGAAAGAACGGTTTAATGTGAAGAACACACACACACACACCCGAGCACGGAACATGGTGGACACGTGTTCCCTGCCGATGGTCGATAGTACCGTATTCATACCTACTCTTGTCCTGCTGAAGAGGGTATAGAGGGGTCGTGCCCTCGGGGCTGCCCGAAACTGTAAATAAAAACCCTTTCGAGACTTCAGAAGCGCACATCGACGCTCGTAAAAAGTCACGATTTCAGAAAAAGGTAACTGCGTGAATGTAGCGGCGGGAGGGGGGGGGGGGGGGGGTGATAGGAATCTTGGAGTCCGAGTCACAATGCAAGGAGTCGGATGGCACAGCACGGGCGTAACATGATCCTACCCATAAAATGCTTCTTTCTGGGGCGCTCGCGCTCGTAGACGGTTTGATTAGACCAAGGCTACTATTGATTTGGTTGCCTATCCAAGGCTTCCCAGAGAGGGTCCCTCATCCGTGACCCTGTGATATCCTAAACCCTAGCGTGAGCAACGAAACGGTTCGTTCACACACTCCAGGACAGGCAGACCCTGGATTATACCCAAGGGGAGTTGCGGCGCTTTCTGTACAAGGACTGCTGGTGTTTTCGACGCGGCCGATCCGGGAACAAATCCTCAGTTGATAGTTGTTGACTTTACGTCGAATATAAACCTAGTTCACAACACACACGGAGCGGTACAGGGTACTGCTATAGGCCTGTGCTGCAGCTCGGTTAAAAAAAAGTGGTTTACGACGGTAAGGTATCGCATGTTTTGCAGGGCTTTTCGGGGGATGTGACCCGACCCGCGGGTCGGATCACGGGGTGTTCAAAAAGTCACGGGTCGGGTCAGGAAGTGTTCAAAATCTCACGGGCCGTGGGGTCGGGTCAGGTCGGGTCAAGAGTTTTTCAAATCTCACGAGTCGGGTCGGGTTGGGTCAAGAATTTTTCAAAGCTCGGGTCGGGTCAAGAGGTGATGAAAAACTCACGGTTCGGGTCAGGTCATGACCCGCGAGAGACGGGTCACTCGCGGGTCGGGCCAGCATGATCCGCGAGTTGTTTTTTGCTGACCAATGGGTCGGACCCGCGCATCCGCCTCGCGGATCCGACACTTGAAGTACTTCCCGCTCCCTCACCCAAAGGCAGCTCTCGTACTAATGCTCAATAATACTCCTTTGGTATAATATTCAAACATTAAAACATCGCCAAATCCATATACGCATGCCCGCATCCATCCATACCCACTACAGCCAGGCCACATATCGCTGCGGGGCACAAAAATGAGTATTCAATTGTTTTTCAAGTTTCAAACCACGGGCCGGGTCCGCGGGTCGAACCCGCCTGTCAAGATAAATGGTCTCGCGGGTCAAGGTGACCCGACCCGCATGAAAACCCGTATCTCATGGGCCAATCGGAAAGTGGCCGGTCGGGTCGGGCAGGGTCAGGAGTTTTTGAAATCCCGCGGGTCGGGTCGGTTCGGGTTAGGAGTTTCTCAAATCTCACGGGTCGGGTCGGGTCGGGTCAGCAGTTTTTCAAGTCTCGCGGGTCGGGCCGGATCGGGTCAAGAGGGTTTCAAAATCTCGCGAGTCGGGTCGGGTCTGGTCAAGTCAACACACCTCAATTTTTTCGCGGGTCGGGTCCCGATCTGACCCGACCCGACCCGACCCGACCCGTGAGGTTTGATCTGACCTGCGAAAAGCCCCGGCATTTTTTATGTATAATATGGCAACGTTTCTTCACCTTTGGGTAGCGCCTCGAATCCAGAGGCTGCATCCGCGTCTTGAGTCTCGCCTCGCGGCAGTCGTAGCCACTGCGCTGACCAGACATCCTCGCCACAAGAACTGTTTTGTCGCTACGGTGGTAGACGTGGCCCCGACGATCCGCCTCGGTCCGACTTGGTGCTAAAAAAGTACCAGGAAGGTAAATATTCGCGAAAGCTGCAACCTGTATGGTATCTGGTACGAGTGGTACACGTATACGCGCAGCGGCGGCGGCGGCAGCAGCAGCAGCAGCAGCAGCAGCAGCAGGCAGGGTCGACGGCGAAGAGAGTCAGAGCAGGAGCAGCAACGACAGTAGGTAGCAGGCCCACCAGCAGCAGCAGGAGCAGCAGGAGGATCACCACCAGCAAGCAGCAAGCACAGCAGCACCAGGGGCAGTATCGGGACCACCACCACCATCAGCGCAACAGCGGCGGCTGTGACGGCGGCGGCATTATTAATAGTACCACTCGTACTCGTAATACGTACTACTGCTGTACTACTGTGTATGATGTGTACCTGGTGTATGATATAGCAGGACTACTATTAATACTGGTACTACTGCTGTAATAACAGTCGGAGGACCTGGCGTGAGCGAGATGGGGGGGGGGGGTAGCAGGGTAGGGGCTCTGCGAGATGGGGTGAGGGCCTCTGTAGTAAGGCTTTGGGCCTGCATATTTTATACTACCTATTAATAGCAGGTATACCAAGTATTTCACACATCATAGGGCCGTGACGCTATGACGGCGTACATTTCATCAACACACATCGTCATAGCGTCATGTGTGTGTGTTCTTCATTCTTTCTACCCGTGAACATCCAGCACACAGCACAATCAGTGTGCGTGCCGATTCTTCAATCCTAGAAGAGATACACGTTCTGTGGTCACAAAGCTACGCCACATACAGAGATACTGCGTTGCCACGTATGCAGTAAGCACAGCAGTGGACAATGCAATGCCATGTCATCATCACACCTGGTACTAGATACGACAGGCAAGACATACACCTTCTATGAAATGGAGAAACGAAAGGAAACAATCAAAGGGAAAACCAAAACAAACAAGACAAATCGAAAGAGAAAAAGGGGAAAAAATGAAAGAAAAAACTAGAAGAAACAATCTGTCGCCCCCCCCGCCCCGCAGCTGAGGTGGCCAACACTTGAAGAAAGAACGAGCTGGGGAAAAAAGAAAAAAATAACAAAAACACCACTGCTGTAAAACAGAGTAAGACAAAGAACCAAGGAAAAAATAACAACTGGGAAAATAACAAGTCATACTTCGAAGAAGACGGCTACATACACAGCAATCAAGATACCCACATACCCACATAAAACACGTCACAAACGTCAACGCTTATGTATGATACCAGGTATGCGCAATACTTGCAGGTATACCTGGCACCTGGCACCTCGTACCCCCACCCGGCACGTCGGAAGCTCATGTTTGCCCCCGCCTTGCGCGCTTGCTCGATGATTACGTATTGTTGGATTATTTTTTTTTTTGCATCCTCCCTCTGCCGGGGGGGGCATGATGATTCTTTCAGCACCGCACGCGAACACTGCCACAGGGAGTCGCATCAATATCGTATCGCATACATATCGCCAAAGGTTCTTATCATATACTATTAATAGTACCAGGTATGCACGAGTGAAAGTAGAGGTACAGGAGCAGTACCTGTAATATACGTACGTACATTGCATGCCGGTTTGTTGATGTTTGGATGATGGGTGTATGTATCAGTAGTAGTATCCGCTTCATAAGTGGAGCCGGGCTGCCGAGTGAGACGGGGTGGTGGTGTGCCCTGCTCCGGTTGCATCGGACCTCGACTGCTTGCGGCAACGTCACGCGGAACTGGCAGCACACACGGCTGCTCATGTACACAAAAAATGTTGCATCTACGAGCTACTATTAAATATAAATATATTACACCAGTAAAACATACCAGGTACTCCGTTAACTGCTGTTGTGTGAGAGAGTAACAGCAGTCAGTCGACACACCTGTGACCGCCAGGATGCCCGAGTAGTGGTGGTTGGACTTTCAGAGCTGAAGGAATAACCGTGGAGGACTCTTCTACGGCTGCTGCTGTCGAGTTGTTGTATGATATGTATAGGCCTACCTGCGGCTTGCCTTTGGCTTGCTTGCTGTGCCGTCGCTTCTGAGCGGAATGGGATGAACTCTCTCTGCTGCGCGGGCGCTCAAGCGCTTGAAGTTGTTCTCCGATATTCTCGTAAATGTCACGTACGAGAAAAGGTGCGCCGAAGAGATCGTGGAGCTCTCACCCACGGGGAAAAACCAGACCAAAAATAACAATGGACGAAAGTTGGAACAGCAGTCGTAGCAGCTCCTAAGCAGGAGCTTCATCATCTCATCATGGTGTCAAATGTTTTTTCTCATGTTCAATGCATTGCAATGTCGCATGTCTTGTCGCGGAAAAGGAGTTCCATTTTTCCTTTTTTGTGGAGAGGCGTTCTCTAGCCGAGTGTATCTGGCGATACATCCCCTCTAAATAAGTTCAAAGCGAGGGGGCATGATACGCACCCCCGAGGGCTATCGATTGAGCAGAACGCAGTGGGCACGATCGCACAGAGATAAAACAACCAAGAGAACAGACTGCTGAGGGCTCCAACCGCCAGCGAAAGAAACTCGGGCGGGTCATGTTCCCGATGGTTTCTTCGTCAGCGATGAAGCTGATGTTGGCAGCAACCGCAGCGCTGGCGTTTGACCGGACGACTACAACAAGCAGTGCGTTCCAGATGCTTGTCCCCCACTCCTCGTCGCGGTCGATGGCGGCGCAACGCCACTCGCCTTCTTCGTGGCCGTCGCCATGGTCCACCTCCTCCATCAGGTGTGGATTGCGTTGGGGGGCCATCGCAGGGGAGAGGATTTGTGTCGTTGTTTTTGGTCATCATACTGATATTGAAGACCCTGATGAGCGTGTGGCAAAACACGCGAATTGAGCGTTTTTCGTGTGCCTACTGCCTAATGTGGGTGTTGCAGTCATCATGATGAGATTCTGTGTCAGCCAAGCCCGGCCTTTTGAGTCTCGAGACCTGTGCCTTAATTGAGGCGGCAACGGCCCCGCCAACCCCGAATCTTCTCTTGCGGCGCGGTTAATCCAGGGCAGCCTTCCAGCGCACTCTAGTTGATTTCTTCATGCAACCATCTTCACTACTGTAACCTACGAGTACAGAGTACTTCTAGACAAATAAGCTGCGATTCTACAACAGGAAACATACGTTGATCGAAGCGCGACTCGCACGCTCACATCCGGAGGGAGTCCGCTTTGCAGAGGTTGATGTAACCGAAAGACGAGCTATAATAGCAAACGGCAGACCAACCACACCTGCTGTAGAGCACCCCGCTCTCGATCGACGCTCGAAAGCCCGCGTAACCCAGGTGGTACGGCCATACGTACGCGTGTGCCTTCCTTGTGCCCGGCTTGACGATGTACCAGCACGGCAATATAAAACAGTACCTGGCATACTTGGAAGCATACGTATACCTGCAGGCATGTATAATCAGCTACGAGTGTGAGTACGTAAGACGATACTGCTGTACCAGGTATACCGCAGTGCCAGGTACTACTGGCTGTAGGCCGTACTATCTCTGTGTCGTAATTCGCGAGCACGGAGCTTCCTTTCCTCTTCAATACGAGAATCAGCACGGACGGACACTGGGTGTTCTGGATGCTGACGGGTGTATACAGCACGAACGGCTAAATGCGAAGAACATGCACACAGACACACACCAGAGGGTGCATGTCATGGTATTCAAAACAACACGCCCTTAATATGGCCCGCTTTGAACGCCGGAATTCTGCGCTGTCCAACGGACGACACAGTAAAACAACTCCCCAACTACGCCGTCGGCGGTTGGGTATGGGTCTACAACACCGCCTCTACCATCCGACAAGGGTCCTTAAAGCGAAGCTTCGCCGGCTGGCCGCGAAGGACCGTGCCGATTGCTCGGCAGCTGCCAATGCCCGGTCAAAAGGCTCGGTACAAGAGAGGGCCTGCGCCAGTTCTCTATCCCCTGCGGCCATCCTCAATGGCAGCCCCATACGGCACAACGCGATGCTGATAGACCATTGACAGTCATTTGCTGCCCATCCGGGTGGTGCGGTGTGCGCCGCGAGTATGACGCGGTGTCGTATATATGCCTGGAGGCGCCTCGAGTTATCCGGTGTTGCCTGGCGTTCCATTAGTCAGATCGATTAATTGGAGTCTTGCGGCCATGTACAGTAGTGAATGCCCGTTCTTTTCACATCAGGATGGTATGAGGCACCCGCCCGCATCGTACATAAACGAGTCACGGTAACACAGGCGCTGCATATATGAGCCGACGGATATGATTTACTCGTAGCCGGCGGGACTTGTACGAGGATGACAGGCCAATTCCCACGAGCTCTGTATGGTACGGTATAACCACAACAAAAGAGGCACATTTCACGGAAGACAAAAATTTACACTATTACGGGGGACTATAGTTAATAGGACCTGTGGTATCCATAAAAAACTACTCCGGAGTACATATTTAACCATTTCTACTACCAATATTTGGTCCTATTAACTATGGTCCCCCGTAATAACAACATGCACATCCATCATGTGTTACCGCACAAAGTGGCCGGGATCCCCCCCCCCCCCCCCCCCCCTTGCTTAATGTGGGGGCATACAAATCGTTGTGAAAACATTGAACATTGTAGCACGCCATTAGGCGCATTGAATTGAGAGGTTGGCGACACAATGTGGGCGTTGTAACATTCTTCAAGGCCTCCGCCTTATTGTAGCAAACCCCGTGAGGTGCGAACAACCTCTAAATTCGATGAGCGCAATGGTGTGCTACAATGTTCAATGTCTTCACAACGATTTTTCACGCCCACATTTTGTAGGGGGGGGAGGGGTTACTCGATAGGACAGATGTACTCGATCTCATGCCTGGCCGTAGTCGTATGACCATAGACCCTCGCATCCCTACAATGCCGGGACGGAGCATGTCGTGTCTTCACCGACCAGGCAGACGTTGCTTGCACCAAGCGCGAAACGCCGTGAGGTGTCCGGCGAGTCGCATGGAGGGTGAACTGCATCCTACTAAGAACCGCTTGTGAGGCAGACTTGCATATGGATGACAGCTGTGGGCGACCGCAAAAAAAGAAGGGAAAACCCCCCCCGATACCCTGGTTGTCTAGCTCACGTAGTTAGCGGCATATTTTTACAGTGTCGTTGCCAACCGACGCCAACTCATACTATACCATATAATAGGGGCAGGCGGGGGGGGGGGTCGGCCACCTGGGTAGCTGTACCCTACGCGATGTAGCTACGCACAGGCTACAGCCGATACCAACCCCCACGTCGGCTCTCCTACTGCATGCCACGGCTACAGCGTTGCTGTCTGGAGCGTCTGCCTTTATCCTCAAACCACCATTACCGGACTAGACTTCGTACAGTCCAGCTATACTCCCCTACCTGCACGCAGCGCTGAGGCCTAAACCTGTATACAGACGGCGTATATATGTATTCTAAGCTCCAAAGGCTAACGGTTCATTCGTGCCTAAAGGTCGCGGAGCAGAACGCGACCCGTGACTTGGAACCACTCGTATTTTTGAGACGTTTTGGTTTGCAATTCGGCGTTCTGCCACGTTTTCAGTAACAATACTGCTCTGCCTGGTGCGTCTTTGGTTATCGCGAACCGTGGCGTTATTTTTCTTTCTACCTATTTTTTTCATTGTCACGATTTGTCACATATATCACGGTTCGTGAAGAGACGCCATTTCTCGACACGAGTCGTGGTGGGCCTTGGATGCACGATGCAGCAGCACGACAATCAACGGCTGCAGCCGGGCATATAATCGAGATAGAATCGCGCTCCAAGTAGAGTACTTATAAACTTCCCTGCCAAACCGGTACGAGCCAGTAGCCACTAGTTACTGTATATATGTACAACCCTACCTTTCGTTGCCTTACCTTACCTCGCCTTTCCGTACCTTCCCTCGCCTCACCTTTCCTTACCTTACCTTGCGTTACCTTGCCTTGCCTTGCCTTGCCTTACCTTACAATACCTCCCCTTACCTTCCCTTACCTCACCTTCCCTATCCTTACCATACCCTACCGTACCCTACCTCTCCCTACCCTACCCTATTTCACCTTATCTTCCCTGCCTTGCCGTGTTGCTTTGCCATACGCGTCTCCCGAGCAGGCGTAGGAGCACAGCGCCATCGCGATTTTGCGCTGCGCAGACGAGCGACGTTACCGCCTCGGCAGAGAGCGCAGAGGCAGAGACTAAGGAGAGCGGCGGCGGACATGGTCATGGCAGTGGAAAGGCGCCACCGAAAGTGTAAGTGGCGTTGCTGCTGGTTGTAGTGTTGGTGGTTGAGGTGTTGGTGGTGGTGGTGTTGTCGGTGTTGTTGGTGTTGGTGTCGGTGTTGTTTTGTAGGGGTGGTGTTGTTGTTTTGTATTGGTGTTGTTGTCGCGGGTGATCTTGTCCGGGCCCGTGGCGTGGTATGGCGTCGCATCGGGTAAAGGGAACGACATCAAATCGCATGGGATGTCAAATGGCATGTGTTGGCCTAGGATGGAATGTCATGGGATGGAATGGCATGGGATGGCGTGGGATGGGATGGGATGGGATGGGATATAATGGCGTGGGATGGGATGGGATGGGATGGGATGTAATGGCGTGGGAGGGCATGGGATGGAATGGCGTGGGGAGGGAATGCATGGCAATACACGCCAGGAAGATGGGGCGGCTGCACGTAGTCGAGCTAATTGTAGCAGCAGCATCGCCTGTTTGTATTTGTGCGTCCGTGCTGATGTGTGTATCTTACATATATATATATAATGTATAATATATAATATATAATATATATATACTTCGTATGTATTCATTGTTCACGAGTGGCACAGGGCACGGAAAGGGGTAAATTTCACGCCCCCGCCCTGTCTTGTTTGTCGTCTATATGATGAGATACGCCGTGCGGGATGATACACGGCGACACCGCCCCGGAACCAGCCCGCGTCGTGTGGAGGCGTTATTTCTCGTACTATTAATATCAATTTTTGTTTGTTCGGTAATTTCCTTGCGTTTCCGCTGACCTCGTTTCGGCCTGTTCGCTGCTGCTGCCCCGCCCCATCCGCGCCCTGTTTGAATTCTTGGTTGGGTTTTCGGATGGGTGGATGGATGGATGGATGGATGGACGGAATTTCATATTTTTTTTGTGCAGGGACAAAAACTCATTCGTTCAGTGGGACATGCGCCGGGCGGCGATGAGACTCCACACGCGTTCCCAGTCCCCGAAGGAGGGGCAGCAGGAGGAAAAGGGTGTCGCCTTCTCCGACTGGAAGCCTTCGAGGTGTGTTGACCCTAACCCCACATCCAAGGCACACATCACCCCCACCCTCACCCTTACTCCTACTCCCACCATTGCCCCTACCGCCACTCCCAACTCCGTCTCGACAGGGATGCGTGGTCAATGTTCAAATGACTAAGGCAAGCAACGAAGGAGTACCCCCCCCCCCCCCCCAACTCCCAACCCGAACCCCCACCTACCCAAACCCCTATCCCCGTCCGCAATGCCAACCCCCAACTCCAAACCCCCACCCCCGGCCCAACCCAAACCCTAACCCCACCTCCACCTTTTCCCCTACCCCCGGTCTCCCCAATGTCTGCCTATATTATATCCCTGGTATGTATAGGTTTGGTTGGCGTCGGTTGGCAACGACGCTGTAAAACACGCCTCTCACTGCGTGAGCTACTGTAGACAGCCAGGGTACCGTTTTTTTTGTTTTTCGTTTTTGCCGGTTACCACGGCTGGTAGTCAAGCTATATACTGTTCGTGCCGGGGGAGCCTTCACTCCGCCTGAGGGGGGTGATCGTATCACGTAGTGTGTGTGGTGAGACACCCACAAGGCAGTTACATAGTAACCCCATTGCTGTCTCTGGAAGTGTCCACACCAGAAATTGAATCAATTCATTGATGCTGTCATCCATATGCAAGAAAATCCGCCTCTAAAGCGGTTCTTAGCAGGATGCAGCTCACCCTTCATGCGCCTCGCCCATCACCTCTCGGCGCTTTGCGCTTGGTGCAAGTAATGCCTGCCTGGTCGGTGAAAACCCGACGTACTCCGCCCCGGCATCGCAGGGGTGCGAGGGTCTATGGCCATACGACTACCACCATGCACGATATTGAGTACACCCCCCCCCCCCCCCCCCCCCCCCGCCCGTTCCGTCTCGAAAGGGATGCGTGGTCAATGGTCAAATGACTAAGGCAAGCAACGAATGAGCACCCCCCCCCCCCCTGGTCCCAACCCTCACCCCCACCCCCATTCCAACCCCCGCTCCCAACTCCCCACCCCCATGCCCACCCCAACCCTCACCCCCACCTCCACCCTTACCTCCGCTCGCACATGACCCTTGCCCCCTTCCGCAGGCGGGGGTACCTGCAGTTCCTTGTGGACTCCAAGGTTGTGTATACGGCGTTGGAGGAGGTTTGCGCGTCGGACCCGCGTCTCGCCGACTTCCGCGCCACTGGGTTGGAGAGGACGGCGGCCTTGGGCACGGACATCGCGTGGATGCTCGAGACGTACCCCGACGCGTCTGCTGCGTCGGAGGGGGGGGGGCGGGGGGGGAGGGGGCGCGGTGGGGACGGGCGTCGCCCCCCCCCCGACGGAGGCGGCGCTGGAGTACGCGGCGTTCTTGAGGGAGACGGTGGCGGAGAGCTTGCCGGCGTTTGTGTGTCATTATTACAACCATTATTTCGCGCACACGGCCGGGGGGCGAATGATCGGGCGGAAGGTGTCGGCTAGGTAAGTGGGGGGGGGGGAGGGGGGGCAAGGTGTACTCATGTCATGCATGGATGTGGTCGTATTTGCAGAGGGGGGGGCGCGGGGGTTGGGGAGGGAGGAGTGGGGGTTTGGAGGTGTTTGGAAGGGTTGTTGTTCCTCGCTGAATGGCTTCGTTGGTTTGGCTGGTTGGCGAGCTGATTGCCTGTTTGTTGCTTTACTGATTGATTGATTGATTGATCGGTTGGTTGATGATATGACGGAATTAGTTAGGGTGCATTGGGTCACTGGTTCGGTCAGAGCCCGTTCAAAGGTTGCTTGACGCGTCATTGTCCCATGCCTGACTCCCTGTCCGCAGTGTTTGCCTCGCCCGCTTACCCCGCGTTACTCTGGGCGCGTTCTACTGTGGTTTATTTACCACGTGCAGTCCCTGCGTACTACCTCCGGTACTGTCATTTTTCAACTCTCCCACGTACATGTTTATATGTACCGTTTTTTTTTCTCGTAGTATACCAGTGTATAGTCGTCCCTCTCATACTTAGTGTCACGTACACACGCTCGTCTTCTTCTACTCGTTTCGGGTTTGCGGCTTTTACTTCCTCTCCATTTTCAGCAGAAATGATCCACAAACCCAAGCGTACCAGCTGTACATGCACATATTTATGTTGTACGCATCATATACCAGGTATACCGGGTACAAATGTTAACACTCGGTTAATGATACCGACCGACATGTAAGGACCGATTGGATTGGATGTTTTCTTGTCCAAACGCTCATTTTTTGATGGGGACAAACTAGGGCCAGGTTTGTTCTTATGTTCGTACCCTGTACGCACTTTTCTCCTTTTTTTCCGCTCTTTTTTTATGTTTACCGGTTTGACAGCTGTCTAGAAGGGCGCACTCTGGAGTTTTATCAATGGGGGGGGGAGGACGTCAAGGTGCTGCTTGACGCGGTACGACTAAAGATCGACGCCATGGCGAAGGGATGGAGTTCGGAGGAGAAGGAGGCGTGTGTGGGGGAGACGGGGCGAACTTTCGAGTACGGAGGCCGCCTGTTGTCGAGCGTAACGTCCTGATCGAAGATGGTTTTTGATTGATTAAAATATGTTTTTTGATTAATTGACCGTCGTCGTTTTTTTTTTGTTTCAGTTCTTCAGCTTTTTTTTTTCGTTTGGTGACATGTTCTGCTGCTGCGCTGCTGTTGCTGCTGCTGCTGCTGCTGCAGCTTCTCCTGCTCCTTGTGTTTAGTTTTTCAAGAGATTCCTTTACTATATATTGCCTTCTTTTGGTCTTCGGGCTATCTTTTCTTTTTCCCTCCTTCTCCTCCTCCTCCTCCTCCTCCTTCTTTTTATTTTTTTTTGTTCCTCTCCTCTCCGTTTTTTTTTTGCCCTTACTTCGTACACCGCCCCCCTGTCCCGGCACGGCGTGTCTCTCTCGTCGTTGCTGTTGCTGTTATTGTTGTTATCGTTGTGCTTGATGTCGTGCGGGTGGGAGGTTACCTATCGCACACCGCACACGCTTTGCGTTCGCTCGCGCTTGGCGCTGACCCGAACGGTCGTCAAGCGTGGTCGTGGGCAACACAAACAACAGAAGCGTCGATCGACTCTGCTTTTTATTTCGCCCCGCTATTTCGACGTTGAAATCGATGATGAAACCGACTGTGCTTAGTCCCGTTGACGGCATTATGGTGCCGCCACCCCACCCGACCTGCCCCGTCCCGGCATTGAAGGGATGCGAGGGTCTATGGTCATATACGACTACGGCCATGCATGATATGATTACCCCCCCCCCCCCCCCCTCCCCTGCTGTCTCTGGGATTTCGAGAGGCGGACGGAATTGTTGTTGAGTCGGCGCGTTTGCGGTGTCAAGTCGGTTGCGGTTGTAGCTGTGGTTGCAGTTGCAGTTGCATGATACAACACGCTAGCGGTAACACCCCCCCTACGACGAATTTCAGACAGGATTTTATTCGAAACATGGGGGGGGGGTGGGGGGGGGGGGTGGGGGGGGGGGGGTGGGCACGCACATCTAAAGGGTGTGATATTCTTTCCATGTAGACGCGTCTCGGCTCTCCGGCGTTTGCACGCGCTCTCTCCACGTTGTCGAGAAAAGCAGCTTTGAAATTTGGTCTGAGGGGGTGTGATATATTTTACCACCCGTGTGATAGGTAATGCTTATCACCCGTGTGATAGGTAATGCTTATCACGCGTGTGATACGGTAGTTGTCATCACCCGTGTGATACGGTAGTTCTTATCACCCGTGTGATATATTATCACCCGTGTGAAACGGTAAAATTATCATCACCCGTGTGATACGGTAGTTCTTATCACCCGTGTGATGCGGTAGTTCTCATCACCCGTGTGATACGGTAGTTCTTATCACCCGTGTGATATATTATCACCCGTGTGATAAGGTAGGTGCCCTTGCAGTTGAAGCTGCACTTGTGGTCGCAGCTGGTGGGCTGAGTTCAGACGGTGGGGGGCAGAGAGACACGCAGACTTTCCACACGATTTTTTCTTCGTGATTATTCAGTCACGGGGTTGGCTCTGCAAAAGAAGAGGCCTTTGTTCACAGCAGTCTGTCCTTCGTCCTCCCGGCTCACATACAAGCAGTCTCAGAACGAAAATTTCAGGGGAAGGAGGAAGGGAGGGAGGGAGGGAAGGAGGGAGGGGGCTCAGGCGGCATCGTGACAAAACCCAGGCAAACGTTTTGGAGGGGTGACTTGGCGAGCTTTCGATGGGCTGACACCGGCTTGACCTCTTCTGGCTTTTTTCTGGAAGGCGATATATGGCCTGAGCTTTGAGCTGTGACCGCTTCCCAAACTTTCTAACGTGCCTGCGTCCAAAGCCGAAACCGATTGTCGGTATGTAAAGTGCATGTTTTAGGCAGATAGTTGAGCGGGGAGGGGGGGTCGAGAGGACTATATTATACCTGGTATAGGGGTGGGGGTGGGGGATGGGGGAGGTAAAGGGTGTTTGACAGAACGGGGGGACGGGGAGTCTAACTTGAATTGTGATGACACAGGTCGGTCGGTGCCGATGGGTTGTTCCGCAAAAATCACGCACGATAACACACCTCCTGAGTAGGGGGGGGGGGGGGTATACTCAGTATCATGCATGGACGTAGTGGTGTGACCATAGACCCTCGCATCCCCATAATGTGGGGACGGAGCACGTCGGGTTTTCACCGACCAGGCAGACATTGCTTGCTTGCACCAAGCGCGAAGCGCCGTGAGGTGTTGGACGAGTCGCGTGGAGGGTGAACTGCATGCATCCTACTAAGAACCGCTTTTTGAGGCGGATTTTCTCGCATATGGATGACAGCGTCAATAAGTTGATTTATTTTCTGGCGTGGCCGCACCCAGGGACATCAATGGGTTTACGATGTATCTGCCTCGAAGGGTGCCTTACCGTATTCACACTACGTGATACGATCACCCCCCTCAGGTGGAGATAAAGGTTCTCCCCGCACGAAGATTATCTTACTCGACCGTCAGCAGTGTTGACTGCCGAAAAACAAAACGAAAACGGTACCCTGGTTTTCTAGCTCACGCAGTGAGAGGCGTGTTTTTTAGAAGCGTCGTCGCCAACGGACGTCAACCCATCCTATATAATCCAGGTATATAATATGGGGGGGGGGGGTGCAAATGAGTACCCCCCCCCCCCCCTCCCCACCCACCCCTTTGGGTAGGCATGTAATTCAGACTTTTTTTTTCTTGTTTTTCTCTACAGCAGAGGGGACCGGGTGCAAACGCCGAGCGCTATTTACGTTTGCCCACGAGGAAATATCTCGGCGAGTTCTCTTCCTAACGAACGCCACCATTTTTTGTTTCGTTTGTGCCCTCCCTCTTCTCGTGGGGAAAAAAAAAAAAAAAAAAAAAAAAAAATGGCTCTGAAAATTATCCCAGGCGGGTGTGTGTCATGTCTCGCTTGTTGTACGGTCAGTCGTAGGGATCGATTTTTTATGTTTTTTTTTTGCGAGAATCGCGTGGAGATCGCCTTTGTTGGCGGCGGGGGGGGGGGGGGGGAGTCTCCATTGTTATGCAAGGGATCGGTAGGAGCCTGCAGGGGGGCGGAGGGACGGGGGGTTTAGCTGTCGTTTTTTTCCGACCTTTTCGTGGGAGACCGCTTTGGGTTTTGTTCAGCCGCAGGGTCTACGTATGGCAGCGTTAAATCGGTCGTCGTAGTTGGTCCCCCCCTCCCCGTCCGCCACCGCCTCCGCTACCGTGTTTTGCCCGACCCGATCCACGTGCGGTATGTTGTGTGTGTTAGATATTAGGGTACGTACCAGTGTATACCCGGGGGTATTTGCTCGATGAGCACCCTACCGAAGTCTCCGGTAAGGTTCGGTACGGTCTCAAGACCCCTGCAAACACTTCGGCAAGGTTAGGCGCGAACTCACTACCGGTACCCGGCCCTTCCGTAAGTTCGGTACGCCCACGAAAATACCCGGGCGTTGTCGGCGTGTAGCCTCTGCCGAACACTCCATTGGGGTTGTGTCTGGACTCGCACGTGTAAGTAAGTATGCGGAAAGTGCCGTCCGGCTGACATGATACGATACCACCTGGTAGACTTGCGCGAACGAAATGGTTTTGCGCGAGGAAAGCCGCTATACTTCGTTGTTGACTACGGGTTGGGGGGGGGGGGGGGGGCACGGGGGGGGGAGAGGCAAGCGCCGTCCCCGGCCACTACCCGCCTTGTAGTGCAGTTGAGTTCACACGTCGGACTGACAGATCACGATCTACCGATAGATAATCTACACAGATACGATGACCTACTGATAGATCATCTACAGATAGATCATCTACAGATG
Organism: Nereocystis luetkeana; assembly: GCA_031213475.1. Classification (NCBI taxonomy): domain Eukaryota; class Phaeophyceae; order Laminariales; family Laminariaceae; genus Nereocystis; species Nereocystis luetkeana. The sequence continues at coordinate 3,492,651 of JARUPZ010000011.1, read as the reverse complement.
AATCATCTAGATCCTGACCTGCCGCCAACAGATGCTGTGAAGGATCTGTACAGTACAGATCAAATCCAGGAAACGTGTGCTACTGTAGATCATGCAGACTTAGACGGCTACTCCTACTGTACGTATCACCCGGCAGCATGGATCTATGCGTGGATCATGCGGACCAGGAACCTACAGCCAGTCGTACATCCGTTCGGAAAAACCTCGACGGTAGATCATGAAGCTCGAACGTGGAAGTCGGAATGGATCGATGATCTCTTTTCCATGTGTGGAAAGGTTTTGCCCGTGCGTTCGTTCGTTGACGTATGTGTACGGTCGAGCCACGGAAGGACAGTTGAGTGCTCATTTGCATGGTACTTACGACATGGCGTGATGTATGTACCCCTCGGTAGCAGCGGAGAAGAGGGAAGGGTAAGGTGAATGGAAGGAAACTATCAAGCATCAGCGGGGAGCAGCGGGGGGCGGGGGGCGTGAGGGGGGAGCGGGCGCAATTTTGAAGGGGTGCTGTCTGCTTCGTTTAAAGAAACACAAACAAGCTTTTATAACACTTTTTTTGTAACTTCATTCACGCCCTCGCCTCGGGGATGGATAACTTGAACTTTGTGCTGGTTTTTTTTTTTGCCTACTATTATACGGGGGACCATAGTTAATAGGACCAAATATTGTTAGAAAAAATGGTCACATATTTAGGTTTTATGTATACCATAGGTCCTAACTATGGTCCCCCGTAATATCAGGCTTGGTACTTCGCAAAACAAGTGAGGGGCAAATCTCGGAAGAGAGGATTTTGACCCATTTTTTCCCCCCCTCTTTTTCTTGCCGACTCTCTCTCTCTGCATTCCCTGGGTTCACTTGCGATGTATTTTTTTTTTTCGGGAAATCCGACAGTGTCTTTCTTGTCTTGACGTCAAAATCGCACTAAAATGGTGCATACCGGTAGGTACAGGGCCAACGCTGATGTGCATGCATTGGCGTGTGCTGTTTGTTCGTGTGCTGATCAATTATGAGTAGGTTCAGCAATCTGGGAGGTAGGATGTTCAGGGGTGTTTTTGACTCGAAAATTAAGTAGCGCGGTCTGCACTTCGGAATCGTCGTCCGCAATTGACCAATTTCCTGGTTCGATGCAAACGCGGCGCACCCGCGATTATGGCCAGTTTTGCCCCGTTTTGGTTGTGGTTCGGGGTCTCAGGGATAGGGTCAGGGTTCGGGTTAGAGCCAGGGGTCGGGTTGGATCTTCGTCCGTTCCTTGATCCCAACAGGAACCAAAACGCCTGAACAGCCTACCGACCTAAAGATCCTATCTCCCAGATTGTTATGGGACCTCTTAATTATTCATCGTTAGTATATAGGTCGGACGGTTCACAAAGGAGATGCGATACAAACATAACCGATCAAAAACTATCCAGGTTCAGCCACAAGAAGGGTAACTGTGAGGGGACCCGGCTGGAGGCGCCGCCTAAAAAGGTAACACGTTCACGTATATTATATTATTATTTCTCTTGCCATCCGACAATGTTGTGCCAGCATGATCTTCAACAACGTGGATCACTCATAACTTTCCCCGAAAGAAGAAAACCTCGGAAACAAAAGGAAACCCATGCACCAAGTCCACCTCCTCCCTTCTGTGATATATTCTCTGACCGAAAATGTAACAACCGTTTGGAATCTCGAGACCGATATCAAACGGTGTTTATATTTCCGGTCGGAGTGGTACATACACATAGCGGTAGTTTCCACGCATTCTTTCTTGTCGCAATCGGGGGGCGCTCCACATTTATTTGCGCCTGATTTCAAAGTTTCCTCCGTACAACCCAGTCCTATAATAATAAGAAGAGGGATTAATTAACTGCAAAAAAATGAGAATAACGCAACGACTCTGATGCCAAGCATGGATACTTTAATCCTGTGTTCGTGAAGTTGCGGGATAGATATGTAGGTACACTAGATAGGTAGAAGATAGATATATAGATAGATAGATAGATCATATATAGGTAGATAGTGTGGTGAACCCTCAACAGGCGCACTCGATTCCACCACCAATCAAAATTAAACTTAATATCGTGTCTCTCAACAATAATTGCGGTCAACAAAGAAGCCAAAATTTCACCCCACCCCCACCTCCCCCTCCTCCCCGCCCGCATCGAACCAAACGAAAACCCACCTGGCTCTGTATAGCATGTGATTCCCCGTAAATAAAAAGAAACGCGGCTTATTGGCTGGGCTATATCTCCGGTCTGCGATCAGCCCAGCGCGGTTGCAAAAACATTTTTTTGCGATACTACAGCTAGCTGTAGGAGTTGGCAGAGACCGGTCCTTTTCAGGGATTTTCACGGGACGTGACCCCAACCCGCGGGCCGAGTCTGGAACTTGTCGAAATCTCACGGGTCGGGTCAGGTCGGGTCGGGTCGGGTCGGGTCGGGTCGGGTCGGGTCGGGTCGGGTCGGGTCGGGTCGGGTCGGGTCGGGTCGGGTCGGGTCGGGTCGGGTCGGGTCGGGTCGGGTCGGGTCGGGTCGGGTCGGGTCGGGTCGGGTCGGGCCGGGTCGGGTCGAGTCGGCTCTGGTCAGGTCGAGCCAGGAGGTTTTCATACACTCACGATTCGGGTCGGGTCACCCTTTTCCCCGACCCGACCCGCGAGGTTAGACCCGGCCCGTGAACAGCCCGTTTTTTAAACACCTCTTTCGACTATAACGTACTAATAGCATGGGGGGGGGGCAAAAAAATGGTGATCAGAACTCACGATGGGCCCCAAAAACCGCATGCATCCCCTACCCCCCACTATCTATGTAAGCAGTTGTCCCGATATAGTGGCGGCATATGCGCCAACCAATAATAACGGGACTATATAGCGTGGTGGCAACCGGCAGTGCTACTCCGCACACCGCCACACCGGTTGCTGCCATCTGTGCCAAGCGATTTCACACGGGCAGGTATTACGGGGGACCATAAATAATAGGACCAACTATTGTTAGTAGAAATGGTTAAATAATAGTTTCTTGTGTATACGACAGGTCCTATTAACTATTATTGCCCCCCGATGCTGCAGTAGTACCAGGTATGTATGTATACAGGTGTACTATAGGGGGGTGGTGACACTATCACGGCGGCCAAACCTAGGTCTCCACACACACGTACCACTCTTACTCTGTTCACAAGCAGTGGTGTTTTTTGTTATTTCTTCTTTTTTCCAGCTCGTTCTTTTTCAAGTGTTGGCCACCTCGCCTGCGGGGGGGGGGGCACGACAGATTGTTTCTCTTAGATTTTGCTTTCATTTTTCTTCTTTTTCTTTTTCGATTTGTCTACCTTGTTTTTGTTTTCTCTTTGATTGTTTCTTTTCGTTTCACTATTTCATAGATTGCGTATGTCGTGCCTGTCGTATCTAGTATGATGACATGGCTTTGCATTGCCCACTGCAGTTCACACTGCACACGTGGCAACGTAGTATCTCTGTGGCGTAGCTTTGTGACCACAGAACTTGTATCTCTTCTAGGATTGAAGAATCGGCACGGACACTGGTTGTGCTGGATGTCGACGGGTAGAAAGAACGGTTTAATGTGAAGAACACACACACACACACACACCACTCTGAACGGAAAAGTTTTACTGTATAGGACCATATATATGGTGGGTCTTCCTGCTATCACGGGGGGCCGTGGTAAATAGGACCAAAATATTGTTAGTAAAAATAAGTGAATATATAGGGCTAAGCTTTGTGTGTACGACAGGTCCTATTTACAATGAGTGGTCCACCGTAATAAATAAACACACACTACCACCCCCGGGTGGCTATCTCTCCACCGCACCCGCCCCCCTCTCGGGGGCCAGTCAGGTCGGGTCAGTCAGTCGGGTCGGGTCAACGTGCCCAAGCGCCGGTGGTAACAACAATAGCCTGCTCTGATGCTGTTGCAAGGGGAGCTAGCTATCTATGGGTTGAATTGACACACGACACGAAATAAATGCGAGCGTGGGAGTGTGGTGAGCTTAACTAAAAGCTTGATGTTTACCAATCCGCCGGAGGACATTAAATACATACCATGTATATACATACATATATATATATATATTTATATATATATACATATTATATGTGTACCTGGTGTATATATGTGATATATATAAGTGGAATACTCATGGATGGGCTATAGATATAGATAATATAGTCTGCAGTTTCGTAGCCTAAGGAATACGAGAATAATCCAAAGAATGGGTTAACCCGGCGGATATTGCGTTAGTTGAGAGTAACGTTCTTTCAGGAATGTTCTCTAGGGCGGATAGCCTGTTACACAAGAGTAATGTTCCTCAAGGCAGATAGGACCATAAAGTGAGAAGTTCTTATATTAATTAGCAGAAGAACAATCGGTAGCCCTAGGAAAGTTATTTAGGAGTACGTTAGATAAGAGGAATTTAGGAGAGCTCGTAGCGTGGGGTGGGGCGAGTATATCTGAGCGTCGAGTCCCACCCCCCTACCTCTCACTTCTCTACCAGAGCACCTCCTCAGCTCTAGTCATCAATAAAGAAGATCTATATCATCAGAAGAAGCGAAGCGCTGCTTCCCAGCTGCCAGATACACCTGCGCCCCCTACCCTTACCCTTACCTCGGCCATAACTTCATATATACATGAATATATGTACCTGGTATATATACATACCTGGTACATATATATATATATATATTATATATATATGTATACCTGGTATATATATACATGCATACCTGGTATATATACATACACACCTAAGGTCCTGGTATATATACATATATAATATTATGCCTGATTGATGTATAAACGGTCTTTAAATTTCCGTCTGCAGAGAAAGAAGTAGAATACAGTACGGTGGCCACTTACTTGCAAGGGACCCTGTCGCGGAGGCCCATCCATAGTAAATAGCCCCGAAATAAGCCCAAAAAAGCACCCGTTTTTTTGTGCATGTGTTCGTACACATATAATATCAAGAATTACCGCGTGAACCAAGAACGTATAGTCTGTGTAAAAATTTGCGGTTGATGAAATAAAGGCTTCCCATCGATCCTACAGTTACCCGTCTTCAGAAATACACTGGGAAACGCCTCTTTCTCTCTCTCTCTCTCTGCCCCCGTTTTGGGCCTGCATATTATTGGTATAGAGGCCACACCGCCGTGACAGTGCATTCGAGACTGGAGACATATTTAAAGATTCGATGCGAGTTGACGAGGGAAGCACGCAAGCGCTAAAGTCTTCTAGGGATGAACACACAAGGTATGGGCTGTACGTGGCGGGGAGGAGGGGGGAGAACCTGAATTCTGACCCCGGCTGTGGGCTACGACCAATAAGAAGGGGAGAGAGAAAAGACGGGACGAAGGCGATAAATAGGATGGAAAATGAATAAATGAGTAAATATATAGACCGCCAGGCCGCCAGGGGGAGAAGGGAGGAGGAGGGAGGACTACTTCCCATGGCGTGGGGGTGGAATGTAGATGCGGAGTAGGAAGCATGGTGTATAGATACATAGCAGGTAAAATATCTCGGTAAGTGGTGGGGGTGCGAGTGAGTACACGCAGGGAAGGAGAATTGGTTCGATGACGTTAGTGGTATTCGATTAGTTATGTCGGCTTTTTCATTTTGAATGAATAACGCCCTGCACATTGTCAGAAGGCAAATAATAATAAATATGTACCTGGTATACTTCACCTCTGGTGTGTAGTTACCAACGCCCCTTGTCAGAGCTGGTACCAGCCCCTTGGCAGCCAGCAGTAAGTAGTAGCAGGCCGGTCTGGGAAATCGGGCCACACTCATTTGTGGCACACAGGACACGTTTCCCGAGTTGTAGGCTGGGTTTCCTGTGTTTCTTGACATCTTCCGTGTTAATTTTTGTTCTAGTTTTTTTAATATTACGGGGGACCATAGTTAATAGGACCAAGAATATTGTTAGTAAAAATGGTTAAATATATGGGTTTTTATGTATACCATAGGTCCTATTAACTATGGTCCCCCGTAATAGTAACTTTTCACTTTTTCCCTGGATCTTCCTCGCCCCCCCCGTCGCGGGTGACATGGCGACGATTTTTCGTTGACGATTTCTTCCTGCCCCTTAAGGCTGCGTCTTCCTTCATTTTTTAACGTACTTTGCCTGCTCCGCCGTTGCCTTGCCGTTCAGAGGTGTGGGAGTGGGTTTGAGGAGCCGCATCTTCGACTCATCATGTTCTAGTTGTAGTTGTGAAGGTCTTAGTCCGTTCGGCTAATGGTAAAAGGTCAACCAATCGTCCACCCAATCTAAGCCTCATAACACTCTCCCCCCCTGGAACGGACCGGATTTTACGGGTCGACGCGCCACCACACGCGGTTCCAATTTCTGAGGATCCAGAAACAATTTTCAGATTCTTGACATAAGGAAATTCTCTTTTCTATAAAAAGTGATTTCATGTTGGACGTGAGATTCGAACTCACGACCAACGACTCATGTCCTCTGCCGTCGACGCCATCTGTGAAGGTCTTAGTCCGTTGGGCTAATGGTAGGTTAACCAATCGTCCACCCAATCTAAGCCTCATAACATTGAATCGTGGAATCGGGGTTTCCATTAATTTCCCATAATTCTGCATATACGTCTGATCAGAGTGGGCTAGTGCTATGATACTGCTTTGTATGAGGTTGAAAGCCCGGTAATTACCTGGGTTCTGGCACTGGGATCGTATTTGTAGTACTTGGAAGGCGAATCTTATGTGAAAACCCAGGGGTTTTCCAGAGAGGCACGAGCGAGCGTGGTCTCAGTCTCCGTCGTGCACGAAAGGAATAAAGCTACTCTTCTATATCTCTTACGCGAAGATCAACGCGAGTACCAACGAGTACCGGGTTAATAGTAAGCAGACCTGTCCAGGAATACAAAGCGTCCCGCTATATATCCGTGATCTTGACATGGGGGGGCAGAAAATTGAGGTCTCTTGTATACCAGGTATGTATGCCGTTTTCTTCTCTCGAAAGGGGGTGTCCACTGCTGCTGCTGCTGCTAGTAGCTGCTGTATGATGCAAAGATGTCAGGACACAGCATTTATTTATTCTAACCCCTTGACAGACAGCAACTTTGCCTTGACATGCTTTTGACCGACACCAAACTACTACTGTACTACTGGTAGGTTTTGACTGTGGAGCACTCGGCCGTACACCCTTGACGTCGCACGATTTGCCTTGCTTGACATGTATGTATGCCTCCTGATACCTTTGGGACGATGATACAAACGTGCTGACGGTACGACGAGTACGACAATAATAGCATAAATATATACCTGGTATATGCAACCAACAAATATAGTACCAGGTACTATACGGTGGCCTACTCAATAGCCTGCTCGCGACAGCAAAAAAAAAACGCAGCAGGCGGTGCGGAGGAAGAGCGGTTGCGAGATGAGGCGCCATGCGAACTGCGAACCACACGCCCATCCACCGATACCATCGATATTGCCCGAGACAGTCTATATATGGACAAGCAAGAGAAGACATCAAACGAAAGAAACTAACAATGAGGTTTCTACCACACTCTCGCCCTCTTTTCTTTTCTCGCGGGAACGTCAGCAGGAAGAGGTAAGACGAGAAATCAAACAACAAACGAGTGAGTGTAGCCATTTCACAACAAAAAACGTACTGACTGGTATTAAATTGTGGCCGAGAAGAGCAAGAAACGGGAAAAAAAAAACAGACAGCAGAAGTTGCGTACTAATTTTTATTGCCATAGACCCTTCACCTATATGCCAGGTATGTGGCATAAAACAAACCGACAGGGTGTAATAGCAGCAGCAAAGCACAGTGTTTTCGCTGCATCATCAGCGGCTTGTCAAGCAAATGGGCGCGCGCCCTCTGTCCATTTTTTTTGTGTATCCTGTCTTGGATTGGAGTAGTAGTATTAGTAGTAGTAGTAGCAGTAGTCCCTGGCGAGCCGCCTAGTTTTCTCACACACCCGTTCCTCCTGCGGCGCAACCTCTCGACCAATCACACGACACCAACGACGGGGCGGGAAAAATTACTCCATACCAGGTACACAAAAAGAAAAAAGACCACAGCAGAAACACCACAAAATAAAACACAAACAGCCACCACAAAAGAAAAAAGACCACGGAGGAAGAAGAAGGTACCACAAGAACAAAACAAAATATCAGGGTAAGGGTAAGCAGGCACACAACAAAAAATCGACCGTGAGTCTTCGACGCGAAGGCGGGCCGTCAGGTAGTACGTAAAGAAAAAACAAAAAAGGCATAATGAGCACAGATCTCCCCCCCCCCCCCCCCCCTCCACCCCCTCTTCCTTGCGGCAAAATTGCGGGCGATTACCCTCAGAACAAGGAATAAAATACCATGAACAGAAGGGAAAAAAACACAAGGCAAAACGCGACGGACAACGAAAAAATAAAGCGCCGTGAAAAAAACAAAACATGACTTTGTGCCCAGGAAATGAACGCGAAAATGAAAATGAAGACGAACATGAAGATGAACGCAAAACAGCAGTCCGAAACGCCAAAAAGCGTGTCGGAAAACGTGCCAAAACGCCTGTTAGAACTCCTGTTCCGGCGGCTCTCCTCCCTCCTTGGGTGCGTTTTAGACAGTGGAGACTAGAATCGCAGGCAAACACACACAGCCCCCCCCCCCCCCCCCCCCCCCGGCGCCCCCCGAAACAAATGATCCATATTTTTCTTGTGTGTTCGGCTCAGCCTTTTGCGGACAGAAACGAGCCTTCGTTGATCTGATCCACGGCCAACCCCCCCGCCCCTTCCCGACCTCCGGTTAACACTACCCCCCCCCCCCCCTTCCCCTCCCAAAAACCGCCTTCTTCCCGTATGTATGTCGATCAACAGCGCAAGAAAAGTCTCTTCTGCGCGTCAATGGCGCCGGTGATTTTTACCCTCCTCCATCCGCTGTCGTGCTGTTATACAAGCCAACCTCAAACCCGCCCGAAAAACAGAGCAAGGGTCAGCAGCAGCAGCAGGCAGCAGCAGCAGCAGCAGGCAGCAGCAGGCAGCAGCAGCAGTAGCAGCTACGGTGCTAGCGGTGCCCAACCCCACCCAACGCCCCGCCGAAGCGAAGCAAAGCAATGCAGGGCAAGGCAAGGCGAGGCAAGTACAGCAAGGCCGAGAGCCAGGCCAGAATCAAAGCCAAGCAAGGCCACGCCAAACCGAGCCAGAATCAAAGCCAAGCCAAGCCATACCAAAAGCCAAGCCAAGCGACGCAAAAGGAGGCGGAGCGCCAACAAACAAATGTACAAAAACAAAAAAAACAAGCACGACAGGGTCAAAACTGGAGTCACCGTGGTAAACGTGTCGGCACGCGCTCGAAACAAACAAAAGGAAAACAAACGTAAGTAGGCGTGCGTAGTACTATCGGCAGGGGCGGGGAAAGGGGCGGGTGGGCGCCGAAAGGCGAAGGCATACTATGACGTAATATGAACACAAGAATGCGGGGGAGGGGAGGGGAGGGGAGGGGCACACACACACGACGGTACGCGTGAGTTCGGCTTCCCACCGATGCGCTCGTGCGAGTTGACTCGACTTCGGGCTCCGACCGTCATCGCGGCTCGTCCGCACGCGTCGGCCCGTCATCGCCGGGCAAAAGCGACCGACACGCTTGCTACGCTCATAGCAACGACTACTGAACCAACGTAAACGGTTGTTCACAGCCGGCGACAGACACTTGGAAATGCGTTCGTTCGTGGAGTGGCAAAGACGGCACCAATTTATATAGCTGCACGGGCTCACACGGAGGATCCACGTCACCGTAACACCATTGGGGGGCGGGGAGGCGGGAAAAAGCCGTCCGGGCTCTGGTACACCCCACCCCCACTTTTCACCGCGTGGCTGTAGAACCACAGGCACCGTCTGCGACCCCCCTGCCCACCCACCCCCTTCCTCCCAGCCAACCCCCGATCACCCCCCCCCCCCCCCCCCCCCCCGGCGCCACGCACACGAAAAACTCCAACAAACCCGAGGGGATGCCGGGTAGATCGATCGAAACACATCGATAAAATATCGATATAGTAGACGGTCCGATCAATCAACCAGCCAACCAAGCAAGCAACCAACGGATGGACCGAAACAGAGAAAACAAAAAAAGCGAAAAAAAAAAGAGACACAAAGAGAGAAGACAAGAGAAGGGAGAGATGGAGAGGGAGTGAGATGGAAGGAGAAAATAACATTCGAGCACTCTGTGGCTTGGCTGAGCCGCACCACCTTCGTCTCAACGTCACACACCCCTAACCCCCCCCCCCCCCCCGCCTCCTCCCATCCTCCCGTCCACTGACGTCAAAGCTCCTCGAGAAGAATTTTCTCGATTTCCGCGTTTGTTGGAACGGTCCTCGGAAAGGTCCCCGGAACGTTCCTCGGAGACGTTCTTGGAACTGTCCCCGGAACGACTCTTGGACTGTTCGCAGACGCTCCGCCGCCTCCTCCTCTTCCGCCCACACCACCGCCAACGCCAGTCGGATGGATGGAAGCTTCGCGGCCGCTAACGCCTTGGAGGTGCTTTAGCTGTCGGAGTAGTGTCAAGATGCCCTTCTCGTCGGGCTTGGACTTGAGGGCGCGGATGCGAGCCTGCGTGGGGTCGTCGTTGTTCGTTGCCGACATTGACGTTGGGCAACAAAAAATAAAACGAATGCGCCGCAGTGCCGCGGCCGATCGAAGGATCAAGTAGACACGAAACGAACAAGCCCGGGAGGAGGGACGGGGAAGAGGGAAGGGGGTGTGTGAGAGGGGGACGGGGAGGAGCGGACGGGAAATGGGGGGCGGATGGGGGGTGGAGCGGTTTGCGTGGTGCGGGGTCAAATTTAGGGTCAACTCAGGAGCCCACCGAACCCGAAAATGAACATAAAGCCATAAAAACACGACGGCTATTATAGAACAGAAACAAAGTTTTTCCTCTTGCTTTAACTCAGGAGTCCACTAAGCCCGGAAAACACGACGGCAATTTTAAAACAACAACACAAAGACTCCTTCCTTGTTCCTTTGTTAGAAGCCGATGTTGCCTCTTGCGGCGACACCCTCGGCTGATGACGGGTCACAGCGTTGCATGGGTCGGCCTTTGCGTGAGCGCCGCTGCCACTGGGCGCGCAAAAACCGACGCGTAATACTCAGACAGGCGAAAATCGGCGGAGAAAAAACGAAAAAAGTGAGGGGAGAAATACCCGGCCGCGACGACGTGTTGGAAGAACTAAAAACACGCACAGAAACGCGAATCACGGATGCATAAACATGCTAGTAGGAAGAGAATGATTGGCCGGGGCCCTACGAGCAGGCCGTACGTTCCTCGGCAGCGTTGGTGATGCACTGCAGCCCGAGGCAAGGCAAAGGCAAGACAAAGCAAGACAAGGCAGAGTAAGGCAAGGCGAGGCAAGGCAGAGTACGACAAGGCGAGGCAAGGCAAGGCAAACCAAAGTCAAGTCAAGGCCAGAGCCAAACCAAAGCCAAGCCAAAGCCAAGCCAAAGTCAAGCCAAAGCCAAGCCAAACCTTAACTCAAACCAGACAGTTCCCTCATGACGCAATCATAGGAGACCGCGCGGCCTCCCCCCCCTTACAGCTGACTCTCACCCCCCCCCCCACGAAAGCCATACCTGGTAGTGTCGAAACCTGAAAGTGAGCCCCAGGACACGGGCCCGAAAAGACTGGCCTGCCAGCATCTTTTTGCCACAAGCATCGCACACCACCACACCACCACATTGCGCGAGATCACACACCACGCGCACACATACACCGCGTACTCCGCATCACGCACGGCGCGCATGGCATCCATCCGCTCATCACACATGGATGTGGTCTATTCATGCTCAATTCATTCAGGCCATCGATGAAAGTACCGTAGCTCAGTACGTACGTACGCCATCGCATGCTCAAAAACCACTTCCTGTTACTCAAATATATATATATAGGTTTAGTTCATTCAGTGTCCCAAGAAACCGGCAGTCCCTCATGCCAGCGGCGCACCGCACCGCACCGCAGCGCACCTGAACCAACGGGAAGCAGGCGATCCGCGTCTTGGTGAGGCTGTTCCGGTAGCGCTTGCTCGGGGGGCGCGGACTCTCCAGCTCATCGGCCTCCTCTTCCCCGATCGACGCCGACCGTCGGCATCTCCTCGCGCCCGGGCCAACCTCATCGTCTTGGTCGACAAACCCATACCCCGCCCCTCCTGCTGCCCCTCCTCCTACCCCTCCGCGGGGGGTGGTGACGGCCTCAACATCGCTGTCCTCCCCCCTCCCCCCTCTCCCGCTACTGTTCGCGTCAAACCAGCCAACCGCACCACTGTTATCGCCACCGCTACCGCTGGCACTCCCACCGCTACTCGCCGTAGCACCGGCGGTAACACCAGCAGTAGCGCCACCAGTAGCGTTAGCGGCAGCGGTGGCGACAGCAGTAGCGGCGGCAGTAGGAGTTCCGGCCGCGGAGGCGGACGAGGAGGGGGGGGATGCCGCCACGGAGTGGTGGGGGTCGGCGGCAGGGCTGAAGTAGAATTGGTGAAGGCTCCACAACTCCGCCGCGCTGAACGGTTGCTGCGGGTTGATCGCGTCAAGCGTTGCGACGGGCATATCAACATGACAGCGATGATGGGTGTATATTAGAGGCATCAGGGCGGGGCGCGGCGACGTCGAGTTGATTTTGTCCCCTGTTAATCTTGTGCAGGAAGGATTCGCATCTGCTACTTTGGCAACTTTCAAGCGCAAATCCCTTGTGTGCACGAATCCCCCCCCCCCCCCCCCCCGATGCGCCAGACACCTCACGGCGCTTCGCGCTTGGTGTAAGCAATGTCTGCCTGGTGAGGTGACAACCCGAAATGCTTCGTCCCGGCATTGTAGGGATGCGAGGGTCAACGGTCATACGACTACGGCCATGCATGAGATCAAGTACAGCTCTACTACCGAGTACCCCCACCCCCCCCCCTCCCGTTATCACTCAGCGCCGGCGCACAAGGCAGAATCTATCACACCTCGAGCAGATAATCGATTCCTAATTCCATTACCTACATCTCTCGGGGCAGATTGAGTCCTGATCTGTATCATCTGTCCGATCTTTATGATCTAGTTCACGTTGCCGGGGGGGGGAGTCGTATGCTCTGCATGATCTAGCACATGTTTCCTGTATTGGGTCTGTACTATGAAGATAGGTCCTGCACAACATCTCAATACGGCAGGTTTAGGTTCTTGATGATTTACATCGCGATCTGTCCGACTTTTAAACCCGTCACAACCCCCCTGCCCCCCTCCCCCCCCCCAACACACCCCTCCTCCTCCTCATCGTCCTTCCCACAAGCTGCTCTCCAGCACCGTGGTCACAAGAGGCGAAACCAAAACTGCGACAACAAAAAAGGTAAAAAAGACAAAATATAGCAAAACCGACAAAAAAAAAACCACACACTAAACAAAAAGTAATTATGGAGGGCTTCTGATACCTACCAGGTACTGTAGTACCTGGTACCTGGTATTACAGTAGGTATATACGAGCACACATCATACCTGAGCGATCTGGTGGAGAGCTTGAACGAGTGGACCTCGCATTTTCTCAGGAACCGAGACCCCGCCGCCGCCACCACCGCCGCCGCTGCCGCCGCGACCAGCTCCCGGGCCTACACCCCTCGGGACCATCACATGCACAGGCAAACGCTCCGGCGCTGCGCCGCCGACCCCCGCAACGAGCCGGCACGCTTTCAACGCGTTCGGCGGGACAGGACCCTGTCCCTCGTGCCTACTGTCGCCTATTCTCCGGTTTCCGTTGCCGTTTCCTCCACCGATGCCACCCAACAGCAACACCCCTTGCCCCCCCCCGACCCCCACCCCCACCCCCGCCGCCGCTGCTGCTGCTGCTGCTGCTGCTGTCGCCGCTGGTGCTGTTGTCCCCCTTCCCACCGAAGGGTTGGCGTTTGCGGTGTTTCCGTTCGGTAGAGCCACGTGTCGCCGCTGCTGCTGTCCCTGCTTCGGGGACAGCGGCGACACCTCTTTACCGCCCGCCGTCGTGGCGGTGGCGGTGGTGGCGCTGGGGCTGCTTCCTCTCACGCCTGCCACCCCAACCACCCCGTGGGGCCGTACGGGCACGTGCTTTTTCCTCTGCTGCTGCTGCTGCTGCTGCTGCTTTCGGGCGCTGCTTGCGCCTGGAGAGCTGCTACTACCGTAGGTTCCTACCGGCGGCGGCACTCCCGCCGCCGAACCCGTTGTCGCCGTCGCCGTCGCAGCCGCTGCCGCCGCCCCTTCTCCCCGTCCGCCGCCCCCGGCGACAAGGTTGAAGTGACTCGCCCAGTACAGCCGCACCTGCTCCAGAGCTTGTTCATTCGAAAAAATCGCCACCTATGCCACGCCGCGGCACGCACGCAACAAGACAACGAGGAGAGGAGAAGCCGGGGCACAACACGCCGGAGATGATTAGATCGACCGGCAGTCGGTGGCAAACTCCGACAACGCCACCCTGCCACCATACTCGCGTAATACCACCCCCTCCCCGCCCACCACCAGGCTAAAAAACATGCCGGCAATCGTTGCGGAAACCCCCTTTTCCCCTAAAAACCCCACCCCACCCCGATCGACCGTGGTACTATCCACGCCCTTAAGTTGTAGAGCAGCCTGTTGACTGCACCAAATATGTTCTACATGTTTCAAACACACCAACGAACCCCACCTTCCCGCCCACGCCCACCGCGGCTAGTCACAAGCCCAGGCACATCGGACACACGACGCATCATATTTACGTCCATATTTACATCGCGCAGATCGACCCCTGGTTACATGCGACCTGAACCGATTTACCAGTAGAGCTGCGGGTCCATGTATGCCTGGGGTCGTGGGTCTGTACAGCACGGATCTTGCGGAACAGATTGTGCCCGGGAGGGGCCTCCATGATACGGATTTCGCACAACATACTACAAACGGCGAAACATGCACAGGATCTAGATCGTGAGCTGTCCAGATCGCGACCTGTCCGAAGTGCACAAGCCGCCCCTCCAGTCCCCACCGCAACCCAAAAAACCAGTCAATATAGGGGGGGGTCTGGACGAGCGACGTAGATCGCGACCTGTCCAGATCGTGATCTGCTCCATGTGGACAAGCCGCCCCTTCGGACACCACCACAACCCCAAGTCGATACTGTATAGGGGAACTAGAGGAGCCGCATCCTGTAGATCGCGACCTGTCCGTGTCGTGATCTGAGTGACTCACCTGCGGCGGCATGCCGAGCCTCGCGAAAGAGACCCCGAGGCGAAACCCTCTGAGCGTGACCAGGGCCAAGCAGCGGTTGGATAAGACGCCATTCGAGATGAAGTCCTCGCTCGCCTTCCCAAGGGAGGTGTGCTCCAGGTACAGTCGCCGGAGGGCGCACCTGTCTCGTTCGTCGTTTGTCGTTCGTTGTCCCCCGCACCCCGGGGGCGAAAAACATGCAGAACACGAAAAAAACGTCGCAGGAGCAGAGCAACGGTACACAGCCGTGTCGAGAGGAAAACATGACGCAAAAATTGAAAAATGGTCAGGGCAAATGAATGCAAGGCATGTGTACGAATGCGAGATAACTGCGCGCAACGAAACGGGTGTTCATACGAACACAGGGACACAACTTCTGTAGTGAACGCGAAAGAAACTCGTGCAAAATAAACAGTACTGTGATGCAAAGCTAACGAGCTGCAAATAAGACGAACGCGTGGCAAGCGAATGCAGGGTACATTTTAATGCAAGGCGTGTGGATACAGGGCGAACGAACGGCAAAAGCCGATCCAACATACCAGGAAAATATTCTGAAGAGAGGGAAAGCAGTCAAATAAAAAGCAACGCAAGGAAAACGAACGCAAAAGAAAATGCACGGAAAATGCAAGGCAAAACGGAGGGAAGGTTTCTGAATGCAAGCCGAGCGAACGCAAACCTAACAATGAGACGATAGCAAGGAAAATGTAAAAGGGAAAATCAGAGGTGAACGCACGCGAGAAAACAAAAACAAAAAACGCCATCGACAATAACGCCCGCAAAAATGTCAACAAAGCTAGGCAACACCAACAGCACCCGCAACTACGCCAACACGCACAGTAACGCCAGCACCCTCACAAGAACAGAATCACCACTTAACGTCACCAACCAAAACGATAACAGCGAGAGGCAAAATACTTCGTATCATCACCAACTGCATCCAACAACGCAATCGTCACCCCCACCACCACCACCGTCACTAACCACCAACCCAAACAAAAAACAGTAGGATGACAACACACACCACTACTGCGGCTAACACCACCACCAACAGCAGCAGCTACAGCAGCAACCGCAGGAGAAGCACCAACACCACCATCAACAGCTGCAGGGCATAACACCAAAAGCAAGGAGGGGAGGAAGGACAAAACATGCAAAGCATGAAGGAACGACAACAAAGCGAGAAAGAAGAGAGGCGAAAGCGCAAAAAAAACCCAGGGAAGGTCGTATATACCCATCAACACCTGGTTTAACCTTAATCGAGCTTGGTGGCCAGATAGGAAAGGAAGGAAGGGAGGAGGGACAAAGAAAAAATCGAGGAAGGAAGAGGTTCTCACCTGGGCTGAGATAAAGCGGCCTGGATAGCTTTGGCCGCCTCCGCGTCTAGAGCGTTGCCTGTTAACGACAAGCTCGTCAGAGCGGGGCTGTTCACTGCCGCCTGGAAATCACGCAACACACGTACACGACATCATGGGACGAACAAAAAACGTCATCGCAAAAGACGTAACACTCAAAACCAACTTTCATGGACAAAAACACAAAAACACAAGTACAACCATGGATAAACACCAAACACACTCACATGAAAAAACATCGACGTCCACAATAAACAAAAAGAGAACATGGACAACCGCAAGAACACACACACAAAAAAAAACATGCAGTAGACAAAACCACGAACAAAAAACAGAAATAAAGAGGTACCTTGGTACAACAGTACGACAAATACAAACACAAAAAAAAACAGAACCAAGAAAACCTTCTCCCGATTATCCCGTCCCTTCCTCCCACACGTCGGACACATCAGACAAATCAGATAGATCACATACTACGTAGGGGCATAGTAATCAGGACCCATCGTGCGCACAAAAACCTATATATTCCAATATTTTTACTCAGCATTTTAGGTCCTGTTTACTATGTTCGTCTGTGATAAAAGGCCCAGACCACCCTAACCCACCGTCCTGAAGCGCCGTGCGGGGATCTATCTGTACAAAAAGTACAGATCGAACCCAGGCAGCACATCCTCTACTGTAAGTCGTGCAGATGGCATGGGTCCCCGCCCCGGCAGCGTGAGCTGTTAGACGAAACAGATCAGGGACCCATTTTTTGTCTGAAAGGTGGAATAAATCATCCCGTGGGAATCGATCACCAGTCCGAGGTGTTCTTCCTTCTTTCCCCGTTTTTCGTGGCTGGCCTCCCCCGCCCCGAAACACAAGGAACCCAAAACATGGAAGCACACGTCTGTCTATCTGCCTGCCGACCAGCAACACACGCAACACACCTGCATGAGGGCGGCGACGCCTGCCGTGGCCACGTTGTTGAAACCCAGGTCCAGGGTTTCCAGCTTCAAGGTTGGGAGGGCGGAGGCCAGTGCTTGGGCCCCGCGGTCTCCGATCTGGCGCGCGGCACGGGGCACGATAGAAGAGACACGCCACGACGTGAGACACAAGGTATGACGCAGGGTACGAGACACGAGGCACAATTTGACACTACACGAGACACGAGACAAAAGGCACACGCGAAACAAGGCACAAGACACAAAAAAGAGAGGCAGGCGGGCGGGACATAAGAGAGACACGAGACTAGAAAGACACAAAGCACGAAGCCCGAGACACTCCTACACATGAGGCATGAGACGAACGACACACGAGACATGAGACACAACGTGAAAGACAGTAGACAGTACACGGGGCACGAGACACTCGAAGACATAAGGGACAAGACACAAGACACAAACACACAGTGCGCGGAGCATGAGACGGGAAACACAACATATATTACCAAAGACACTACTACTGTAAAACCCACAAGATAAAACTACACAGCATAAGACCCAAGCCCTCAAGACACTAAACAAAGGGCCCGGTAACGAGACAGAAGAGACAGAGGAGACACGAGAACGAGACACAACCCAAAACCGACGGAAGGACGAAACTGACGGAAGCAAAGACATTGAACGACGGGATCGGACACGACCTGCTGTCCGTCACAGCGGTCCGTCACGGGCCCAGAAGCGCCGTCATCTACCATTTTTGGACTGAAGGACTGAACAGGACCCAAAACACAAGAAACAGACACACCGACGGTCGGGCCAAACGCGACCAAACCGACGGAGGCACACTACACAGACCAAAGCCCACACAAACCGATTAAAACGGGCCAAAACAACACACTAAAAACAAAATGACGCAACAGCCAACGCGACCAACAGACAACGCCATCAACGGACAAAAACCGACCAACGTACAAACCAGCCCACAAAAACAAGCGGACAACACCAACGCACGAAAAAACCAACGTACAACACCAACAGACAGAATAAAAAAGCAACGCCCCCCCCCCCCCCCCCCCAGAAAAAAAAAACACACACACGCACACACTCACACACACAACAGCCCGAATGACCAACATAACAAAACCAACCATTTCGACAAAGGGAAGAAACGGCCAAAATCTTGTCGCGATAAAAATGCAAGGCAAGAGCCGTAGTAGGAAGGAACGAAGGAGAAAAGAACGGCGAAGATAACAAATGGGATGGAGATAAAAACGAATAAAACTGCTTTCAATCTCCGACGGGACGGCACAGACCTGATTGTTGTTCAAGCGCAGCGCCCGGAGCGTCGAGCACCCCCACACAGACTTCGCGAGGGCCTCCGCCCCCGCCGCCGTGACCCGGTTGAAGCACAGCTCCACAAGCCTCACCGACTTGTTCCTCCTCAGAGCGTGCGCCAACCCCTCCACCCCCTTGTCTCCGATCTCGTCGTCGCTCATGTGCAGGTCGCTGTTCGTTCATTCGCGAGTTGCGGCGCCAGGCGTTGAATACGGATTAGTGCGGGGGGGGAGGGAGGAGGATCAGGGGGTCTGCTTTCCACACGGCACAATAATCGAAAAGCCTGTGCCTGCGCGCCCCACTCCGTTGTACCTGTATCGATGACACAGGAAAAGGAAAGCAGCAGCAGCAGCAGCAGCAGCAGCAGCCGCAGCACTATCACCACGATCACCAACGGTACAACAGCAGCAGCCGCAGCAGCAGCAGCAACAACAGCATGACCACCAACGACACAGCAGCAGCAGCAGCAGCAGCAACAACAGCACCAACATCGACACCCCCAACACTCCCAACGCTCACCAGCACCAACACCCCATAACACCCCAACGCCCACCAACACCAGCACCAGCACCCCATAACACCCCAGCGCCCACCAACACCAACACGTAAAATCTATTGCTTTGCCTGCCCCCCCGCCCTTTCCTCCCACCGCCCACCACAGCAGTCACACGGGTCAGTCTTGTATTTCAGTCTTTCAGTCTTTCAGTTTTTTTCTATCTCGTTCTGAGTACGGCTGTCTGTGGCACGGTTGCACGACTGTGGTGGTTTTATGACCGCCGACCAAGGTTCTGCGAGTACGACCGCCGACAGAGATTCATCAAATTCTCAACCAACGCACACCAAGTTGACAGCAGGACAACAGTTTGTCGCTCGTAGGACAGATAGATCATCTACAGATAGATCATCTACAGATAGACCATCCATGGATACTGACCTTGCAGTCACGAGATATTTTGCAGGATCCGTACAGTACAGATCCAACCAAGAAAACATGCCCTGGATCCTGCACAGATTACGCGGCTCCCACCCGGCAACATGATCAGCATCATCCTAGATCATACAGATCACACATATCATGTAGATAACGGATCTATCTGCCTGAAAGATCTAGATCATCAAGTGGGATTGAATGATCTGTAGATGATCTGTCCATGGTGTGCAACAGTTACAGCCAGCTCAAGCCGAGTTCTACACAACGACCGGGGTTCTACAGCACGACCACCAACAGATATTCACACCAGGCATGTATGTACAATACCTGGTACGACTCTCCGAATTCTCTAATAAAGCAATCAACGCACACGGGGTGACAACCAGTTCCGAAATTCATACACTAAAAACAAGCAACTTATTCCACGCTCAATCCACTCGAGTCGTGACGAGAAAATACATATTGGGTTTCAACAACAGAGGCCTTGAAATCCAGAGGAGAGGAAGAAGTCAAGTACCGATACAAGAAAAAAAAAGAAAAAAAAGCCATGGAAAAAAGAAAAAAAAGGCCATGGACTTATCACGAAGATGGTGGAATATATCGAGTCCATCCGTGTATGGAAGGAAAACACCGCAAAAAGTGAGGGAGAGAAGGTGGCAACAGCGGGAGGCGTTTCCACCCTCACACCTAGGACAGATAGATCATCTACAGATAGTTTGATTGCCACTGTATGATCTAGATGTTTCGGGGCAGAAAAGGTCCTGATCTGTATGATCTAGCTCATGTTGCCGGAAAGGGAGCCGCCCGCACGATCTACAGTAGAAAACGCTTGCTGGGTTGGATCTGTAGTTAATTTGCAGATCCTGCACAACCTCTGATAACAGCAAGTGAGGAACTATATAATCTATCTGTTGAAGATCTATCTGTAGATGATCTATCTGTAGATCATTATCTGTTCGAGGTGTACGTGCACCTTTCCACCCCACACTATCTAAATCGAATAAACTGCCGACAAGACAACAAAACGGTCCCATAAAAAACTCGAAGGGGGAAAAAAAAAACTCGTACGTACGTACAGCAGGGGAAAAAAAAAGTCCACATTTTCATCCTAAATAAAATCACCTGAGCACGCTGTTCACAGCGAGCGCCGAAGCCACCGCACAAGCACCCCTAGCCTTAATCCCCGCCCCGTCTATGTACAGCCGTGTTAGGGAGGTATTCGACTTCAAAGCCTCTGCGAGGGCGGATGCTCCGTCCGGTCCTATGCAGTTACCCTGATCACCAGGCGGCAAGGGGGAGGGGGTGGGGGGGGGTGTACTCATCATGCATGGCCGCGTAGTCTTACGACCGACCATAGGGGGGGGGGAAAGAGGGAGACGTACTCACTAGTTGCTTGCCATGGGCATTCGGCCACTGACCATGCATCCCTTTCGAGACGGAGCACCGTCCCTACTCCTATTAGAGACACCTCCAACAATTTTGGCGCTCATCACGTGTTTTGCCATACCGGTATATAGTTTCCACAAAAAAAAATGCTGTCGCAAGGGTCAATAGGTGGGAGGGGGGGCGAGAGGGGAAGAGAGGGGTAGAGTGGAGGAGAAATAGGAGGGGAGTGGGGGGAGGGAGAGAGGGGAGAGTTGGGTGGACGGGTGTGGGAGGGGTAAGGGGGGGGACGTGCCCCCCCCCCCCCCCCCCCCCCCTCTCCGCTCCGTAACCCTGCGAATACCTCCACACCCAACCCTCAAAACATGCAAAATCACCCATCCACCTAGACAAGCCAAACGAACAAAGGTGAGTCGGCGGAAGGAAGCCACCACTAACCGACAAGCGCGGCGTTGCCAGGCCCGTGTTGCGTGTCGGTAACCCCCCCCCCCCCCCCCACGTTCCCTCAGTCCCCCCAAAATATATAAACCCAAGCCAAAGACCTACGTGGAGCCAAAACACGACAAACTCAAATGGTTGATTCCACGGCAAGACAGAATCTAAATGGGTTGATTCGGCAGGACCAATGTATGATACTACACAAGATGTAACACGAGAATGTTGATTTCACAGAACAAAAAAAACAAAAACAGCTGATTCGGCGAGACACATCAACACAAGCCAAAAAGAAACATGGTTGATCCGGCGGAACCTCGCACCCACACAAGGCGGAAAAACTCAGTTGGTTAAATCCGCACAGGCCCAGCACGAATGGTTGGTTCCACGCAAGCATAACACGAATGGTTGGTTCCACGCAAGCCCACACACAAAACGGGTGATTCCACACAGGCCCAGACCACAATGGTTATAGTCCACACAAGCCCAAAAACACAAATGGTTGATTTCATACCATGCATTAAGACATGAAAAAAAGGTTGATTCGGCGGCGGGGGCAGGAAGGGAAGGAAGCCTCTCTCGCTCACCCATAAGTGCAGCAAAACCAGGCCCGCGCTGCCCGTCAGCTGTCACAAAAAACCCAACCCAACGCAACCCAACCCAACCCAACCCAGCCCCACTCACCCCCCCCCCCCCTCACTGGGATGCAGATCAACCTTCATGCGAGTCGCCGACCACCTCACGGCGCTTGGTGCAAGCAAATGTCTGCCTGGTCGGTAAAAAACAGACATGCTCCGTCCCGGCATTGCATAGGGATGCGAGGGTCTATGGCCATACGACTACGGCCATGCATGCTATGAGTATCCCCCCCCCCCCCCCGAAACCTGACCCATCAACATACCCATTCGTGACAACAAAACTATATATGGTTGATTCGGCGGCGGGAGGAAAAGAAGGAGGCTTCTCTGTCTCTCTCGCTCACCGACAAGTGCAGCGTTGCCAGGCCCGTGTTGTGTGTCAGCGCCTCCGCCAGCGCCCCTGCCCCGGCGGCGCCTATGGAGTTCCCGCTAAGGTAGAGCGTGCGCAGCGATCGGTTCTGGACCAGGCTCCTTGCCAGGCTAGCCGCTCCCTGGTCGGCGATGCCGTTGAACCCTGCGGGTGATAAAAGTGGTCAGCGAGCAAGCGAGCGAGACGAGAAAGTCAAGTCAGCCACCCCGACCGCCATCATCAACACCAACACCAACACCACCACCACTACCACCGCGCCGGTAAATAGGCACAAATATATCAACTATTGCTACCACTAGAAAAAACAATCCAACAACGACTGTACGTACGCCACAAGTAGTTTGTACCGGCTCTTGACGGGTCATGACTCGACCCGCGGGCCGGGTTCAGGAGGTTTTTGAGTTCTCACGGGTCGGGTCGGGTCGGGTTGGGTTGAGTCTGGTCGGGTTGGGTCTGGTCAGGTCGGGTAAAGAGGTCATAAACATATCACAGGTCGAGCCATGTCACGCTGGCCCGATCCGACCCGACCAGACCCGACCCGCGAGATTTGACGTGACCCATGAACAGTCCTGAATTTTTTTTAACGCTCGAGTGGGTTTAAGGTTGAGAAGCTAGCACTCGAGAAACGTTTTCTCCACTGCCGTGCGAAAAAAGAACAAATATGTTATTTGCGTATATACAAGAAAATATTGTACAGCAGTACACACCGCAAACGTCGAACAGCGCACAACCTACTGTGGATTTAACCTGCGGTAGCGAGACGATGTCGAGGATCTGTACTGTACACGTCCAACCCAGGAGACATGTTCTATTACTGTAGATCATGTAGACTGATCTAGACCACACAGATCAGGAATCTATCTGCTCTGGAAGATAGATCATGTAACAATACTGGTAATCGATGACCTGTCCAATGTGTGATGTTATGAAGGAACTGTGTGTACACTACAAATCCACAGCAGGAAACATGTCGTAGATTACGCAAAATATACGGCTCCCAACCGGCAACGTGAGCTAGATGATACAGATGATACAGATCGGAGGTCTATCTGCCTGGAAGGTCCAGATCGTGTACGTAATGGGAACCGACGATCCGTCCCGAGGTGTTAAATCAACCAATCGAAACCAACGCGCCAACCAACGCACCAACCAAGAAGACAGTCCACTGACCAACCATTCCACCCACAAAAGCCACCAACCAATCGACAAACCAAAAATACCAAAAACCAACGCGCTTGGCGCAACCAATGTCTGGCCGGTCGGTGAAAAATCCGCGTGCTCCGCCCCGGCATTGTAGGCATGCGAGGGTCTATGTTCATACGACTGCGGCCATGCATGAGATCGGGTACTATCTCCTATCGAGTACACCCCCCCCCCCCCCGCCCTCCCCCCTCGCCGCCCATTTCTCACCAAGGTCCATGGTGTGCAAAGACGGGTGACGTTCAATCGCGCCCGACACCGCCTCCGCCCCGCCGTCTCTCAGATGGTTGTAGCACAGCTTTAGGCACGTCACGTCCGTCGCCGCCCACAAGATAGGCCCCAGCAGCAAAGCCTCCCTCGCCGTAATCTCGCGCCGCATCAGGTCCACCATCCCCTCCTCCGTCGTCGCCGCCTCCACCCCCAAACCCGCCCCGCTCCCCGCCTTCCCTGATACCACCTTCTTTTCTGGAACTCCCCCTGCTGCTGTTGCTGCCGCTGCCGTTCTTGTTGCTGCTGCTGTTGTTGCTGTTGGTGTTTCCGGTTCTCTTGCTATCCTGGACCCACCGGCAGTAGCGTTACCGCCGGTACCACCACCGCCGCCGGTGGTGATAGTGCCGTATCCGTTAGATGGCTCGGTGGGTTCTGCTGCTGCCGCCGTGGCAGGGACAACGCGCATGTCGTCGTCGCTGTCGCTATCCTTGGCGTTGTCGTTGGCGTTGGTGTTGGTGTTGGTGGCATTTGTGGCGGTGGTGCTCATGCCGTTGCTGTCGCTGTCGGTGCCGCTACTGTTTTTGTTGGTGTTGCTGTTGGCGGTGGTCGGAACGGAAACAGCCACCGCACCGTTAGCATTGATATTGCCGTGGGTGCTACCGTTGACATTAGTGCTAGCGCTAGCGACAGCGTTTGCGTCGACGTTAACGCTGTCCCCGGCAACACCGTTACCGCTACCCCTTCCCCAGAAGCCAGGAGCTCTACCGCGCCCGTTTCCGTTGCCGGCGTCGCTCGCGCTGTTCCAGGAAGCAGCGCCGGCGCTAGCATCAAAACTACCACCAAACGAGGCATCTTGCCGCTGCTGCTGTTGCTGCTGTAGCCGAGAATCATACGAAGCCGGCCCTGCTCCTGCTACCGCCACACCCCCCGCGCCGACCCCGGCCATCTCCGCCCCAGTCGGGCCGCATTGAGGTCCGTTACGAGGGTGAGAGCCGTTGGTGGGCGCGGGCACAGGTACAGACGCCCCCGCCCGCTGGTTCGTAAGGCTGCCGTCGCCGCCGCTGTTACTGCTGCTACTGCTAACATCAGCGCCGCCGCCGCCCCCCCCACCCCCACCACCGCCTCCACCCTTCAGAAACGCAGACGGACCAGCAGAAGCAGCAGCAGAAGGAGAAGAAGCAGGAGAGAGCGCTAAGCCTAGGCGCCTGAGGAGGGCGAGAAGGTCGGCCTCGTCACACCCAGACCGCGCCGCTGCTGCCGCTGCCGCTGCTGCCGCCGTCGTTGCGGCTGCCGCGGGTCTGTTAGGACTATCGTCGGGCTTGGACATGATGCCGCCCTTGATGCTGGCGCTGCTTCGTGGCAACGCGAGTAGACGGGACGGGACGGGAAAGGATGATGCGGGACGCGCAGAGACGGGACGGGAAAGGACGGGGTGGGACGGCAGAGGACGCGACGGGAAAGGATGAGGCGGGACGGGAAAGCGCGGGACGGGGCGGTCAAGGATGGGGCGGGAAAGGGCGTGACGGGGCGGGAGAGGGCGGGACGGGAATATACGGGACGGGGCGGGAGAGGACGGGACACGGGGGGAAGTGTGGTGTGGTTTCCTTGTTTGGTCGTGTACACTCGGCTCGCAAACAAAACACGACGGGAAAGGACGGGATGGAGCGGGAAGGGACGGTAAAAGCACGGGAGATGTGCAAAAGTATGTGTGCTTTTCTGGTTTCGTCGTGTACACTCGGCTCGACGGGAAAGGACGGGACGATAAAGGATCAGACTTGGGGAGAAGTGCGGTGTAGTTTTCTCTTTTGGTAGTAATGGTGTTCACTCGGCTCGCATATATACTACAACCAGAAAAGATGGGACGGGACGGGACACTATTGATGGTCGTCGTGTTTGGAAAATACTTTTCAGATATTGCTGTGCAGGCACATTCTAAGGAATGTATCCTGCACGGGCAAACGTAGGCGAGGTCTCCTTTTGAGCCCACAGACAGAGACGCCACGTACGACATGGTCGCACGAGGCAGTCGAGCGGGCCATGTTTCACTCCCACCCAACAACAAAAAGAAAGAACAAAAAACACACTCCGATAGGTCGACCTATAGCCATACCTGGTATGTACTCGGCTGTGTTTATTTAGTTTTTGTTGTTGTTGTTGTTGTTGTTGTTGTTGTTGCTGCTGTTGCTTTCGTGGTTTGATCTCCCCTCAAGTCAACGCCATAATCTATTAATAGTCTCCGCAGTGGAATACTACCTACAGCAATACGTACAACAGTAAGTCCAATGACCTACGAGTACGTACCAGGTACCAGGTAATGAAACACGAGCATCACCTCGTATCAATACGAGAGCAAGCAAGTGCCACACCGCAACTAGACGCCAGTCGACGAGGGAAGGAGGGGCTGAAGTTTTCTCACAATGAGAATACCGAAGGCACGCATCGTAGAGGAGAGGGGGGGGGAGAGCCTGCCACGTGACCCCGTATCTGGACCAAAGTAAATAGGACCAAATCTTGTTAGGAAAAATAGCGAAATATATAGGTGTATGTGTCGACCGTAGGTCCTATTTAATATGGTCCCCCGTAAATAGGAGAGAAGAGAAAAGGAGGGCCAAGAAAAAACATGGCAAAGGAGACACTATTACGGGGGATCATTGTAAATAGGACCTATGGTACACACCAAAACCTGTATATTCACCGATTTTTACCAGCAATATTTGGTCCTATTGACTACGGTCCCCCGTAATAGGGGCAGGTCGTTGCCACAGGGAACCCCGCCCGGCCCCTTCTATCCTTCTATCAATATACTCATCACTCTGGACGGAAATGTAAGGACCGTTGGATTGTAAACATGAAGCCCGAACGGTCCTTATATTTCCGTCTGTAGGGGTTTCAGTTTCCTCCCCGAACGGTCCGGCTAATATCCTACGCGCTACGCGCACAAACAATCGCACACAACCGCACAAGGAAGAAGAAACACGCCAGGACACAGAACAAACAAGAACAATCGTTGCGATATCATTGTACGAGCGAGTACGCGTACTACACTGCATGCACCCTGCTGGATTTTACAGCGGAAGTGGGCAGAGGTGAAACATCGCACTCGTATACCAGGTAGGCGAACCAGCTACGAGTCTCAGCATACATGTATACCAGGTGCAGGCGCGACACAGGCACTGGGTGACAGCATCTGATATATGCTACGATATCATATCATACCAGGTGTATGGAAAGTATTTATTTCGGGTAACTGTTTTGTGCACCTACGTCCAGAGCACTTGTATATAGCAACTACAGTATAAGTATAAGTATATAGATACAACGGATATGTCGGGGTTGAGAGAAGAAAAACGCAAGGCTTTCACGGACGTGATTAGTAGGGTATACTCTGATACCCGGGTATCAAGCCTGATTCGTTCGGTCACATGTACTATTACGGGGGACCATAGTAAATAGGACCAAATATTGTTGGAAAAAATATACCAATGGATTTTTGTGTGTTCACCGTAGGTCCCATTTAACATGGCCCCCCGCAACAGGGGAGGTACCCAGGTACTTTGGGTCATACGCGGGCAGATACCTGCTTACTTTTGGTCATATTCGGGCAGGTACCCGGGTACTATGACAATACTCGGGTAGGTACCCCGGGTACTTTGGTCATACTCGGGCAGGTACCCGGGTATTTTTGGTCATACTCGTGTAGGTTCCCGGGTGAATTTGCCACATATATACTCGGGCAGGTACCCGGGTACTAATGGTCATATAGCCGTGCTCCCAGAGGGTGTATACCCACCCTACTACGCACACCATCGCAAGACAGGCACTGACTTTACTCTATTAATAGACGCCGTAATAAAGAGAGAGAGTCGAGTTCGCGCAGGGGTACCATCGTTCTTAGGCGCTGGTTTTCCTCGACAACAACAGCAAGGGTGCTAAAGTCGTACCAAGTACGTTATATTTCCGGAAGGCTCTCTGTCGACCAGACATTTCCGAAAACACTTTTAATGTTGTTCGGTGTTTTGGCAAAACCTCACAAACCTTCCCGTCCTGGAAAAATGGAGCGCTAAAAAAAACATCGGACCCCTGTGCGGACTCGACGCTCTTCACGAATCTCGGGATGTTTTTTGTTTTTTTTTCTTTCTATTTGCGCCCCGGAGGGCGGGAGGGAAAACCCCTGTCCGTTCATTTTTTCTCTCCAGTTTTCGTACATCGGTTCGAACCCGGTTCGTTTCTTCCATCTTAGTCGGGCCTGTCTCCGACCGTCATAAAAAGGATGGTTTACTCCGAGGATGTACTCGTAGGCACCAGAGTCTATACTATAGTATTGTAGGAAAGGACAGGGGTGGGATGGGTACGGAGGGGGAATCAGGCGTTCTCCAAGGTTAATTCTCAGGGTGTTTACTCGTATTGTTGCTGTATGATAGTGCGATCCTTCGCGGGGAAACTGTCGCGTAGCGCAGGTCCATCGATCCGACAACAAGATAACTCGGCGGGGGGGGGGGGGGGGAGAGAAATGCTTGTTCTTTTTTTCTAGAAAATGAAGGCCATACGACATATCACGCTACCTGTATGGACATGATGCCATGATGCAAGGCACCTGACCTCAAGCACGCTGACTCTGTGCCCAGTGCCCAGCGGCAGTGTAACTACTACCTGGTACAGCAGTAGCTCAGAACGATCTGACAACATGGAGAACTCGGGGAAACAAAACGACGAAGATGAATAAAAAAACGAATCGATATGATACGATACCACACGCCTTCTTTAGATCTAATAATAGCTCTTGTACCTGGGGCACCTGGTAGACTATAGCAAGTAGCATGCAGTTACTAAAGCGGTGTAAATGCGGCGGGTGTTTTTTATTTGCATTTCACGGCTGTAGATTGCGTGGCTATATCAAGCGCCCGTTGTGCAGTGTCACATATTTGTCGCACGTGCCATGTGTCCCTTTTGGCGCTTGAACACTACCAGTACCTGGTGAAAAGTTGCCAGGTATACTCGTACTGCACCACGTAAGGTCGTTCGACTGGCTGCTGCTGTGTAAGGCTAGTCGTTGAACTGGCTATTAATACCCCCGAAGTTTGTTTTGGTTAGTTGCCTTGCCCACTGTTGTTGTTGTGTAGAGCTAATGAAATATCAACAGCAGTACAAGACTGCACTAGACTCATTGTACCCGTTCGTAAGCACGGCCCAGTACTCTAATCATCACCATCGGTAGTCATTGGCGGTCATCCGTGCAGCAGAAGTAAAAAAGCAGTCTCTCCACTATTTTCTGAAGAGAGAAACCACGAACCAGAGAGGCAACCACTAGCACGGGGGACCATATTGAATAGGACCTACAGTAGACACAAAAATCTACCAGGTACCTGGTATATATTTCGCTATTTTTAATTTTTATCAACAATATTTGGTCCTATTTATTATGGCCCCCCGTAAATAATAATAATGATAGCCGATGATGATGACAGCGATGATGATGATGATGATGATGTTCTGAAAGCATCAACCCTCTTGGGACTCCGGAGGGGAAATTTGACGCAAAAACAGACAATAGAAGGTGACGATTTCAGCAAAAACGGTAACTGAGCGATTCGGGGGCGATACAAGTTGGCAGTCCCGATATGATGCATTTTCTTCGACGAAATCCTCGACCTCTCACACAGCCCTTGTTTCTTAATTTGATAAATATACAGCTACTGGTACGATCCCGGAAGTCGTACGTACGTATCAGGTACGTCGTAACCTGGTCCTACCCGTAGCGCCCTCCTCTCCCGCTGCTCGTAAACGGCCAGTAACGCCAAATGCATCGTCGTTTTGGTCGCCACCAGGTACCAGGTATGATATATCTCGGATCCTCAAACTGCAAAGGGGCCCATGTTGTTGTATTAAATAGTTGTCGTTGTTGTTGGTGGTGTTGTGGTTCTGACATGAACTCTCAAATCATGGAAGTCCGTGGCCACACAAAGGTGCTCGAGCCCTAGGAAGATCCGAAAACCCATGAACCCCTCCCCCCCTCAAAACTTCGGCTGTGGGAGGCACGGCGCTTCCGACCTTCAAATACTCGTATAGACGAGACAAGAAAGGCGCACACAACACATCAGATTGAATCGATGTGCAACGTGAACGATTAATAACATGGCCGCGCGTATCCACTCCCAACTCTTGACTATGTAAAAGCATGGAGTTTTCACGCGTTCCCACGTATTAATACGTAGTGTTAATAACTCGTGCTAATAATATCAATAACTCGCTCCCCTGAAATTCAGCCCGTGGGCACAAACAAGACAGGCTGAAAATTGAAAATTATATGATAAGATGTGCACTCATACTCCGTTGATACCCGCACGTTGCACCAGGTACATGAACCTTGGTTGAATCAAAACCATCAACAATCGAAACACTCGGCAAGATCCTAGGCCCTAGCGAATAAGTCATGCTTCAAAGAATGCCTTGAAGCCCTTTCTCAGCAGAGCCCTGCCTTGGACGCTGTTTCGTGCCTTACTCCCGTAAGGCAACGTACCTGCGCTCGAAAAGGGGCAATAAGGCACGTTTTGTGCACCAAAATAACGCCGTTAGATACGAACTCCCTGAAAACGGGGCTTGGGGTCACATAGCATAGGTCGCTCTGCTCAAAGCCAGGTCAGCGGTCAGCCATCTACAGAAGAGTCTCTGGGGACTTCTGCCTAGGCTACGTACATGGAGCAACTTTCCTTGTCATTCGATCTGGTCCGCAAGCTGTGGCTTTTTCAGCCATCATCGGCGATGATGAAACGCGTGTTCTCGGTGGTGAACGACGTGTTTGGTGCGCAGCAAACAACTATCTCGAACGATCTGTTCGAGCTGACGGTCATGTTGCGCCACAGCCGCGGAATTCGGCGCGGCACCAGAATGGATGCTCCCGAACCCAAACCCATCGCGTAGTAGGTTGCCACTAGTGGGGGGGGGGCAGCGGCGGGAGAAAGGAGTCTGTATGTTGTCTGCTGACGCTTGAGACAGTTCGTCCCAGCAAACGCTTCGATTTGCCTGTCTCTTTTGTTTCCTCTTCTTTCTCTGTGCCCGGATTGGGTTTGGCTTTCGCCCGTGAGCATGACGTCAGGGGAAACCGAGTGATTGTAAGATACCTGGTACCTGGTAAGTATCATACGAGTACGAACGAACTTGGTTATGCTGGAGTTGGGTGGAGAGGACGGTTTATAACACGAAGAATACACTACCGACGAATTCCTTACGTCGACCACAGCACCGCGGTAAGCTGAACGCGTACAGTCCGCTGCTGCTGTGCTGCTGTTGTACATATCCCTTTTCCGTCGGTGTACGCACGCATGCACGCATCCGCACTGTGTGTGGTTGGTGTATGTTGAGCTGTGCTGGGGTATCTATGAAAATGCAAGCTGCGACGTTGATTGTGATGTTCCTGGTACAACGTTCCCAATAACTCACTACTGGTACTCAGACAAGCACACTTTATCCTGCTTTGCTGCTGTATTTGCAGTCCAATCGTGCCCGACTCTTGTCGTATGTGATGCATATACCGTACCTAACCTATGTGTCCACTTCTCTACGTTTCAAACGCGCACTAGGGTGGAAAAGGGCTGCGAGGCACGTCTAAGGCATTTTTTAAGGCATTTGCCTTAGCCAGATAAGGCATTTAAGGCATGAAATGGCACTTAGGGCAAATGCCTTACAGCGTGCCTTACCCGATTTTTTCCCCCTGCGGCGCACTTTAGGGCGCATGCCTTAACCCGATTTCGGCGTCCCTTACTCGCTAGGGCCTACAAGATCCACACCAGGCATCAGACCGATATCGAAAATCCCCACGTAGACTGTTCGAAAACAGACAATTTGGAGGAAAACAATATCGGAAATCCTCACGTGGACTGTTCGAAAACAGACAATTTGCGACGATCAGCAGCAAAATCTCTGGTCGTTGCTGTAGATTTTGAGTTCTACCAGAAAAATTCCAAATCGGGAAGCTGGGAGTAAAACGTCTGGTACCAAGGATGAAGCATATAGTCAGCAGTATGTCAGCCAGCAAGCAGCCAGTGCGTCAGCAGCCCGCGGCAGAGCGCAACAAACAAAAAACGGCGGAGCAGCCATGGCGGTACCGATCAGTGCAGCAGTAGCAGCAGTACCAGTACCAGTAGGCGTACACGGTCGTGCATTTATACCACGTACCGGTGCGATTTTTTCGAAGTTGTCTACGGTGGTCTGTTCGTTTACAAAGATTTTGTGGCGCCGACCAGAGATCTGCCGTTCCGGCAAGAAAAAAAGAGAAGCGGAAACACGAGCCAAGACACCAGACACACTTTTATCGCGACTGACTGCGAAAAAGCGGCAAAAAACGAAAAAAAAAATGACGGCCGCCGGGCATCGGCTACACCAAGCACCAAGCAGCCCAGCGCGGGCTACTGGGCTACTGCTGCTGTCGGGACAAAGAGTAGTATGGGTCATGATTTAAGATACAGGGGTGTGTGATATACAGGCGCTGTTCGAACTCTCTTACCCTCTTTGGGACCCCGAGATGGCGGTCACAACAAACGATCAACCCTCTGGGAGTAGCGTCGTGAGCGCACAGCAGTACCACGCTGACGGTCATGATGCACCCGGGCTGGGCGACTCCTTGCATCGTAACTCGGACGCCGATCGGTATCATGCCCCCATCGCGTGGTGGCCGTTGCTTTAGTCGTCACCTCCCTTCCGTCAATGTATCCCCCCTGGACCCTTTGAGGACTGCCATCCCGTTCTGGGGACAAACCACTCGAATTTCAAGGAGGTTGTCCCCAAAACGGGACTGCAGTGCTGAAAGGGAGCTGTACCGACGTTTTTCGGTACAACATGTTACCTGGTACCGGTAGGAAAGAGTCTGGCGAAAAAGGTGCACGGATAGTATGCACAAATATTACCAGTACCTGGTACCAGTATATAGCTTAAAACAGCGGTTTGGCCGGTGCCAAGCCTGAAAAGTCTCTTAAACCGTGGCCCCCATTATCTGTGATACTACTGCTGTACCTGGTAGGTCGTAACTTGCGTGTCCAAGCCCCAATGGGAGGCGGGGTTGCACAACGCGCGCGCACAAGCATGGCAAACTACCGGTTTACCGCTGCCGTTGCGCGCTGGCACTACGTCGGATATAACAGCAATAGCGGAGGATGACGACGTTTGAAAAGACCGCACCTGCTTGTCATTCGTTCGATCGCTACACATACCTGGCTGGGTTAACCCTTGTAGAACTGCAGTATCATTTTGGGGACAAACCACTCAATTTTCTTTCAAGTAGTTTGTCCCCGAAACGGGACTGCGGCCCTAAAAGGGTCAACAGCTACTCACAGACTGACGATAATGTTGCTGCTGCCGTTGCTGCTGTCGTATTAATAGGATAGTCTACGTGAGTGGAACTGCAAATCACCAATTGCCATATGTCATACAGTTAAAAATCGTACCAATACGTAACACAGCAAGCAGTCGTTCGATCTACTATTAATATGAGTAATGATATTATTATTATCACCAGAAGCACGTAACCTACTACCGTAGTACATATATATACAACACAGCAGCAGCAGTGTGCCTAACGTGGGCTAGCAACATCGTCCACGTGGGTCCTGCTCTCAATCATGCGGGATCTGCCTCGGTGTCCTTCATGCCCCTCTATTAACCCTTTTAGCACCGCATTCCCATATGTGGGGACGAAGTACTCGAACTGTAAGTACTTTGTCCCCAAAACGGGGCTGGGGTCCTGAAAGGGTTAAGGTTCATTCTTATCGGAGAGCTTTTTTTCCATGATTTCCAAAGTTTGGAAATAGTTGGAGATATGTATCAATATACGGAGGCGTTCTGTCACTATTCGTGAATTTCTCCAGAAGCGAAAAAATCAAGTTCGTTAAATTTCACGTATTTGGAAAAAAAAAAACAGGAAAATATGGAAGATTGAAAAATTGAGCGAAAAAAATGTCGAAATTATGGAAAAACTCTCCGATAGGAATGACCCTATTAATAATAGTGTTGGATGTCGTATCGAAGCTTCGGCATATCGAAATATTGAAGTTTCGATATACATATTTATAGTACTTGGTAGTATCGTATCGAACGTGCTTTGCCCTCCTTTCCTTCGTAACTCCGTGTTTTTTAGGCAGACTCGTATTTTATTGCGATCGAAGACGCCTCGTACTCCTGTTGTAGCTCTATTCCCCTATATCCTCCCGCCGTCGATCGTCAATCCGCTCAACTGCTGCTGCTGCTGCTATTGCCACTGACTCTGTGTATGGATGCCTCTGCGTATGCGTATGCGTATGCCTGCCCTGAATATACGTGCAACTGCTGTGATCCTATTAATATGAAATTTATGATAATGTTATACCAGGTACCTGGTATGTATGACTCCCAGTTCCATGTATCTCTCCCAGTACGAAGGTATCTCTCTGCTGGAACCACACCTCCGGACCCTGACTTGCCATTGCACTGCCTACTCTGCTTACTGATGCACAACAATATTGTAGTATCTCTGTGGTTGTATTTTTGGGACCACAGGACTTGGATCTCTCTAGAATGGAAGAATCGGAAGAATCGGCACGGGCACTGGTTGTGCTGGATGTCGACGCGTAGAAAAAACGGTTTAGGGCCCATCTTGACGATAATTTTTTTTCATGATAATCGAATAGGAAAAAATGAATTTGATCCGATCTAAATGAATTTCCTGAAAAATATAAAAATATGTCTTTGGGTCCTATGCATATCGAAGAATAGCGTATTAAAAAAAACCAATAACGCACAAGGGTTAACGAACACCCGAGGGCAACCAACGGGGCGAGCGACGAGCAACCGCCTGTATCCTCCACGGGGCGCCGCGGTCAGCGGCCAATTGTTTCTCCCGGCATGGCCGAAGAGGCTATCGCTATTGGGACGTCTTGGGTGGCTAGCGCAGCCCCGAAGCCCCACGCAGGCAGCAGCGACGGGGATACAGCGATCCAACTTCTGAGCGAAGTCGTGACCTCGTCGGTGCTCGTGTGGTTTGCGTGGCAAAGAGGGATTCAAAACTGGGTTTGCGACGGCCTTGTAATTATTTTTATGCGCCGCGAATGGTCTACTCTGTGTTTGGGGCCATCGGACCTCGCGCTGCGGCTGCTCCGGTGGCCCTGTCTCTCGGGAATGGTGGATATCACCTGTGAAGCAGTCGACGGCACGGCTCAAGTTTGCGTGGCTTGCTTTGGTTTCAGGAACATGCCACGTCGAGTTGGACAAACTCCCCACAATTAATAACACGAAGAGCAAAAGAAGACCCAAAAGACTAATTAATTGTCGAAATCGTTGTTTTCGTTTTATTCGAATCAAAAGTCCAAATGCCTGCTTGGTGATTCACTTTGCGACCAACCAGATGCAAATCGAATCAAAAGAAAAATATATCGGCGCAGTATCATACAAAAAAAGTTTCTCGTTAAGATGGGCCTAAAGAGAGGTGCCAACCAGGTGCCAACGTACCTGGTACGCAAATACGTGAATACAACAACAAAGCCAAACAAGACAAAACAAGAACTGCCTGTATACGAGCTCGTGAACTAAAAACCAAAAGGTAACGAGGAATCCTGAAAGTGAGGCAGAATACGAACGAAGCAAGGAGATCAACTCCTGTTTCTTTGTGAAGTACTGCCGTATCCAGTACTGTTTGGATCACACAATATTTGACGTTTTAAGGTTTAATAATTGGGAGTAAGGAACCAATGCCGCCGCGTCTCTAGGCCACCTCTCACGAAAGGTTTCCGCGAACGTTTTCGTACCGGTTAAAAAAAAAGCTCAACCTTCATGGCCCGAAAGCGTCAGCTTTCGGGCCAATTTTTTTTTTGCGTATATCATTTTCGGGACGGCCTCCATCCGGAAACGGAGCTCCAATTTCGGATAACGTCGGCATTCGAAACTGCCGTCTGGACTTGAATCGTCGCTGGTGGTTTCCACACATCGTGGGGGGCAACGCGAGTTCAAATGTGCCGAAAACAGCAAGCACACGTCACATCTGCCCCGTACCCACTCGCGCACGCCTCAGGCATCATCCCCATGAGCCGATAAAATCGGATAGTGATGGTGACGACTTCGAGGGGCCCTTGCCACTCTCGCAGTGGCGATGGCATCATTCGCCCAGCCCAAGCGCAACTTTGTCGTCGAGGACGAGGAGAGCAGCAGCCGCCGTGTGGGACTTAGAGTGATAGAGGAACATCGATGAAGACAGCGACTGGGTTGGCAACCCTCCCCCCGCGTACGCGTCATGTTTTCCCTCGTCCCAGTCCCAACTATTGTTACGTACCAGTAGGGTAGTGTAAGCATGGTAATACAACAATTTAATAGGATTTTGACCCTTTTAGAACTGCAGTCAGTCCCGTTTTGGGGGAAAACCACTCAAATTCTACAAAGTAGTTCCGTCGTATCAAGAAGCTGCTTCTTGTTGGGGGGCTCATATTGCTGTATATTTACCAGGAATATATACCCCAAGTCTTCTTCCTGCAGGTGTTGAAAGTCGTCAAGGACCGCAGGTGGTTCGCGATCTCTGCTGTCCAAAAATAATCTAATAATAATGCTGTAAAAAAATCGGGTCGTGATGGACAAGGTTGCGAACTGAGAAAACCATGTCTGGGTTCGACGCTCTAGAATTCCACAATTTTCTGGTTCAAAGAAAAAACTTCCTCGGGATTATGAAATCCGAAACAAATATCCGGAACAGTCTTTTGTTATACCTTGGTATGTAAAACGAGCTTTCGCGTGTCTTAGACCAGGAGTCGGACCGAATCGGGCTCGCTCTGCTCAGAATGATACTTGAGGCCCTTTGGTGAGAGGTATCTATAGACTATAGAGCCGTTCTTCTCTTCTCCAGGGGGAGCCGTAAAAGTTTTTCGGTATTGTCACTTTCGGACACAAAAGTCAGAAAACGGGAAATGAGTTTCCAAATGCACCCGACGTTTCATCCGAAAATTGTGTATTCTTCGGATGAATCATGGCGAAACTGATTTGAGTAAATTTGGGTGAATCAACAATTTTTCGAACTGCCATCCTGGAGAAATGGCAAATCGCCGTTGGACGCCTCTCGGAAAATAGCTGCAGGGACGTGAAGAAATAAGCGGGACCGATTCGCCCGTTTCCCGGGTCGAAGACCCCTGCAAAGATGCGGATGTATGTGCTGATACCTTGATGCCTTAATATATGTAAAAAAACTACCGAAGATCAGTTTGCCGTGAGCCGTGAGCCGAGAGACATGAACAATACGCATAGAAATGAATACGCCCCACGGCCAGGAACCAGGATATTGTGCGTCCGCCAGCAGTCAGTACATTACGGCTCTTACGGACACTGCTGTTAACCCCTTTAGTACCGCAGTCCCGATTTGGGGACAAACCAGCCTAATTCCAAGTGAGTTCTCCCCAAAACGGGACTGGGGTCCTAAAAGGGTCAACACGTCAACACACATTCAAGACAAAAAAACGTCACCCAGAACGCGGTACCGGTATATCTTGATATCTTCATGGAAGTTTACGTTTTGACCCATTCCAAATCTACTTCTCGGCAAAGATGTCAGGAGACATGTCAAGCAAGGCAAATCGTGCGCTGTCAAGGGTGTACGGCCGAGTGTTCGACACTAAAACCTACTGGTACAAGTTTGGTGTCAGTCAAGGCACGTCAAGGCAAACTTGCTGTCTGTCATGGGCAAAAATGCTGTCTCCTGCCATCTTTGCTTCTCGGCCGTGGGTACGTGGAGAATATCATACTCGTAGTGTCCGCGACCGCTTATTAATAGCACACCGGTATAATCTACAAGCGGTGTTGGTTGCTTCTGAGATGAATGCTTATTATCTTACGTGTAAAATACGTTGTTGTTGTTGTTCTCACATTAACTCACTATACAATGCAGTCCGTGGTCGCAGGCAGGACAGGCTCCAATAACTCTGGAGTGGAAGAAATACCTCGGTAGTAAAACAGAGGCAAAAACAAAAAACAAGCATACGCACTCCACCACTGCGGACACCAGGGAAGCAAAAAGGAGAAATACGTGCCAGCTGCCAGCGGTAAGGGTTTTCGTTATATCAAAATTAATAGTAGTGCTGCTGAAACTGCTGTAGCTTACTCTATTCTCTGGTGTGGTCTCATTTTTCTCACGAAACAACACTCACGTACAGCAGTACCAGGTGCCAGGTATTAAATACTAATGTTAATATTAAGAGTAACTTCGTGTAACAACAGCAGATGCACTCGTACTCGGCGCTATTATACCAGTGGTTGTTTTATGTGTCTGTGATATACCTGGTATATTTTGTCTAAACATATTTTCAATTGTATATTTTAACATTTGACTTTCCAGCCTAAGGCCACTTCTTATGCAGTCGGAAACTAGGATAGAAAAAACTGGTTTCCGATTGGAGACAAAAAAAGCTAATCTTATGTAGTTGAAAAAGCGCCTTTTCAATTAAAAAAAAACGATTATGATTTCCAACTGGGCCAGACAGTCGAAAATACTGAGATTTCCGATCCAACTCGTCAGTCGGATTCGTGCATCGGAAATGTTAAGAAAGTCCAGCCGCTTACCGCTTACTCGTACGAGTATCACACACCCACACAACACACGACATACGACACAACCCCACACGACAACATTGGCGACGCTGGCTTGGCTGCTGTCACTTCTGCTTCTGCTCGGCTCTAGTCAGCGTGATACATCCTCATCTATGGCCGTCAGCAGCACGTGGCAACACCCGATGGCCGCAGTGTGCGGTATCGATGATGATCTTTTGCCAACTGCTGCGCTGGCTGTAGCTTTGGCAACTGTCGAAGAAACCCAGCGTCTTGATGGCCTCGAGGACGAGATGGAGGAGAACGCCCCGCGTGTGAAGCTCATACGCTGCTCGAGGAAGAAGCGAGGCATCAGCATGTATGTGTGGTTGGGCGCAGCTGCTGGAGGATGAAGACCTCCCTGACGCCACGGCCATTACGGCGAAGCAGTTTGGAACCGACTTCCGTCTACCCTACCCTTTTTTCTCGGTGCTACAGCAGTGGTCAAGCTACATACACTCACTCACTTACATCAAGCGTCTCCTGGTCTCCAGCAAAAACACAAAAACTGTATATTCGATCCGACGGACGATAATAAGAAGGGTAGCTATTCGCAATCCAGTCGGAAAAATAACCGATCGGAAACCGGCTTTTTCAATCCTAGTTTCCGACTGCATAAGAAGTGGCCTAAACTCGTACGAGGTTTTATCCTCAGCGATCTTCTGGACATGAATACCCGTAAAAGCCGAACGAAACGATATACGCTTCAAAACGTATCTACATCTACTACTGCTGTAGGTACGAGTATACGTTCACGTATGATACGCGTATTGCGAATACCATACGAAAGAACTCACGAAATCGCGAACTTTTCGCCTTTTGTGTTGCGCAAGAACATCTTGCACCCAAGGTATATATCGTAACCGAAACACCGATGCCGCCTGGCAGGCACCCCGGGCTTTTCGGCACGCGTGACGTTCCATGCACGAGCACTTTTTTTTATATATTTTTAATCATCACTTCTACTTTCCAGCCTAACTCGTAGGAGGTTTTACCCTCAACAAACTTCCTGGACAATTGTCAAGCCGTGGTCACAGGTGTCTACCCTTCTCCCCTCCGGTACATGCCTTTATTTTTTGTCGAGCACAGGGTTCAGCATTCCCACTGCTCGTCGATTTTCATCGAATGTAGCTAACTCACGCTCTCGCGCTTTCCGCTAATCAATTTTCTTATGCAAGAAAAAGCCCCAACGAGCATGCACTCAACAAAGTACTAATAGTTGTACCCCCGTTTTTGGGCATCTGGATACCCTAATACCTGGTATACCAGAGGGTATTGGTTTTAGTGGAATTCCCGTTGTGATATGGCCTTTTTAGGTAGAAACCCTCCATTTTAAAGCATCACACGTCAGGTCGAGCAGGATCAAGGTGCCAAGTGGGCCCTGTCGAGATACCCTATCAGTGGCCAATTCTATAGGCTGTCCAGGGTCCGTTTCGAGGGCTCAGGTTCCGGTTGGATCGCGTCGGCGTTGGGGTCAGCGTGTCAAGCGGGAGTAGGGTGTTATCGAAGTCGTGGGTACATAAGAGGACATCCACATGGGTCTCCCGAACATAACATGGGTCTCCCGAACATGCTTATCGGCACACTGGAAAAACACACGCAGCATGTCAACAAGAAATAAAAGGTTGAGAGCTATCACCGAATCCTGGCTCGCTGCCGACGGGCTGCGGGAGGGGTGAGCTATCCAAAGTATTCCGACTGGAGGGTCTTTACTGCTGCTGTTGACTGGGGCCACAGGCACCCAGGACCAAACCGCGTTGCCT
Organism: Nereocystis luetkeana; assembly: GCA_031213475.1. Taxonomy (NCBI): domain Eukaryota; class Phaeophyceae; order Laminariales; family Laminariaceae; genus Nereocystis; species Nereocystis luetkeana. Next base: position 3,452,371 of record JARUPZ010000011.1, on the reverse strand, counting down.
GCTACTATTAATAAGCGAGTACAACAACAGAGAAATAATCTGATATTCGTGTACCTGGTATCTGGTACCAGGTATGTGGTACTCGTACAAAATGATACCTGGTACCTGGTATCACTTTGGACGTAAATATAATCACCGTTTGATGTTGATATCAAAACCAAAACAGGTATTATATTTTCGTCCAGATTGGTACATAGGAAGCGCGGTCGACGTCTGTTTTTTAGCTATACGTCGTACTTAGCGAAAACGGAACATTTCAATTCAACAACCTCCTCCTGATTATTACGGTATGTGGCTCTTTGGGCGCGTAGCGTATCGTACGATGAGCGAGAGCGCGCCGCAGGAATACTACTTCTACTGAAAAAAATCAAGCGCCCTACTTTAAAGCTACGTATAATATGATACCGACGCGTACCAATGCGCTACTGCTATATACGCTGCCGCTGCTGCTGCTCCTGCTGCTCTGCTGCTACTGCTCAGCTGCTGCTGCTGCTGCTGCCGAGGAAGATACCATTCATGTACTTCCGGGTGCATTTACTATCAATATATCACACGATGAAAATTGCGTTTTCCTGGAGGGACTCGTACGAGGCGGCCATGGGAACGGCTGTGGGCTCGAAAAGCGATGCTGCCCAACAGACATTCCATTCCCCGATCTCTCGAGCATTTCGAACAACTCGTTTGTCATAGGTCATCACCAACAACAGAAAGATGTTCTGGGTGTCATGACCCAAGACCCAAGTAACTTTGGGGTAAACTTTGTGTTATCCGACCCGCCTGCTGTACGTACGTTCGACACAAAGACATCATACATTTATTAGTCATAAAACAGCAGTAGCAGAGGTAGCCGATTCTATTTTCAAGTAATAAAAGGCGAATCGTAGCAAAAATAGTAGCAAAAAATGGTCACCGGCTGAGGAGTTACTGAGAGAGGGAGACACCCCAACTCCCGACAGATCTCGCGTGCGCCTCACCTACTAGGGATGCCCGTAGACGCCGTCTGCTGACGCATGGAATAACGCTACCGGCAGCATCTCCTGCTCATCAGACAGGCGCCCCAATCCCCCGACCCTCGCCTCCCTCCCTGTATTGCGCGAAACTACAGCAGTGTTCGTGCCGCCTCCCCCCCTGAGTCTCGAAGAAGACTGCTCGTTATATGTTGATCCCAATACGTGCAAGGAAGGTACGCCTCTACGGCGCGGGGGGGCTGAGCGGCAGCGAAGCGAAGAGAGCACCCGCGGAGCTTCGTGGCTGCACTAGAAACGCTGAGGGGTGGTATGGTTGCCAAGCGCGAGTCTAGGATACGATGGACCTCCTCTGCTGCCGTGATGAAACTCGACTCGTTCTACCCTCTGCCTTTCCATTTCTCTTTGCCTCGCAGACAAGGGGAGACGAGCACCAAAAAATGTGAAAAGGCGTTTTCGATGCCAGTCTATCTCCGCCAATGGTTGATCGGGAGATTTGTTTGAGTTGGCTGTTTGGAATTTTTGCATACAGCATATATACCAGACATGTTCCGAGTGTGTCGTGATGTCGTGATGCCGTGTGATCCACGATAAGGTATCTTTTTGTGCCGCGCCCTGCCCTCTGGTACCACACACCACACACAGCAGTCGTTAATAGCACGCACAGTAGCGTGTACGAAGCAATGAGTATAGGAGGAGTGATACATATTCCATGACAATGCCGGCACACCACATCGGATTGATAAAAAACCGATACCTTGTCACAGCACGAGAGAAAAACTGGTCGTGTCCCACACTTTAATTTCAACGAAGGCAAGAAAGGTAGACAGCAGTAGTAGTAGTACTCTCCACCCCGAAAATCTTCGACGGGGCTTATTTACCGCGTTCTTTTGGCGCACTAAAACATACCAGGTACCTGGTAAATACTTTTGCTTTAATACCTAACCTGGCATAATATATCATCATCAGTATACACCTGGTATATGTTTTTAACGTGATCACCAAAAATATTACTTGGCGTAAATAATTATCACTACGCAGGGGGGACCACACCAGTAAATAGGACCAAGTATTGTTGGTAAAAATAGCGAAATGTACGTATACCAGGCATAGTTTTTAATGTATAGGACTTTGACTTTATTTGCAAAAAAAAAAAGGATTCAATTGTTGAGAGCGCCTTGGAGCGTGGGTAGGCACAATTCGATGCGAGTCGACGAGGGAAGAAAAGGCTGAAATCTTCTCGCGATAAAAATGAAGGCACGTACCGTAGCGGGAAGGGGGGAGAAGAGCCTGCTATGTGTCCCCGGATCTGAGTTACGAGTTGGAAGGAGAGAGAGAAGAAGATGTGCGAAGATAATGAATGGGATGAGAAAATAATTTTAAAAAAAAAATAGGTCCTTTCTACTACTATAGGTCCCCCATATTATTAATAGTACATCACCACCAGTCAGTTAAGATCCAACACGCGCGGAACGTACCAAACAAAACAAGCACGAGAAGAAGCGCGAAACATCATTCTGGTGATGGTGATAAGTGATGATGTCATCTGCATCATTTTGGCCGTTAAACGCTCGGGCAAAGAAAGATCGCGACCCGAGTACGAGGAAACTCGGTATTGGCTCTCGCTAGGTTTGCGTTTTGCTGGTGGATATTTATAACTATTTAAGCAATGCTGTTGCCATCAATTAACTACCGGTGACTTACTGCGTGCGCGGTGTGCGTTGTCGTGTGGTGTCGTGGAAGGCATTAGTAAAAATGTAAAAATACGTTTTTTTCGGAGATCACACGTTTTGTCGGAGATTTCCAGTCGGACGGCGGGCGGTTCTCCGCCTTCACATTTTCTGTACGTACTGGTATATTAGTACCAGGTACCTGGTATGGATACAGAGTTCGTACTTGTAGAATCGACGGCTTCACCCCACGGCTAATAAAAAATAAAAAGGGTTCGTGTGCCTTTCAGCACTACACCATCAATAGTAGCATGTAAATAAATACCCTGGTATCTGGTACGAAATACATCTGACTCTAATAATTCCAAGTAATTCGTGCCCAAAACGGGAGTTGCCGTCCGAAAAGGGTTAGGACAGCAGTCCCTTTTGGGGGACAAACCACTCAAGTTCTAAGTAGTTCGCCCCCAAAACGGGACTGGCTACAATCCTAAAAGGCCGCGATGAGCAGCATCTCGCTCACAAAGTGAAAACGGTCGCCCCACGCGCGCCACAAGGCTGCATCGAGATAGGAGGAAGAGGAGGAGTAGGAGAAGCAGTAACTCAGCTCGCCCTTTACCAGTGACATCATGGAAATAATGAGGCTTCGAGCAACCCTCCTTCCTATTTACTGAGAAAAATAATCATACAAGTAGTGAAATGTTATACACCATAAAATGTACGCAAGCAGCTCGCGTTACGCTTAGAGGGCCATGTTGCGTCACATCGTTTTTTCCTAGTCACGGGTGCGCACCGGGGGGGGCGGGGGGGGGTGGCGTAGCATTTGCCACCCCTGCGAGTCGCCTGTCACAGCCAGACGAAGCAGACCTGCACCCACTTATTCTTCACGTATGCTGCTGTGCTTGATATTACGGAAGTCGAAGGGCGTCTACAACACAGGACGGGACGTGTACTGCTGTGCTGCACGCGCGGAGGGCACGTCACAACTTCTCTGAAAAATGGAACCGACTCAATCTCTTAGCCCCACAAGCTGTGCTTCTTGCGCTGGAGGATGGGGTGGGGGTCGTCCGCCTCGGAACCTTCAGCTACCGCAGAATAAGCCGCAGACGACGCTGCCAACGTGCCTCGCAAGCCCCCCCCGTTTCGAGACCCTGCGGCAGAAAAAACAGACGGTGACATCGACCGCGCCCGTGAGCGCTTTCTATGCTTGCGCCGCTTCTTCTTCTTCTTGCTCCTAGAGCCGACATCCTCGGTACCGCTGCTGCTGCTACTACTGCTGCTACTGCCGCTGTCGAAACGGCTGTCGCCACCGCCGCCGCCAGCGCTCTGACGCTGGTCCTTTCCCCTCTCCCGGTCCCTCTTGTGGCGGCTGGAGCTCCTCCGCTTGCTTTTCGACTTTTTTTCTTTCTTTCGAGATTTCTTCTTTCCGCCGCCGCCACCGCCGCCCTCGTCGGCGTCCCCCCTCCCCTCTCCGCGGCCGCCCGCTCCTGATGACTTGCGCTCGCGCTTGCGCTTCCGCTCGTCCTCCTCGAGCAAAGCGCGCATCTTGCGCAGAGCGTCCCCCTCAGCCCCGTCCTGCAGCAACGCCCTTAGCGCCGACCTCGAAGCCTCGTTGCCCTCGCTCCCGCGCAACATTGCAGCCCCTCCCGCGGAAGCGGCGTCGACCTCCATCCTCTCACCGTGCTCGGCCCGCTGTAATACAGGTCCGTCCCTTCCGGCCAACCCCACTCCGGCAGTGGCGGCAATCGGCAGCTCCCTTGATTCTTGCCGCTCCATTCTTCTGCTCCGGGGGGAAGACCAGAAACGTTGTTGGGAAAAAAAGGGACAGAAGGGAGGAGAGAGGCGGCGGGGGGGGGAGCGAACTCATTTTTTGCTCGCCTTAGTCATATAACCATTGACCACGCATCCCTTTCCAGACGGAGTATCGTTCCCACCCCTCTTAGACGCACCAACAACGTCTGGGTGTTCACCACATCCTTTCCACATACTAATACATCAACACCGATTGCTTATCTTGAACCCTCGCGGTTCATCTGTACCAGCGAAGTACAATACCATACGGTATGAGGTACATTAATGATACCTAAAACCAGGGTAAAAAAAAACAGAAGGTGCCAAAAAGATTTATCAGGGCTTTTCGCGGGTCATGACCGGACCCGCGGGTCGGGTCACTATTCAAAATGTCACGGGTCGGGTCGGGTCGGGTCAGCAAGTGTTCAAAATGTCACGGGTCGGGTCGGGTCGGGTCAAGAGGTTTTCAAATCTCGTGGGTCGGGTCAGGTCGGGTCAAGAGTTTTTAAAATCTCACGGGTCGGGTCGGGTCGGGTCAAGAGGTGATGAAAATCTCACGGGTCGGGTCAGGTCACGACCCGCGAGAAGCGGGTCACTCGCGGGTCGGGCCAGCATGACCCGCGAGTTGTTTTCTACTGACCCGCGAGTTGTTTTCTACTGACCCGCGGGTCGGACCCGCGCAATCGGCTCCCGGATCCGACACTTGAATCATTTCCCGCTCTCTTACCCAACGGCTTTTCTCGTACCAATACTCCATAATACTCCTTTGGTATCACATTAAAACATTAAAACACCGTCGAATTCGTATACGCATGCCCGCATCCATCTATACCCACTACAGCCAGGTTATATATCGCTGCGACGCACTAAAATGAACACTAAATGGTTTTTGAAGTCCCGACCCATGGACTACATCCGCGGGTCGAACCTGCGGGTCAAGATATATGGTCTCGCGGGTCAAGGTGACCCGACCCGCATGAAACCCGTGCCTCAAGGGTCAATCGGAAGGTGGCGGGTCGGGTCGGGTTGGGTCAGAAAGTTTTGAAATCTCGCGGGTCGGGTCGGGTCGGGTCAGGAGATTTTCAAATCTCACGGGTCGGGTCGGGTCAAGAGGCTTTCAGAATCTCGCGGGTCGGGTCGGGTCAAGTCAAGAAGGCTGAGATTTATACCCGTCTGAAAATAAGCCAAAAGCGATGCCTAAACCCTGAAGGCATCTACAATGGGTACCACTGCTATATTGCGATTGTAGCAGATACAAGTAACACGTCAGGTCACACGCCCTTTTTTGTGCTTGTACAATACCGCAAACAGCTTGACTTCGCACAGGAGTGCGATCGCTTTCCAGTACTCAATTTTTCCAGAACGGGATGGCTACCACTACCGAGCACCAAGGTGTTTTCGGAAAAAATCAGGTCGAGAGAGAGCCTTCCGAAAAGATAATGTTCGACTTCAGCGCCCTTACTGTTTTTTTTGTTTTTTTCTCCTTGGTTCTTTGTCTTCCTCTGTTTACAAGCAACGGCGCTTTTGTTATTTTTTCTTTTCTTCCAGCTCGTTCTTTTTCAGGTGTTGGTCACCTCGCCTGCGGGGGCGGGGCACGACAGATTGTTTTTTCTAGTTTTTGCTTTTATTTTTTTCTTTTTCTTTTTCTCTTTCGATTTGTCTACTTTGTTTTTGTTTTCTCTTTGTTGATTCCTTTCGTTTCTCTATTTCATAGAATGTGTAGGTCGTGCCTGTCGTATCTAGTATGATGACATGGCATTGCATTGCCCACTGCTGTGCTTACTGCATACCTGGTACGTGGCAACGTAGTATCTCTGTGGCGTAGCTTTGTGACCACAGAACTTGTACCAGGTATCTCTTCTAGGATCGAAGAATCGGCACGGACACTGGTTGTTCTGGATGTCGACGGGTAGAAAGAACGGTATAATGTGAAGACCACACGCACACACGAGAAAACGACCGTTGAACAATGATCGCACCTTCTGTGCGAACTCAACGGTCTTTACGGTAGGTCGTGGAGTTGGCTGTCACCCTGGTACCCCGACTGAGTTTTGTTTAGCGTTGTTCTACCTACTTTCTCTAGACCCCTGATACCTCTTCGTGAGACGGGCTAAAATATGCCAGGTACATATATAAATGCAATCGCAATGAGCTGATGACGTGATGTCGAATAGCTTTTGAAAAGCCCACTGCTGCTGATTGCCTGCAGGTACCTCTCAAACTGATACGGCGCCAGCGGAAAGGCAGCCGGCGAAAGCACAGGAGCACGGAGAGAGACAGAGGTAGAGACAAAAAACAAGCTTTGTTACCAAAATGGCCTTTCGCTTGCGCCGCGGCTTCCTGCTACGATAATCGCACCGACGATGATTACGTCGCACGGCATGGAGCAACAGCAGTGCAAAAGGCAAGAGGGCAGCAAGAACGGCGCGACCACCGGAATCCAGCAGCTATGGGCCACGACCCCCCCCCGCGAAAAGTACTACTGCTGTCTAAAGACCATACCGGGTATGGTCCAGCAGTGCTCACCTCTTGGCCCAATTTCGACGAAATGGTTGATAGTCTACATTAACTCCTTAGTGCTTCTCAACACATCAACATTCCGAGAAATTCCCAGGTGGTAAGGGTGTGTCTTGACCCCCCCCAGAGAGCAATAGATCGAGCCGAATGGATTAGTATTTGCCGCATGAATTGGTGTTGATTGGTTGTGGGAAACGAATAGATTCAGTGCAGCCCGAGAAAAACAGTATATCTAGAAAGAGGAAGAAGTGTAGCACCCCTTTTTCTTGTTTGGGAGGACCGAACGGCCCAACCGAACGGGAACAAACAGCAGATTATTTGATGTAGATGGACACCACCGAAGATTATGTGGATACCAATTGGTCGTGGCATGTGCAAAAGATACCGTTCGAGCCGATTCGGCTGCCGAGGCCCAGGATTCTGCGTGGACCCAAACACGTTTTTTTAAATAGGAACGGAACGAATGACCACGAGCAGCCTCGTTCCGTTCCGCTCGTTCCCATGCTCTCTGGGAGGGATAAGAGACACCCTAAGGGTCACGAGGTGTAGGCGCGAAGGTCAAGAGCGTTTCAACCATTTCGTCTAAAGGCCATAAACTCTACTGATCTAATCGGAAAATATACGTTTTTTTTGTACCTATTGTGGCAATCGAAATGTACCTTAAATTTTAGATCAGACTGGTATACCATATATCAGTCTCTCCGAAATCACCCGACGCACCATGAACAGGAAGGGTCGCCATCGACAGTCCACAGCCCACGCGAAATCTCTCACCTTCGCGTCTCTTTGAGGTAGCTGGAGGCGTTATCGTTGTGGGGGTCCAAGCTGACCGCGCGAGACAAGTCTTGCATGGCTTTTCGCAAACGGCCGGTGGTGGCGAAGGCAGCCCCTCGGGCAACCAATCCGTCGCCATGATCCGGGCACATCCCCAGCGCCTGCGTGTAGATGTCGATAGCCGCCTTGGTCGCCGGACGCAAAAGCGGGAGGGGCGGTTGGGTGTGGGAAGCGCTCACACCTCGGACAGACCATCGATTCCCACTTCATGGTATAGACAAATCAAGGCAGGTCTAATCCCCATCTTGTATGATTTAGCTCACGTTGCCGCGTGGAAACCCCTACAATCCGTATGATTTGGTGCATGCTTCCTGGGTTGAATCTGTACTACCTGGTAGACAGATAGATCCTACACAACCCATCACAACGGCAGGTGAGGGACTAGCTGGACTCACATTAGATTGTGATCGGTTCGAGGCGTGGAAGTATTTAAATGTTGCCAGTCTGAATGGGAAAGGGTAAGCTCTTGCCGGCCGGGACACGTGTCACAACACGTTTTTTTTCTCGTCCGTACAACAAGCATAAGGTGCCGCTTTGTTTCACACAGAGAGACGATGGAGCAGCTGGAGAGAGAGAAAATGCTACAAAAAAACCGTACCAATCGTATCACAAGCGCTGTGCTATACCAGGCACGGTAGTACAGGACGCCTACTAAGAAAGCGAGCACCGAAAAAAAACAACAGGCAGATACTTATAGGGAAACAAAGAATCCTGACGCGTTTATGTCAGACGTAGTGTAGAGCACGCCTCTTCTCATCAAGTGATGAAATCAAGGCTGGGTCAGCATCCCCGTTTCTTACTGAAATACGAAGGTAGATGTCCTGTTCTGTACACAGATCTTTACGCTGTCAGACAACGCACTTCAACAGATATTCTACATGGGTTGAAGATCATTGGTTCAGGTTTCACCGCATTTGCATCAGGTTGCACCGCATATTTGGTGTAACGTATCTCTCCAGATACGTACGACACATGTTATGTACCGACATTGTAGTGCACCGACTTAACCTTGAACCAACATTTTCTACAGTCTCACAACGGCTCTTCACCTGATGCTGGCCTTTCCTTGCAAGCTCCACCCCCTTCCGAACCCTCGTGTCCGCCCACAGACGGTTCTGCCGATCCCTAACCGTGTCGTAGAACCAGCTCTCGCTTCCATCATCATTATTGGCATCTTCGGGTGCCGCCCCCCCGTCTTTTCCGGTGTGTGCTGGCGCTGCCGCCGCTGGCGCTGCAGCCGCCGCCGCAGCAGCAGCAGCAGCCCCCAAAGGTCGATCGTCCGCCCATACATCCAGCAGAAAGGAGGCGGGGCGAAACACTCCGAAAGCGGTTGCCATGGTCTCGGAGGCGTGCGGGTTGTGGAAGGATTTGTCCGCCAGGAGGGTTTCGTTGTAAGAAGGCGGACACGGCGCCTTTCGCGACCAGGCTCCCTCGCAGGTCCGGGTGCGTCTCCGCTTCCTTCCGCTTCTCGCGGACTCTGACTCGTCGCCGCTGCTGGCATCGCGGTCGTCGACGCCGTTGCCGAGGCGGCTAACCCGGCTACCTCGAGCCGACACCACCGACCCCCCTCTCGGCTCTTCTTTCCTGGAAGGTCCCTCCTCGTCGCTGCTGGAAGCGTCGCTGCCACTGTTCTCTCGAGGCGCGTCAGCCCTTGCCGCGGCTTGCTCCACGAAGTCTTCGATCGCGGGCATCCACGAGAAGGCCCAGGTATCGGAGTGCTCGTCCACCGTGGCCCCGGCCTCTTCCTCCTCGCCCCCGGCGGAGTCGACGTTGGCCTGTTGCGAGCGTCACCGTCATCGTTGTTATCGTCGACGTTGCCATGTCGGGGGAGAAAGACAGAGAGGACCGACAGATGGGCCGAGAAAAAAAAGGAAATTAACGTGCAGGAAGGGGGGGGGGGGTACTCATGTCATGAATGGGCGTAGTCGGCATGACCATAGACCCTCACATCCCTACGATGCCGGGACAGAGCGAGCCGAGCTTTCAGGACGACATCGCTTGCACCAAGCGCGAAGCGCCGTGAGGTGTTGGGCGACTAGCGTGAAGGGTGAGCTGCATCCTACTAAGAACCACTTGTGAGGTGTACTCTCTTGAATACCGGTATGGATGACAACGTCGAATAAATTTATTTGTTTTCGGGTGTGGTAACTTCCAGTGGCAGAGTAATGGGGGGGGTTCCCTAGGTTGCAGTCGCGGGGGGGGAGTGGGGGGGGGGTCCCGAAATTGAGGTTGAATTAGTGTCTATGATGCGTCAAACAATAACGGCCCCGATCAAGGAAGAGGAATCTGCGCCAAGCGCCAAGCCGGAGTGATGTCTTCGTGGGCTTCGAAATTGTTGTTTCGAGGACCATTATATCGTTACAACAGCACAGGACACCTATGATATATACCAAGAAATCGACCGCTAAGAAAGTCCTTGCACATATATTTTGCGGGTAAAATAAAAGTTCGGGAGTCGTTTATATCGCAGTTAGCCTGCAACGCGTAAGACAACCCAACCTGGACCTGCCTGGACCCGTTTCTTGCTACAACACCTGTACTATGTACCTGGTATGATGACGTCTGTATGTCGACGCCGAAAAAGAGGTACAGAAGGCCTCGTACTCGATACTCGATGCATCAATGTTTGCTGCGCCAGCAGTGCTGGGCTATATGCTGGTGATGGCGTCGTACAAGCGGTAGGCTAGCTTCGGTACGTACCAGGTAAATGCCTGGCACAGCCTGGTAACAGGTACACGTCTTCGCTCTTCGAAACGCCTCGCGAACGGGAGTCTATACTGATAACATAAACAACAACGAGGGGTGACCAGGTAAATCCCTCCTTCATCAGAACCCCTGCCTGGAAATGCTCGCACGGCTGACCTACACTGCCGCCGCTGACATTGCACCGCGCTCATATGTCCACATGGTTATCCTCGGTGCTACTTTGAATACGTACTAAAAATCCTCGACAATAGAGGACAAGGATCTCTGTACTCGTACGGGATACTGGTACGGAACGCTCTTGGGGGTGAAGGCGTGCTTGACGTCGTTGGGAACAATAACAACACAACAACGCAGTACTGCTATCTTGCAGTCTTGCTGTTGCTATGAGGCACCAGACTATGATAGCGCTAAGTACAATGATAGTTGTGCAATGGTAGTTGTACTTGTGCGTAGATATCAGACGCGTGGTACTATTGATAAGCTGCTTTACGTGAACGTTGTTCGTACATTGTTCTGTGTACTCGTACGATAAGCAGGACCTGGTGGAATATGCGAGTACCCTTGCATTCGTGCTCGACGTCAGATGAAACACAAGATAAAAGTGCCTGCTACATACTCGTACGTAAAGATTATCGTGATCCCACATCAACGGACTCATTGCAGCTTGAGTCAAGCACCAGACGGAAATACTAGTGCATACATACCTGGTATCTGTCGCAACGTGCAAAGGACGAGGGACACCGTGGTATACACGCTAAGGAACGGTATGATCAGGTTTGTGTACGATAGTAAACAATCAAAACACCCGACTTCGTTGCCCTCTGTTGCTTGCTGAATTGCTGAAGGGCCTGCACAGCAGCAGTACCTGCTATACCATTGGAAGCGTCGCGGTCCCGTGTTTTTGAGAGGCAAGCTTGTTCAACCCTGGGACCCGCGGCTTACCTGATGGCCTAGTTTCTCCTCCCGATCCTGCGCCAGTCGCTTCAGCCGCATAATTTGCTCATCAAGAGGCATCGGTCTCATGGTAGCGAGCACCTGTCCTCGTCGACTGCTGTGGTCGGGTCAAAAACACCAAGTCTGCACAGACCGCCCTCGATTTTCCCCCAAACCCCTTTATTATGAAACGCCTCTCCTCATTGAAACCCGCAAGCCCGCGAGCGCCTGCGACCTGCGACAATGCTCGGAGGAAGAAGAGATCAGAAGCACCAGTACTACGCATCGCAACTCTAACTCGCAGTCATGGGGGACGATGGAACGGGGCACATCCGTAAGTGCGACTTCTTGATTAATTATTCAGATGGGAGTCGTCCTTGTACCGTGTTGTGCGCTGGGCCACATCTTACGTTGCTGCGTCTGCCAGAGGCATCCAAGTGCAGCAGATGGACAGGGAAGGGGCGAGGATTTAGGATGCACAATACGTTTTACCGCCACGGGGTTTTATCGAATGATGGTTCGGAGTGGGCCCGATCCCAGAGCTTGATAATCTATGAGTGCCGTACCTCGCATGCGGCCGGCCACCGCGCTCCGAAAATCTAGAGAGTGTCGTCTAAAGCCGTTGCCCCACCCCAGTTCCTTCCGACTGCTGTGCTGGCACATATCTGATTCCTCTTGTAAAAAAAAACACTCCCATCTGGGACAATTCTCGTGAACCCGGCGCGACCCTTGACTCGTGTCGGACAAACCTGATGTTCGAGGGTAGTCGGAACTACTGCTGCTGCCGTAGCCACCACGTTACCCTGTTCGTAGATAGTCTGCCCTTTCTAGGCGGCGTATGTGCTCCGCTGCGGCGCCGGTACATCTTTCGTCCGTCCCTTCCCTTTTTGCGTCTGTCTGATGAAGATGAAAAATCAATCTGAGATTGAGAATTGCTTTTTTCGGTTGCTGCCTGTTCGCTGTCCTGTTCGCTGTGTGCGGTGTTGGTTCCACATGCTAACATCTTCCAGATATTGGGAACCTTCACCCGAAAGTGTCGGTGGCCGATCTGGAGCCGAGGTTGATTAAGTACGGCACGATCACCAACCTCTGGGTCGCCAAGAACCCTCCAGGTGCGTCAGGCGATCGAGACATAGAGACCCCACTGGCCACTTCGCCGCCGGCCGGCTCCAGCCTTCCAGAGTGGAGGTGTAGCTCAGATGATCGAAACCCGGGTACTCGGCGGGTACATGACGGGTTCGAGTTGACTTGTAAAACCCGCGGATTTCGGAGGTGACCAAAACCCGGGTACTCGGCAGTTTCGAGTACCCGGGTACCCGTATACTCGGCATGATCCGCCGTTTAGTATATACGGAGTATGTCATATGTCCCACAAAATCTCTAGAAACCCCTCAAATCGAAACAAAACGATCCCTAATATCCAGGCTTCAGGGGTACTACGATCCATACCCATGGCTCCTGTACGGTTTTCACAGAGGATTCCCTCTGGGTATTTTCTACGCGTCCCTGTTACTGCTATTATTAATAATAATATCTTCGGTATCCTGGAGGTTCACTACCGATGTATACGTAAGCATTCATTTATTTTACTCGCGCCGTGACGCCTGCCCGCCATGGAGACCTGGGAACGCCACCTCCTAATTGACACACGTAATGTCAATCTGTCTTTCGTTACCCGAATGTAGTCAGTTCAGGGGCATACATACGAGTAGGTGTTGGTATCTGCTTCTTCGTGCGGAACCATGCATGTGCCGCACGCCACTACTCCAATCTCACGGCATTTATCTCTACATCTGGTACATGGACTCATGTTGAGCAGCTGTGCACAAAAATACCAGGTACGAGTAGGTATATGTCAGGTATGTACAACATGCACACAAACACCAAGACCGATCGCATCTATTTCTACTGCTGTAGCTTTTTTTTCTTATTGAATACCCGTAGTTCTGTTATTGTTGTTTAATGGTTATAGTCCTCGTTTCGATGTCAATCGTAGCACATACTGCTGTCGTCCGTGTGATATGACCGTAAACGAAAGCGGGTTGTCCGAATAACTGGGTTTACCCGAGTACTCAATAAACCCGTTTGATTTCATCTGGAAACCCGGGTTTCCCCCGACGGGTTCGGGGTTCACTTTCAAAATTATCCCATCAATAGTACCCGTTTGTGACGGGTACTCGCCGGGGTACGCCTTTTACTCCAGACCTTATTAGATGAAACACGTTCATTGGTCAAATACCAACAGCTGATGGTGCGGGATGTTAGCACTGGTTAACATACACACACCAGGTATTATAGTATGTTTCCAGATTTTCTGGCACCCTGGCCCCATCCAGACCTGATCCCACCCGAAGCTGAGATGTACAAAACTGGGATGGTAAAAGGTGTACCAATCAGGGGTGTGCTGTTTTTTCCCCCGTATTTACGTTTGCCCCCGTACCCCTCACATAGAAGCGCCACTTTAGGTGGGTGGAAACCCAGCAAAGCCTTCAGATAGAGCTGTGAGAGTTAGAGTAATGTAGAGCATCATAACTCGGAAGGAATGTTTGGCTGTGATACGGGCGTGCAATACTGCTAATGAAAACCAGTTCCTGGTACTGATAGGCGAATGTCATCGGCGCACATCTACGAGTGTAATAAGCCTCATTCTCATTTCCCTAGTTTTTATCATCCGGAGATATGTGTATTTTTTTCCCGAGGGGGTAATTTTGCGAAAACCCCCTGTTGGTTGGCGTATTTACGCGTATGTTTTCCATGATGTTTTCTCGCAAGTACTGCTGTACGTAGCGTTGCCGCTTTTACGTGTTTACCACCCCTGATCTTTGCGCTAAAATGTTGAAATACTGCAGGTACTCGCGTACTCGCAGTATTTCGGGTGTATGCACGTACGAGTACTGCGAATACCGCGAGTACTCGTACCACCCTATTTCGAAGTCCAGTACGTACCTACTGCTGTGGGTATTTCCGGACTATCGGTATTTCGTATTTTGCTCGATGCTGCAGATACTCCCTGAGCTTCAAGTGTATCAGGGTTCTGTACTGCGGGTGCTGCAAGTACTGACAGTATTTAAGGTACGCGTCCGGTGATACTCTCAATATGCCCAATATACTCGGGAGTATGGAGTACCAAGTATACTTTGACCATTTGTGTATACTCTAGAGTGTGGAGTACCAGCAAAGTGCTTTCGGGGGTGGGCAACTGGAGTCCCAGGTACTTGAGAGTCCTGGCAGCACTTTGAGAGTGTAAATATACTGCGAGTACTCAAGAGTTTTTCCGGATTCGCTCTATTAATAGATGCTCTGAATACTGCAAGTATTTCGGATTTTTGCGCTACGAGTACTGCTTGTAGTCGGGGTTACTGTACTGCTCATACTCATGAGCAGTATGTGGGCCTTCAGTACTGCTCATACTCCCAGTAGTTGCAGTATTTAGGCCGTCAGTAGTTCAATACTCTCAGTATTCGGAGACGAAATGTACCTGATACTCCCTATTACATATTAATGGTATCGTATACGCGGAGTACGGCGTATACTGTCTTGTAAAAACATAATCGTAATTACTTGAAACAGAAAGAGCAGAGAAACGATGTACACCAGCTCATGCAAACCCACCATGACGTGGTGTACGTCGTGATCTTCTTTCAGCTCCAAGTATTTACGATTGTGTTTTTTCGGAAAGCGGGGGGTGGGCGGTCGGGTCCATATTTCTGAACAAATTAGAATATACTTGGATCACAGGTATAGAGAAGTACTCGATCATATCTCAAATCGCTTCGGAATGGTTCGAGGTGTCGAGTGGTCTGATTTGTTTACCCGCCGCAACGACACCGCAGCCGCAGGCCACATTTTTTTTGAGGACTTTTTTTGTTATTCCGGCACTGACGCTGAACACATCACCGGACAAACCCTCGAGAACCCGGCCGGCGCCCATGAGTTAAAGGATGGAGTGCAGTGATGTTCATTGAATAATAGAGCTGTGACTCCCTACCAGGTAGGATTTCACGACTATTATGATAACCATTATTAATAATCGGTAGGGGCGGTTAGCCACCTAACCGACTTTAATCGGCAAGTCGGCTGGCGAAGCCTGCTGATGGCTAGCGCCCTAGTTAAGGCGAGCGAATCAAAACAAACCAGCCCTCCTTGGGGGGGACTCACCCCACAAACAAAAAAATGTATTTCGCTTCCAACTTTCTACAAGTATGGGAACTCAAAGCCCTGGTAAATCGGACAGTCTGCACCTCAGGGAAACAACTATTACTTCGTACAACTATTTCTCAGTCCGACTGAACTACTATTCATGCTGTCGTAGTGACTGAAGTCATGCCGAATCATAGCTCTCTTCGAATGCCAGGTAGCAGATAAGGCAGATAAGATCTGGGCAAGAATCGTTATCGATGAAACGCGTCGATATTTTTGATATTTCGCGGTCTGTGCGCTACGGTTCCTGCATGTTGACTCACGCACATACAAGGATAGGGTTGTATGTATCGTTTGTTACGGTGGGACATAGTAATCAGGACTTATCAGAGAGCGTTTTTCCCATAATTTCCGAAGTTTGGAAATAGTTGGACATATGTATCAATATACGGAGGCGTTCTGTCACTATTCGTGAAATTCTCCAGAACCAAAATTATCATGTTCGTTAACATTCCAATATTTGGAAAAAAAAAGACATGAAAATATGGAAGATTGAAAAATTGCGCGAAAAAAATGTCGTCAATTTGGAAAAAAACTCTCCGATAAGAATGACCCTAAGTATGCCTACAGTAGAAAAGTCACTAATATCTACCGGTAGGTTGTTATGCATATGGTTAGGATATGATGGGTCCTGATTACTACGGTCCCCCGTAATGTCATCAAATGTTCTACTCGTTTTTCTGTCGCCGGTAATTATTAGGGGGCCATTTTGTTTTTTAACGCGTCAAGGCCCATGTTGGCCCTTCTCGAAGAAAATAATGGTACCTTACTAGCTGTGAGATGGTAATTTTCCTCGAAACTCGCCTTCGCACGCTGCGTGTGATACTCGGCCTTCATGGTATTGTACTGGTTTAGTCTTCTGTGGGAGAGCGGTCCAGTGAAGAGCGTTTTTGGGCGATCTCCTATCTGTATCATACCAGGTATATAATCGTTGCGTATATTGCTTGTTTTGCTGTGGTGTTGATCTACGGTGATTTGGGGTTTATATTGTGTGCGGAGGGTGTTGTTGTTTTGAGGTGTTCCTGAAGGTTTTCTCTCATGGGTATTCGTTGCTGTGCAGAGGAGCAGCCGCCGAGATACCAGTAGTAATACGATAGGACCCGTGCCTGTGGCACCACGATACTGCCCGTTGTATACTTACCTGGTATGTGTTGATGGAACCTGTGACAGCAAGTAGGTACGGCATAGCGGTGGGCTGTGCCGTCAGATAGGATGTGCCACAGCAGTACATGCAAACGTACCAGGTATACCACATCATCAGTGTTCGTCGTAGCCTGGGCCTGACGCTGTCCTTTTTTCGCGTTGTCATCGGACGCCCTGAGGTTCGTCTTTACGGACCCTTACGAGTGCTACTATTGCGGGGGACCATAATAAATACCAGGGTAGGACCAAATATCGTTGGTAAAAATCGCGAAATATATAGGTTTCTACTGTAGGTCCTATTGAATATGGCCCCCCGTAATAGTGCAGCACGGGTTACATTGTGCCCATGTACGAAACATCAGTACAAAAAAGTATGCCGCAGATTCGGCCAGACTCTCGGAGTCAATTATTTATGATCTTCTATTATTTATAATAGTCGCTCATGGCCCAAGGACCATTCTTACATGCCGTTTCTTTCCCACGAATGGTGATTGTTGTCGACTTGGGTGTGCGTTGGTGAGTCCCTGTCGGTCGGTCGCTTCTGATGCGAAAGTGGTTCCAGGATTTTGGTCCGAATCAATTACTGAAGCACCGGATGCCTGATACATTTGCTGATTCGAAAGAGGCAAAAGGGAGACTTTATGAGTGGGGATCAAGAAAACACTGAGAGATGAAAAGCATGCCGTCGTCCTCGTGGTCACGCGGCCATCGGGGCTAGTGGGGCGTACCGCCCGTGCCCCGGCCGGAAATACCTGATCGGTCGCTTCGTGGCTTCCGCCGGAAAGGATACCAATTTTGTCGGTTCCAGTTCGCGAACGTTTCGTAAATCCATATATGAGAGTTTCTTATAATTATTGCGGTTCTTGAAGGTTTGGTAGTAGCCCCTGCCACTGTAAGGAACGCCTCCGTGTAGATGTTGGAAACCTCCCCTCTCTACGTATTATCAGAAAGGGATAGTAGAGATTCATCCCCTACCGCATGTTTTTGGAGAAGCGGTTCTTGAGTGAGGTTCTCACAGTTGCTGTTTTTGTTTCGGCATTACTGGTGTGCAGGTTCGCATTCTAATCTGAGTTACAGACAGTGGTATCACGCATCCCTGTTATATTGGGGCCCCGGGTAAATTACAAGCTCGCATTCGTTTGTGAGAATATCAGCACAAGCTGCTCGGATATGGTATGTTTTTTTTTGTTCGTGTTTTTTGCTTTTGAGTAGTCGCACCCTGTCTGTAAATTATTTAGGTTTCAAGGTTGATTTCTGTTGCCGGAAAAGCTATTGCCGAACCACAGGATGAATATCATTGTTGTTGCCTGTGACGCATTTGTTGTTCATGTTTGCATGCGCTGCCGCCGCCGTCGTCTTCCGTCCTCCGTCCCCCCTTTCAGCTCAAACCACCACGGCCTAAAGAGTCTTTCGATCGACCGACCGACCAGCGTCGACGCCGACGCCACCTTGTTGGTGGAAAACTCGGAAAATCGTCGCCACGTTAGCCGCTTCCGCAACACGCCAACACGTCGCCTTCGCGGCCTACTGCTTCCTCGCCCCCCCAGCCTCACCCTCATCTACTGTGCGCACCACCACCACCGCGCCATCAACACTTAGCTTGCGGCGGCACCCACTCGCGAATCACAAAAACCAACCAAAGTTGTGACAGACGAGAGATTCTCGCCGCAACTGCTTAGCCGATCACGACTTCACGACCTCAATCAATCGCCCTCAGCCGCGCCGCCCCCATCGATCCCCCGAGGCACCTTCTGCGAGAGCGTCTCCTTTCTTCCTTAAATCCACCCTTCTACTCGTCGTACGGCAGTTCTGCGCGCGAGTTCTGTATTTTATCCTCTTGAGGCTCGTCTTCGACGCTTGTGCGTGTGCGCTATGCAGCAGCAGCGGCATCAGCAGCAGCGCTTTGTTCGTGTGTTTGTCTGTTCGCTTTTTTCCTGCTGTTGGCGTCCGTGTCGTGCCCATTCGGTGGCTCCCTCAGCAACCACGCCACAGAGCCGCGACAACACACACCACCGCTAAACACCCGCGGCGGCAGACAACTTCATCGCATCGCAACAGCAGTAACGTCCCCCTGAACCACGCCACGCCGTAACCGCCAACAACAACAACAACAACATGCCGCCGTCTGCGACCATCATCGACCGACCTCATCCATTCGAACGATGGGTACTACCTCCTACGCGTGTTGTATTATGCAGTTTTGATTTTGTCGCGGTCGAAACATGTCGGTGTTAAGTTTGATGTTCCCAAGTTTTAAACACTTACTTATCGTACACACCAACTTTCCGTCAAGCAGATCTACTGACTGCTGTAGGTCTTTGCTTTTCTATGCCAAGCGGCTGGATTAGCCACGGCGAACGTGTTATCAGCCCCCATGCCCTCTTCGGTGATAGTGCGTTCGCTCAGCAGCAATCGGGCAGTTGAGTTTTTTTTTGTTTTAGGTTTCTCTGTTGTGCTTCCTGTAACCTGTGCAGATATGGAGCTTCGTAAGGTTCCCTTGTACCCTGGTGCGGTGTCAGCGCGATCGCTCGCCCGTCGAGATCGGCGCTGTACTGTATTGAAAGTACAAAGCGAACGGAAGAGCATCTTCACCTTTTTTTCCGTGTTCCCGTTCTCTGATATTTGACAACATGACCTCATTGCCAGCAATATCGCCTCCCCGACCTTTCGCGGTAGACCTTGTGAACGCGCTGTTTTTCCTCCCCTTCCCTATACGCCTCTTCCTCGATCGTGGAAACCTTTCCCTAACGGCCGTTTTTTTTCCCGCCACATTCCCGTCCGTTGCGCCGTGCAGGCTTCGCTTTCTGTGACTTTCAAACGAAGTCCATGGCAGACGAATGCGTGCGCAACATGGATGGTATGAAGCTCGAGAACCTGGAAATCTCAGTGGAGATTGCACGCAGGTGGTTGGTCTATACATATCTGAGTGTCTACGTTGCCGTCTGTAGTGGTATTTACTACTATAGTGTGGTTGCCGTGTTCCTGAGCTCAATTTTGTGCCTGACCTTGTTACTTGTTCCTCTTTTTTTCAGTCCTCCGGCGGATTTGTAAAAATATAGCGTAAGCTCACCACACTTCCACATACAACACGTGTGTGGTGTGTCTATTCAACCCGTCCCTCCCGTTGCGAGAGCAAGATAAGCCACTGACCTCTTGGTTTGTGCCGCTGGCTGCCCCCCCCATGTGCGTGCCTCAGGCCCAAAGGGGGAGCCCGAGGTAGGGGGAGACCCGGTGCTGGTGGCGGCGGCGGCGGGGGCATGCGCTACGGCGGCGGCGGCGGCGGCTATGGTGGTGGCGGCGGTGGCTATGGTGGTGGTGGCGGCGGCTATGGTGGAGGAGGAGGCGACCGTGGAAGAGACTTCGGCAGGGACTTCCGTGACAACCGGGACTATAGGCCCAGGAGGAGCCGCAGCCGTGACAGGTGCCGTTCAAGCGTGTTCGTGTTCGTATTTTGTTTTTTTTTTATGTTTTTATGGGGTTGTTTTTTTCTGGTTCACGGATGCTTCTCTCCGCGTCGTCTCGTATTGAGTTTCTGCAGCCCGAAACTGCCGCACTGCGTTTTTTTCCTATTTTGCGACGAGGTGTGTCGACCAGTAAGATGCTCCCTCGAAAAAGCATGTGGAGGGGTGTCTCAACAGTTGAGGCACCCTGGAAAGCGAAAGTAAGGGCGGCAGCTACAAGGGGAAGGCTGGCTCTGGTGGAGGATGCTTCGTAGAGACTTGGTGTTAACCGAGATGCTTATTTGCGGCGACGTAACATCATGTACTGTTTGTTTACGCCTTCGTTCTGCGTCTGCCGAATCGTTAGGCTATGATATGACTTAACACACGCGTATAATACCCCTGCGAGAATACTGGAATTTATTTTGGCAGCAGAGCCCCCCCACTCGGTCTTTAATCGATAGCAGTCGTGTCTCACTGGTACCTTGTACCGTAGCCAGTATGAGGCATATGATACATACAATTACCATTGTAGTGTGGCTGGTTGGTACTTACGCCTTTAGTTCCTTTGGGCTGTATAGAATTCAAAATTGTGGCCGCTGGGTGGCCTTTCATACTGTGTTGAGTTATAAGCTGCAAAAAAACGTCAGCTATTAATAGTGGGCCTTTCATTTTTTGTTCACGTCCTCAAAGGTCATAGCTGTGTTTTTTAATGGAGGTGGGTGCGCACAGTGAGTAGGGTGTTTTTGCAATGGCGCATGTCATGTTCACTTGGGATGCTTCAGACTTCGATGTTTGGAACGCAAAGCATGCAGCGTAACCTGGGAGTAACGCAACAACAGCCAGCAGCGGCAGCAGCGGCCGCGATGGTCTCTCTTTCTGCGTGGTCCTCAACACTTTACATTTTTCTGCTCTTGTTGTTGTCAGCACGCAAATAATTGTTGCGTGATGTCGACCAGTTGATGTCGACCGGACATTTTTCGAGTTCAGTAATTTGTTTTTGTTGATTTCTGTGAGTGTTTTTTTGCTACTACTGTGTCGACGGCTGCTGTAAACCCAAAACGTTTTTTATCAACCCCAATATCGTGTACTCTGCCATCTTAAGGTTAGGTTTTAGTTGAAAATCATCGGCCTGGCGTCACCCAAGTCCGAAGGGGGACCTTGGTCGAGGTTCAATTGTATTGCCAAGCACAGTAGTAGTGTATCGATATACTAAACACGTTGGTGCAGTTTTTACGGGAGTAAGATGCAGCAGGCAAACCAAGCACGAGCTCAATACGTCTTCGTTGCCAACTCGTCTCTAAAGCCCCCCCGCCCCCCCCGCACCTCCTCGGCGTTTTCACCCCCCCCCCCTCCCCCCTTGGTACCATTCTCGTGTCCAGGGACTACCGCCGCCGCGAAAGCCGCAGCCCGCGCAGAGACCGCGACCGCGGCGGGCGCGACTACGGACGCGACTCCGGCCGTGACTACGGGCGTGACTCCGGCCGTGACTACGGGCGCGACTCCGGCCGCGACTTCGGGCGGGAGTCCGCGCGTGACTCGGGGAGGTCGCGAGGCAACAGAGATAGCCGGGAACGCGCCCCAGCCCGCCGAAGCCGCAGCAAGGATCGCCGCCGCTCGCGGTCGCCGCGCGACGACCGGACCCGCGGCAGCGGCGGCGGACGCTCTCCCGCTCCCCGGTCGCCCGCGGACCGTGATGCCCGCAGCCGGAGCCGGAGCCGGAGCGGCGGGGGGCGAGGGGAGCGGCGCAAGAGAGAGGACGTGGGTGATAAAGAGAACGGGAAGAAGGGAGACGGTAGTGGGGGCAGTGGTTCAGAGAAGAAAAAGGACATCGACACTGGAGAGGAGGAGGAGGCGGCGTCTGCGTCTCCCGCTGCGAAGCGGGTGAAGAGTGCCCCGAAGCATGAGGATAGCGGTGATGACAATGTGCAGGAGAATGGAGGGGCCCGTGGGGAGCATGATGAGGAGGATGACGGGGGCGCAAACGGGCATATGGTGAACGGGACGGTGGAGGTGGAGGAGGAGGCGGTGCAGAATGGGAACGCGGCTAACGGGGGCGGCCACGACGGAGAGGGGGGGGGGGGCGATGAGGATGATGTTGTTGAGGGCGTCGCGTCTAATGGTGCCGGCCGTGAGCACGAGGAGAACGGGGAGGGAGAAGACGACATCAGCGACGACGACGCGTAGGGTGAAGGCTGTCGCCGCGGCTGATTTATTTTGACATCTTCAGTCAGACCCGACCTATTTCGCGTAGAGTTGGGGTTGGTGCGTACGACTGATTTATTCTGGTGGCTCGAGGCTTTATGCCTTGTATTCCTTGCGTAGGAACGTGGCTACATGCAAGAGGACGCCTGTCTGCCGACGAAGATGCGACGGGCGAGCTCGTTTTGCTGAGTCAGCTGGAGACGGCAAGAGACGGAAACATGGCACCGTCGCGATTGCATTTTTTATGTTGTTTTTTTCTTTTGTTTTAAGGCCTCGAATGACCTGAGCCACGCTCTGTCGGGTTTGGTTGATGTGACCCCCCTGCCCTCTGTCGACCCCCGGTACTCCTCTGTAGGATGATAGAGAGCGCTGGGTGGGATTCAACATTTTGTGTCGTCCCCGTTTTTTGTGTCAGATGGTGCTCTAGTGCGTGGGGTGGGTTTCGACCTTCTTATGCTCGGGATCTTCTGCGAGAGACTCATGCCCGGCGTGTTCCGGCGGGTTCGTCTTTGGGAGGGGGGTGGGCGTGACGGACAACATTGTGTAGATTATGATTGCCTTTATATATGACCTGTATGGAGGAAATGTAATTTGGTGTGAAGCTGAATTCAGTCGGTCATGAGCATGGATTTCCCGGCGAATCAGATTTATCCTTCCAATACAAATGACCAATAGGAAAAAGGCCCCTCCATGAATGACGTCAGTCATCAAAATATGGATTTTCCGGCGAATCAGATTTCTCTTTTGTTTAAAAAAGTTGGCCAATAGGATTGCTGCGGACAGAAAATACCTTTCTCCCGCGGGCAATACCGGTATTTTTTTTTGTGTTCTGCCATGCGCGGTCTGACTGGGTGACGGCGCCACGCGACGGATAGCTCCAAGCACCGCCATCGGTTTTGTTATGATTGTTGTGCACAAGAATGCAACGAATGCCGGCCGTTTTTTCCTTGTGGGCCATTCTTGTCTCTTGCTACTCCGAAATGTTGGTGGGAATTTGGGTTGAGGTCGATTAGTAGGGGGTGGGTGGCAGCAGCTCGCTGTGGCAAGGGCTCGATGGAAAGGTTTGATTCGATGGCGACAGCTGTTTTGCTACAGTAGTAGTAGTAGGTCATAGGTTTTTGTTGTCCTATAGAGAACGGGTGGTGACGGCGTTTCTCGTGAAAAAAAAGTAAACATAAATGTATGTTCGGCGGAAGACGCGGTGGTGGAGGAAGCTTTTTTTGTTGACCGCGACAGGGTTGCAGCGAGAGATGATGCGCCGTTCAAGGGTTCTCGGTTTTCGACTGTGAGGCAGGGCAGTGGTCGACGGGCCCAGTACCATTGAGTATGCGCGAGTACAATCAATTTACGAGGTACTTGATATTATCAACGTGTGAAGAAAAGGAAAGCGAAGGACCAAAACACCAAAATCACCAAGAAACCGGTATTCAACCCTCTCCGCAAGGTAGTTGGCGTTCCTCTCCAGAAGGGGAAGACACATATATATGACGAAGATTTTGAAAACGTGTGCCGTCAAGGCAGAGAAGTGGGCGGGTGTGTTTTCCTCGTTCGTGCGTGCGTGCGTGCGTGCGTGCGTGCGCCCTCACTCGTCGTGTCCTTAAGTGCAGGACTGCCCGGCTAGAACAAAATACGTACTACTACTATTAATACAGCTGTCCTTGTGTTCTTCTGTTGACCCTGGATTATCCCACGGGGATTCAAGTTGTGTTGACCCTTTTAGAACCCCACTCCCATATGTGGGGACAAACCACTCTAAATATAAGTATTTTGTCCCCAAAACGGGACTGCGGTCCTAAAAGTGTCAAGGGTAATCCGGAAAGTTAGTTGAGTTGACGGCTATTATTTTCAATCTTTAAAATCACCACAATAATAGTCCTGGTCTGTTTAAACCTTGCACGTTGACCTATTATAATATTAGACTAACCCAACAATACCTATACCCCCAAATCGTTGGGGGGCTTGGGGCGGGCGCGGTCGCGCGGCTCCGCAGCATGTATGTTTTGATGGCGTTCTTAAAAAAAGTAAAAAAATGCGGCCGGAAGGCCAGCCTTGACTATTAATAGTACTCAAATCAAATACCTGGCACATTTTTGGATGTATGCACTCGTATCTGAAGTAAGTTGTTTGTTGGGTCGTCCTGGATTTAGGGCGAGTCTTTCGAGTGCACCCACGCTGTATGGGCTATGAACCCAAAAAACTAAAAGTACAGCTGTATGTTCGTACCACATATCATGGCTCACACACGTTTCATCCAGGACAACGAAGTACTTCCATTTACAACCGGGGTTACATGGCTCGACCGGGTTGCTACTTGTGTGTGTTTTCTTCACATTAATTAAACCGCCCTTTCTACCCGTCGACATCCAGCACACCCAGTGCCCGTGCCGATTCTTCAATCCGGTACAAGGGTTGCTACGTACTGCTCTGTGCTCCGACGGCCGCAGCAGCCCCCTAAAACTTCGGCATGCCCTACTCAGTGATAGAGCAGCTACCTCTCTCTCTCTTGATGCGTCCGCACGTCTGACAGATCAAATCATCGATGTGTTGTTTTTCCAGAGAACGAGCGGAAAAAAAACATGTTCACGGATGGCGTGCATCATCTGTGTACACGTACGATCGTATCGGGTACGAGTTTCCACGGGGCTGAAATACACGATCTAGTTCTTCTTGTACCTTCCACCACGGTATAATTGGCAGTGGCAGTGGTCTGCGGGGTGTCAACATAACATTACCATGCGTGTACACGGGTGTTTAAGCACATTGTAATATTATCTGGCATGACCTGTGTAGTGTGTACTATTAATAGGTGCACGTCTCCACGTGACAAACGGGGCAGGTTCTTTCTATTGTCCTACATACAGAGTTAGCTCACCGATCTGAAAGATCTACGTAGGGGCGGTCGGGCAGATCCATATCCCAACGTTTCCTGGAATGCTAGCAAAGTTCTGAAATTGACTGCCCCAAATCTAGTGGTCTTCTATATAGCCTTGGTGTATTGCTTTGTCCTCTCTAAACTCCAGTCTTACGATGCTCTCCGGCGGTTATCTCGTGCTGATGCACTGCTGGAGCCCCATGCATCAGATCCCTCGTATACAAGGTTCCCCAGCGCCCTACTCGAAAACCCCTTCAAACCTCACTAAAACCCCACCTACATTATATCAGAAACAATGGGAATGACATTCCCATTGATCACGTTTGGTTCGACCCAGCCACCCAACCTGCGCATCAACCGCTCGGGGTGTTCAACGACAATGAGCTTAGGTAAGATGTACAGGGTATAGTCTCGCTAAATAACCGCGTGTGTGACGAAACGAACCTGCGTCGTGCTTCAAGCACTGCGATGTGCAACTGCGCAACTGCGATTGCTGACTGCTGTATGCCGTGCGGTGTATTAATCCCGCCGCATCCGGTAGCTCCAGGGGCCTCGGGCAGGCATTACCCCTATTGCCTAGACCTCGCCAACATGATCATCGAGGCCCTCTGCATGAATACCAGCGGACTGTATTCTTCCTGGTTGAAGTTTTACGGGGGGAAACCCTTGACGAGGTCGGCGTTCCCGGTTGTGTCCGTGGCACCACCATGGGCGAACCTAACACAACCGGGCACCTTAGTTGTGTACCTGGTACAAATGAGTTACTTGACTGTAAAGCCTGCTTGCAGCACTGCTGTAGTAGTGGCTGCTGTAACAACAGGAGCACTGAGAAAGGCAGGCTAGCATCATACCTGGTATTTTATAAATGCTGCTAGTCTATCCGTCTGTAATTGGGTGGCGCGACCCAGAGCGCTGCAGCCCCGTCTTGCCCCATACCAGGTAGGTACTGCAGGAAGGCTGAGTGCCACAACCAGCAGAACACCCGGTCTCACGTCGCGCCAAGTCCTGGCCGTGGCGTGCTGAGCATTGCCCCAATCCCATGGACAGCAGTGGCTACTATTGTAGTATGGATGGAAATGCAAGGGCCGTTTGGACTCTACACTCATTTCCCAATGGTCCTTATATTTCCGTGCAAATTGGTACATCACCGCACACTGCAAGTATTACACGGGACCACAGTTAATAGGACCTATGGTATACATAAAAACCTACCTGGTATATATTTAACCATTTTTACTATAATAACAGTATTTGGTTATGGTCCCCCGTAATAACAATATTTGGTACTATTTACTATATATGTCCCCCCGTAATGGTAAAAATAGCCAAATATCTAGGTTTTTGTGTGTACAGTAGGTTCTATTTAATATGGTCCTCCGTAATAGTGTCGTCATCATCTCGCGAGTCTCGCGATCCAGAGCGCTTCAGTCCCGCCTCGCGGCATCGATAGCGATAGTGCGAGACACAACAAGCGAGAACCTTGCGTCTCACGTCGCGCCGAGCCCTGGCCGTTGCGTGATGAGCATTGCCGATAGCCCCACAGTCCATTGCAGCGCGCGGGATAGCAATGCGGCGGGATACTGCTTGCGGTCAGCCATCAAGCCAGCGCTGCTGCTGGCCTACCATCTTGAGCTGCGATCGAATTCTACCGGCTGGGCGAAATAATTGTCCACGCCAGAGAGCACTGGATCTTTTCTAGCAAATGTGCTGAAGCCAGCATGTGTTTGCTTCTGACTTAGGCTACCAGTAGGTACCAGGCTCATATTTTATAGCAGTAACAACATCCATCAAATTACGTTCCGTGTAGCAGGCACGTTTTACGTTAAGCAGTAGACACAGCAATAGATAGATGCAGAGCGTACGTATGTGCGTACATAAGTATCAGCTGATTGATGATGTGCGTAAGTGCGGAGCCGTGGCCGTACTGCAAATGCCAGGAGCTGCTGGCTCTTTCTGGAGCATTGGTGCTGGATAGAGCCGTCGAGGTTCCACCGCACCCGGACAGGAAAGGGTCCTATACCCGGATCAGAAATCGCTACGTACATCTACAACTGCGACAAAACCGGGGAGCGGTGATACCCCGGGTCTACACCGCCCCGCACGGTGTAGAAACCCCACCCCCATCGGCTGCTCACTGATTGGCTGAGGATCATGGAGCCAGCGGCACCCGGGGACGATAGGGCCCCATGCCCGGGTCAAAATCGCTTCCATGCATATGCAACTCCAACAACCCAGGGACGAAAGAGGGCATCCCCGGGGTAGATACCACCTTGCACGGTGGTTCTTACATTTCCGTTCAGAGTACTTCATCACAGCACACTACGAGTACTATTAATACCATGCCCTTGTGGTATATTGTGGGCAACGCAGTGATAGCTCCACGGGCGGAGCCGTGGCCGTACCAAAAGTTCACAGGAAGATAAGAAACTCGGGAACTGTTGTACTGAAGTTAGCATTGAATACGCCCTTCCCCAAATTAGAAATTCAGCTCTGGGTGAGTACTCCTGTTTCTTAAATTTGCATCGCATCTACCCGGTACTACGAACGATTAGATGTCCTGTACTGTGCCCTGTACTCTCTGTACCTGACACGAGTATCATACTGCTAACTGGTGGAGTTTCATCCGTTTCTCTTTTGTATTAGTACTGTATTACGGGTATTTCCTTCTTGTTCCGTTAAATATTTGAAAAAACATCATTTGTGGGATTCATTTTTGGAACTTATTTTTGCAAGCTGCATGTACTGTATATAGTATTGTGTCGGTCGTCGCGCGCCTACTATCTCCAGGCTGAAAATGACAACCCCGGAAATTTGATGTGCCCTCTCCGCAGGTGCATCTCTCAGTTCGCACTTTTCCCGGGTCACAGCAGCGACAATAACGCGCTGCAGTAAAAGCAGCAGTGACGTGATACGGCCGGCGCTGATCCGACCCATCCTCGCGTCGATGCGCCTCCGAGACGGCTCCCGTCGAGACTCCACCGGTAGCGCAAGGCAAACCGCGTCGGGACCGGCGACCAGAAGGGTGCTGTACGATGGGCACCTCCCAACGTCGCCCTTGCAGAGGACGGCCATGGCGGGGTGGGCGGCGGTGTCCGCGCTAATGGCCCCCGAGCGAGCAGACATGGTGGCCACGCTGGGAGAAGTCACAGGGAGATCGGCGCTTGAACGGCTGTACAGGTGCGCCTGGTGGGGAAGAGGTGTCTGCTGCTGTCTGTGTGTTCTTTCGAAGGGGCCATCTACTGTTAATATCATCACAGGCTTCGTGCTTCTATAAAGACAGCACGGGACGCCTTCAAGCAGTACGGGTAGAATATATATACAGGAAGCCCCTTTGGACAGCACGGGGCACTCCCCTACTGTTGTACTCCCTCCATCCCTCCCTTCATCCCTCCATGCTTCGTCCTCTCCCTCGCGGGTTGCCCCCGCTGCTGCTCCCTCCGGTCAAGTCTCAACCAACAAGTACGTAACACAGCGGATTTATTTTTCGTTGCGATGCTTCGCCGTAATATCATGGTGCAACAGGATCATGCTGACTGACCCGGAAGGACGAGAGGTTCTCCGCGCTAGACCCGTCATCAACGGGGCTACGGTTGATCTCGCCGCACTTGCTGTGAGTAAACCAAACATGCAGCACATTATTTTTAATCAGGGCTCATCACGGGTAATGACCCACCCGCGGCCCGGATACATATTTTTTCGGAATCTGACGGGTCGGGTCGTTTCGGGTTGGGTCGGGTTGGGTCGGGTTGGATCGGGTCGGGTTGGGTCGGGTCGGGTCAGGAGGTTCTCAAACACTCACGGATCGGTCAGGTCGCCCTTACCTGACCTGACCCGCGAGATGTGGCCTGACCCGTGAGCAGCCCCGGTTCTTTTAGCCTACCATTACCAGTGAGCGCCTGTGGGAGAGCGGCTGAGGCGGGAGCGGATGTCGGGGCAGGGGGGGGGGGGGGGGCTAGGAGGGTTTTATGGGGAAGGGCTCTTCGTTGGTTTGTTTTTCCTGGTTTGGAAGGAACGGTGTCTGAACCCCCTTGTTCTTGGCCTCTCAGAATGGCTTCAGATTGTCCAGCACTCGGAGGAATCGTCCGCTTCCAGCAAGGCGTATGCAGGAACCCTTGCAATACTCGTACGAGTATAGTTCCAAGTGTTTTGTCCTCAAAACTTGAGTGTTTTTTCTAAAGGGGTTCGTGCATGCAACAGCTTGTCTGCCGAGAGTTATCAAAGCCATTGAGAGCCTCGCCGGCCGATGATTGAAGCGGAGTCGCTCCCGTGAAAGAAACCCGACATCGTCGTGTCCATGGTTGAAAGGTGAAACGAACGCGACCTCGTCGTGTCGCATGGTTGCAAGGAAAGCTAAACTACATTAAGGGCATGTCCAAACAGAATCGAAAATCGGAAATCGAAGAAAATCGAAACAATAGTTAACAAGGCGCTGATTGGCCCCCAGCCAATTCATGTTCCCCTTTGTTTTTATGTTCCGAAAAAATAAGTTTAGTGCAACCCATTCCCGAAATCAAAGAGTTGACGTCTGAAAATCGAAAATCTAATGGAAAACACGAACAGCAACAATTAAGCGTGCTTTACTAGTCGGCGCAGCCACGTCAAAGTATGACATCAAGACCTCCGTACACAACACTCAACCCACAGCTAGCACGGCACACAGCCTCACAGACCCCCGTAAACAGCCAGCAGGCGAACCGCAACACCAGCCCCGACGTTCTTGGGGCTTTGTTTCCCGGCGTTCGAGCCAAAGCGAACATAGTTTGAGGAAAATTGAGGATGGTTCCCTCGAGAACGAGGTTGGAAATTCGTTTTCAGTTTGATTTAAAGTTTGATCCCGGGGCGTCAACGTTGGGCGTGCCGCCACTTCCATGGGAGGCCCAATGTCCAACCGGGATCGAAATACCGTCGCGTTCGCCTACTCCTGTGGTGGATCTGTGTTGCCGAGCGCTACATTGTCGGCATGTGTGCACCGATATGAACGACCCGTAGGTTGTGCTCTCCATTGTTCTTCGCCTGAATTTCTGTTTTCACTTTTCGATTCTGTTCGAACACCTCATCTAAAAAAACTCTCGAAAACGAAAGCGTTTCGATCTTCGATCTTCGATTTTCGATTCTGTTTAGACACGCCCTAAGCCCGCTTCCCCCAAATGCGTCACGCCAGCTAACGCCCACAACACAATGTATATACCCCTGAGGTGTAAGGCCGTTCGTTCTCTCAAGCAAGCCACTGGTTTTCCCATTTCCTATGGAGTACCGGTACTCGATTGCCTATTTATCCCACCGCTTGCTCACATGTTCGCACGTTGTTGGACACAATATCACCCACCGGCCGCATCCTATCAAATTGGCCTCGAAACCTAAAACAACGCCACGAGACCCTGAAACGTGAATGCCTTCCACACACACCCGGGCGTTATTGGACACCAGGCTCCCACCGGCCGCATCCTTCCACCAATCTCGAAAACCGCCTGAAAAAACTCCTCGAAAACCGCCCTGGAACCCCGAAAACCGTTTCACCAAAGGCCCTTCCAAACGGAACGTTCGGGAAGGCCTACTCCGACTTCATGGAGGGAAACAA
This sequence comes from Nereocystis luetkeana, assembly GCA_031213475.1. Lineage (NCBI taxonomy): Eukaryota > Phaeophyceae > Laminariales > Laminariaceae > Nereocystis > Nereocystis luetkeana. Next base: position 3,421,520 of record JARUPZ010000011.1, on the reverse strand, counting down.
GTTTTCGCCCGACAGCCGCAGCGCGGTGCAATTCGTGGACGACCCGGATCTGGCGTACGTCATGCGCAGGCGAGCACGAGACCAGGCAACCACGGGAGCAGGGTAGGGTAGGAGTAGGGTAGGGCAGGACAGGAACAGAGCAGGGTCGCAGGGTAGGGCGGTAGCCACGGCGGGCGACTGAAGGCCGCCGGATGAGCCGCCGTTAACAACCCAATCCACTGTTACAGGCCGATTGCTGATATTGGTGGTGCAACTGATATGGGCTGCTGCTGCTGCGACGGCTGTAGAGACCTCGGCCTAGCATCGAAAAAATGGTTGGTTTTGGAAATGATGCTTGACTTCAAACCCAAACCCTCGCCCGCCTGGGAACACTCTTGGAACGAAGGTGTAAGGAGGAGTTATTATGGACTGCTAACGATTTTGCGGAAGCTGTGGCAAGTCGTGTAGACTTCCTCCTGCTGCTGTTGCTGCGTCTTGTGGTCAGATCCGCGATATTTTTTCCGCTGAGGTAATGGGGGTGGTTGCGTTGAACGTGGCTGCGGGGCCGGAGCCCGAGACAGTTCGGGCCCCGAGCGCCTCAAAGACCACGCCGACGTTGCGAAAGTTGCAACTGCAACACGCCCGTCAGGAGGTTAGCGTCCCTCGCAAAGACGATAACCGCATCAGCGTCCCGCCCGCTGCACACTCACACTCGTTGTTGTTTTATCGCTTACTGCTCTCTGTTGAGCACAACACAAACACATGGTATGGTACGGAATAGTATTGTATGGTATGGTACGGCATGGTATAGGTAATTCACCTACAGCCTCGACTACTACTGCTGTACGTGCGGAATCAAGGGCCAAAGAACCCCCCCCGCCCCCTCCCCTCCCCGACCCCCTTTGAATGCCTCCGACCAACGCCTGACAGATACCGCGAGGTCCACGACTTATGGCACGTGCTGAGCGGGCTGCCTCCGACAGTGGAAGGAGAGCTGGCCCTCAAGTGGTTCGAGCTCATCCAGACGGGACTCCCGGTGTGTGCCTTGGGAGCAGTGTTCGGACCGTTCGCCCTTCCCTCCGCTGAAAGCAGAGGCAACGGCAACGATGGCAGTACCGGCTACGGCGCACCGAAGGAGGGGGGACAGAAGCGCAGTGGGGGGGGCGGCAGGGGGGGCAGCCGAGAAGTTCTTGCCAGCACGTACATTCCGTGGGCGGTACGCGCGGGCAGGAACACGCGGAAGCCGCTCATGTGCGTGTGGTACGAGAGGAGGTGGGAGCAGTCGTTGGAGGCGGTGAGGCGAGAGCTTGCATTTGAGGTGGCACCGAGGAGAGACGTCTAGGTCGGGGCAAGGGTCCACCGCGACTTTGTTGGTTGCAGTCCCCACCCGACGGGGGGCTAGGTTGGAAAATATCATCATGTCCTGCTACGGGAGGCTTACGGAAGCTGCGGGCGTTGCCGTCGAATTCCGACGCCTTGTCGACGGAGGACAATTTGGTGGTGGAAAAGCGATCGCCGCCCGCTACGCTCGCTCAGGAACCAAAAATACATAAAATTGTGCGAAGCGCACAGAGGTCCATGATCAAAGAAAGTTTTTTTTTTAATGATTGTAGTTGCAAACTGGCGACTTGATAATACCAAAAGTCCCGCCGCCATGCTTCAGGAGAAAACAGCTCGGACGCCACATCCGCTTCGCGTCGCGGGCGGTTCCGCCCGCCCCGCTCGCTCACATGCCGTACGTACGTACATACTCCAGGTAGGGTACTTATTCTCTTCCTTCGATATGCTGTATGTACGAAAGAGAAAGCACAGCACGGCACTGGCACAGCAGCATCAAAAACAATAAAAAAAAATGAAAAAATCGGGGGGAAAAAAGATCCCCGTCCCCTCTCATGTAATGATTTTCTGCCTGATTGGAACACCTTGCACAGATCAAAAAAGAAAAAAATCGAGTAGCAGAGCTTCTCTCTCATCAGTCTCGTACGCCACCCGCCCCTCTCGCGACCACGTCGCCACCGATTCGGTCCGGGTAAAACTTTCCTCACTCTCGGCCACAGTGAGTCCCGTCGCCCGCCTCGCGTTAAGCCCGGTGCTCACCGTGGCCCTCGTTCGCCAGCTCGACAATGTTGGTGCTTAGACTACGTAGCTCTCTCTGCGAACTTCAGCATGGCCGCAAAAACAAGCACCGCTTGAATGTTATCTTGCGATCCCGAACGACCCTTATAGACTCGGACATACTCTATCCAATTTCACAGATGGAGGCCAGACAGAGCCCGTTCGCGCTTCCCTCGTGTCTCGAGACACACGCGACGCCTAGCCACGAGTACGGCGACTGCGCTCCTTGCAAACCCCTCTCTACCCGCCAGCACCCGCCACGGCGCCGGGCTCGCCCACGGTGCCGTGCTCCGAGTACACGCACGCACACGAAATGAAAGAAGAAAAAAGGGAAGAAGAACCGAAAGTGCCAAAGCAATGGAAAAAACAAAAAAACGCTAGAAGGGTCCGGCAAGTAATCGAAGGAGGCGTTGTCCAAGTAGGGGAGCTCTGCGAGGCCAGCGATGTACCAACCGAGCACGCTCAGAGCGTGAGATATCTGTAAGTAGTTCTATAACTTTTTGTTTAGAGACGACGCCTCGTTGCGCAATGTGCTGATTTTGTTTTAGTTTCTCAAGATGAACGCATTCCTGCGAAGTGGAGGCGACATCATAAATTACCCCCGGAAAGACCCTGAATGCGTACGCGCCGCTCATGGAATCTGAATCGCAGGTTGCCAGCGCGGATCTGGATGAGGTTCGTGATGCCTCCGACCGCCCAGGATGGCCACCCCGATATAGCCGGGGTGGCGCATGGGGCTGGTTCCAAGAGATTACGCAACATAGTGTTCAAGCAGACGCTGGTATGCGAAGCAAAATAGAGTGCTCCCGACATTCAGTCTAGGTTTGTGAGCTTCACTGCAACACACTGTCGAGAGGATGCGGACGTAAATGCACTTACCATTGCGGCAGCTCGCAATAAACAGATCCTCGCACTCCAGAACCCTATCAACTATTCCCCACATCCTACAAACGATGGATGCGGATAAAGGAAAACTGCCGGAAGGAGGGAAAGGAGAAGTGAACAGGTGGGTCAACGCTCCACTGCTCAGAAACTGTGGTCGCAGAACCATGTCCTTCTAACGAGCAAAGACCGCCCACGACTGCCCCCAGACGCAGGCCGCTCGAACAAGCAGACTTACGCCTGCCCTATAGAAAAACTTCCAGCTCTGTCGCCGACTGCTACTAACCGGGAGAAAAGTTGCAGCAACCACGCTCGTACGCACAAAATGGTCACCACAAAGAAACGAGGGACGAACCAACCATTTCACGGCGAAAAAACTGGGGGGAAAAAAACGAAAAATGACAAACATCCATTCGATTACATTTTCTGGGCCCGATCGAGCGAATACCGACACTCTGACGACACCATGAATAGCTTTGCGCAAGCAACATAAAACTTCGTTCGTCCACAGCGGCGTTGCCGCTCAACCCAACATCTTTCAACGCCTTTTCTTCGCCTTGGACAGCTCCGCTCTAGGCATGCTCCCTCTTGCCTTATCCATAAGTGCAGACCCCCCCCCCCCTCCCCCCGCGGCGGCCGCCGCCTTCTTCCCCTTCTTCCCTCTCTTGCCCTTCTCCTGAGAGGCCGCCGACGCCGCCGCGGCCCGCTTCGCCGCTCCTTTTCGCGGCTTCGCTGGCATGTTCGCCGCCAACCGTTTCGAGACCGCCGCCAGCGACCACCTCTCCTCCTTAGACCCTTCGGCGTCCCCGGCGACAACGCCTCCCCTTCCGCTATCAACTCCCGGTCCGCGACCGCCCCCCGCCCCTCCACGGCCGCCGCCGCCACCACGCCCCCTCCCCCCCCCCCCGACCACTCGCGTTACCCGCGAGCCTGTCTGCGCGCGCGCGTTTCTTCTCTTGGAGGAGCTCTTTCTCCAGTCGCGCGATTTCGGCGGCGTCTTCTTCATCATCACTGTCGGGAATGCCTACCACAGTGGTGACGGTGACGGTGTCTCCAAACATGGCTTGCGTGTGTCCATCCTCGAAGTCGACCTGCACCTGCTCCTCCGCCTTGGCCTTGGCCTCCCCCCGGGCCTTGGCCTTGATGTCGAAGGACTCCAGGTCTTCCTGCACCCCGAGCTCTTCCCGTCTCTCTTTCAACGCTTCGCGTCTCTGTCGGGGTGGGGGAGGGGGGGGGTCGGCCGCGATAGCGGCGATGGTAGCGGCGGTGGTAGCGTTAGCGGCGACAAAATATACGATATCGCGGGGGCAGCGTGGGGGGAGGGGGGGCGCCCTTACAATGATGGGACAGGGCACGTCGGGTTTTCATCGACACTGAATTGAAAGGAAGAGGAGCGGTTGGTGTCAGGATATCTATAGTGCAAGAACGACTCAAAATAAGATATTGGGATTTGTACTGTATGGTATGGCGGTTTACTTGAATATGAACCGTCAGTACAGGCAGCTTCGACCCTCCTGTGCTGTGAGATAATAATTACCTCTGTTTTTACTCTACCCGAACCTCTGCCCAGCGCTAGCTACTGCATGCTCTTCTGCAGCACCGCCGTCACTACTGCATGCTCTACTGCTGTAGTATCGACAGGTTATGAGCCTCGCGGTCGTGGTGATTGTCCTCCCCTTCCGAAAAGGATACTCCCCATGCAATAGGGAACCCAGCTAATATCACGGTTAGATTACATTACAGCGTTCGCTGATGTACGAGGACGGGCTCGGCAAAGTCATGTCGGGCGTCGAGACTGCACCTGCACCCCTGGAGGAAGCAGCTACCCAGCTGCAAAAGACACAACGCTCCAAAGAGTGTCGCCGCTTCGACGAGAAGAATGGTAAGCTTTTTACTCGAATGGTTCTCGCCACAGCGGATTGCCGAGAAAGGTATGCTAGTGTTGCCGTTCAGGTCGTACTAGCTTACGCTCCGGTAGGAAGGGCCGGGTTTGGCGATAGTCGCGGTGCAGTGATGGCACTGGAGGAAAAATACCGTCTCCATGGTAAGTCGCGAATGCAGGAACTGCACGATTAGCTAGCTACCTGGTAGTCTACAAGTGACCGAGGCTGAGAAATGTGATCCTGCGCGAGTAATTCAAGAATTGCGCCGCATTCGAGTCGAACTGGGAGCGCTCGGAGATGTTGTAGTAGCCGCTCGCGAGACGCACGCATTCTTCAGAGCACTCCCTGATGAGAAGTACGAATCGCTGAAGACAGTTCTGATTTGTGACAGGCAGCGTGATGGCAGCGTCTCCAAATTCGAAGATATAGCAGCTCGGGCAACATCCTACCATGCCATCCAAATTCGTGGAAAGGTTTGTGGTCATCAGGGGACATCCTGGACACATCCCCGGGCTTCATAAGTAGAATGGATTGTGGTATCACGAAAGTGGTTGTCAGGGGGCATCCAAAGGATATCCCCGGGTTTCCTGTAGAGATATGGATATTGGGGTAGAACGGATGTTGCGTCCTTGTTGCTGGGAAACTTTGCACCACTTGTGTGTGTCTCTCTTGTCTCTGTGTGGTCTTCTAATAAACTTATATATCTCTTACTTCGCGTCGACTAGGGTGGCTGACTCGCTCGAGTGGTACAGCTATATGCTGACCTCGAGCTGAGCTTGGTCATCCGAGGCATACCATAATACTGCAGTATTCGAGGGTAGGCCGGTTGTCGCACGGGAAATTTCGGGTTTGAGGGTTGGGTGTAGATATCTTTCGGTCAGGTATCAATCGTGTGGGCCTATTGACGTCTTCGGTATTGGTCTTCGGATACATTCTTCGGGTATTCTTCGAGTGTTGGGTCTATCATCGGGTTGGGAATCTTCTACTTCGGTCAGGTGGTGTTCAAGGTTTTGATAACTCCACGCTTCAGGAGGAGCTAGCTTTGCTTGCTGCTACAAATTACAATATATTACATCCACATTAAAGGTCAGTTGAGCCAATATCACCTTCTTCGGGATTTTGGCTACATTCATTCGGGTGCGAGGTGTCTGTCAGCGGGTCGAGTGGTGGACGGTCAGGGCGATTGACTGTTAGAGTGGAGCAGCAGCCGATTGGAGCAACAGCTTGGCTGGAGCATATTTTTGGATACGAGTCGAGTACACCAATCACCAAATTTTGTCTGCGAGTACGAGGTACGAGTGCAGCAACATTTGTCAATAAAATATATCTTGAAAAATACTGGTGGGCAAAAATTGTCCACAGGATCTTTTCGGTGAGAGGTGAGCAGCGAGGCCAACTCTAAGTACGTTAGCCTTGACATTCTTGAAGCATGGCAGAAACGGGTATCAACTCTGGTGCACGTAGGGTGCGTATAGGCAGCGAGAGTGCTGGTAGCTCTGCTGCAGATATAGAGGATGCGCGCTTTGGTGTAGAACGCCCCAGCCAAGGAAATTCAAGTGTTCGTGTGGGGATTCACCGTGAAGCTCGTCGAGTGCGAACGAGATCTGATAGTCGGTCGAGGGCTGATAGCCTACAGGGTACTGTTGGTAGTTTAAGCCCTGGTCCTCAAGCTAGAGAATTGCGTGGTGAAATGGTGGGAGGTCCAATTAATAGCAGCTTACCAAGCCATGATGTTAACGAAGCGTCGGCCAGAGAGTCGACAAGACGTAGTGAGGTTGGTGATGACGTTGAAATCCCTTCCGCACGTAATTATTCCACTCAAAATGATTATGATCTCATTGCCTCTGCCGTGAGGGGTGGTATGTCTCCCGCAAAAAAACTCCCTAAGCTGCTGGGTGCACGGGAACAGGATATCCGTGAATTTCTCGATTCCCTACATGAGGTAGAAGACCGGCGTGGCTGTAATATCCGAGATCTGATTCCGGGGTTCCTACTACAACGAGTGTGCTTAAAAGCAGGGTACACTAGTCTTGAAGTTCTTATCTCTGATGAAGGTTTGTTGGAATGTCTCCATGCTGGTGCGTATCCTAAGCGTGCACTCGACCCTATCTCTGTAAAAGAGTCGCTTAGCTCTGTAGCTCGTTCGGTTACTGCTGCGACAGACGCTGTCGACATGCATCGGTTTATTGAGACGCTATTTGATGTTATGTGCAAGTGTGTTGCAGACGCTGGAACAGTCGATTTTTCCATGGTTGGAGGAGATGTTCGAGGCTCCTGGAAATGTGCACCAGCACAGCTTTTCACACGGATATTTCTGGATGAGATATCACCTGAAGTCTCCAGGCATGCATGAATCTCTCAATTAATGGTTAACGACGAGTTATACTCTCGACCAATGGACTTGTTCTTGATGGTGGAAAGAGAAGCAAAGGAGTGGCCGAAAACACACCGGTTACTGGTACATTCGTCCAGGCCTGTTGGACGTACGAGGATACAAGAAAACACTGGTCACACTTTCGCGGAAAATCGGAATTCTCACCGAAATTTCTCTACGGGGTATGATTCCTCGTAACAATGGTTCTCAATTCAGTCAGAGCCGTGTTGGGTTTCCTTCTCACCACATCCAGCGAGATGACAACTCCGATCGCCATGCAAATTCTCAAAGCCGTGTTGGTTTTTCTTATCACCACAGGCAAAGAGATGATGACCGTGTTGAAAACTATCAGAAACGTACTGGTTTTTCTGGTAATCACAGCCAGAGAGGTGCGTACTTCGACCGTGGTCACAATGCAACCAAAGGACATGATACAATTTCGATGACACGTGGTGGCATCCGCAACCCTGATGCATATTATCCAAAGCAATGTTCGTACTGTGACAAGCATGGACATCTGGAGCACCATTGCTGGCGCAAATACCCAAGTCTTCATCCTTCAGCTACTCCAGAAAAACAAGGAAGCTCACGACTGTCAAGAAATGCTACTCCTCCTGGTGTACCAACATTATATATTAATAGTGGTAGAACACACGTTCCAGGATTTCGTCCAGATCAACCATATCAACCACGAGAGGTGGCAGCAACAACAGCTGTGGCCAACGCAACCCATGCTGCAGAATCTCCACAAGTCTGGTGCACAACGCTTGGGGTCCCATCTGTCTCGGTTAGTGACACCGCCTCTCACTTCAAGAACAAGGTTCTTCGTAAGTTAGCCGATGGTTTGGGAGTTAATCATCAGCTTTCTGTAGCTGATTCTCCATGGACCAATGGTACCGTAGAGTCGACGATGAAAGAAGTTCAACGCGTACTGAAAGCGTTACTTGTTGAATATCGATGTGCCCTTAATGAGTGGGAGAAGTTTGTACCCATGGTACAACGGGCGTTAAACTCATCTCGCAGACAGCGATGGGGATGTTCGCCGTACAAAGTTTTTTTCGGGAGGGAACCCACGTCAATGTTGGCATACTTAATGAGCGACCATGCTGACGTTGTTGATGTTGTTCAAATCTCTGACAAAGATATCAAATTGATGGTTACTGACCTGATAGCTGCCACCGATGCTATGCATAAACATATTGTTACAGCTATTCAACAGAGGCGTGAAGCGAGCAGGCGTAGAGCCAACAAAGGAACTCTGCCAAATTTTGCTGTGGGAGATTTTGTGTTAGTGGCAAAGGTGAGACAAGCAGGGAAATCGCCGATGCTTGTGTCTACATGGTCAGGTCCTTGGAGAGTTACTAACGCTTCCAGGCAACATGTATATCAGGTTCAGAACATTGTGGACGGAAATATATCAACAGTGCATGTGGCACGTATGAAGTTCTACAAAGACTCGTCTCTAGGGTTGACAGCAGACGTCAAAGAAACCTTCCAATATCTTATTAATCAGGGAGAGTTCGAAATGGAAGGAATACTGAAATTGAGAAGATCGACGAACGGTAACTATGAAGCATTTGTCAACTGGAAAGGATTTTCGGAAGCAGAACGTTCGTGGGAACCAATATCTACACTTCACTCGAGCTCTCCATCGTTTGTTATCAAGCAGCTGAAAGGTCTCAAGCTGCCTTTGACAACAAGGAGGGCACTTTTTGCATGTAATAAGATCAAGGTTGAAACAGGGTCTGGTGGATCGCTTTCGTCACAATGACGAGTTATTCTCGAGTTATTCTTTACTTATTTTTTCTTCTTGTTTTTTATGGGTTTTTTATGGGTTTTTTGGTCATTGAAATTTCAGTTTTTCTTTTTTCTTTTTTCTTTTTCGTTTCTCGTTTTTTTTCTGTTTTTTCATGTCCATCAGTATCGTAACACACGTCATGTGTTCGAACTCGTTCAAGATGTAGTTGAAAAAGGATCAAGCATGTTACTATCTGTACCGATCGTGTTGAGTTCATGCCTAAGCTAGTTGACTGACGCTACACCATGGTAGAAATAATATCTCGTACCTGGCATGTAATAATGGTACAATATACCTGATATAGATACAACATCAACTATTGACAACAGGGTTTTGACATTGTAGCAACAAAAAGACTCGCCCAAACAAACCACGTGGGTACAAGTGGGTATAGACAAATTACAAAAAAGGTAACTCTCGATTAAAAAAGTGAGCATTTCCTATATTGTTGATTCTTGGCAGAATTATGTGACTGTATGTATGTGTGTGTATATGTGAGCGTATATGTATGCGTGAAAGCAAATATGTATATGTGAACGAGAGTGTTGTGTGAAATTGCATTAATTCGCAATTAAATTGCCGTAAGTTTCCTTCGGAAGCTCGATCAAACCAGGTGCCAGGTTGAAGACAAAGTTATCAAGGATGTGGATATAGCATCCATGATAACAAACTGTAACGCATGAACGTTGGTTGTGTTTTTTTACGGTTGTTTGTTTGTTTGTTTTTTTGTTCTCTGATTTTTCTTCTTCGAGATTGTTTGTGAACACATTATGAATGGTCCCAGGCTGTCCCTGATTTCAATTCTATCGTGTTCCCTGAGTCCCGGTGGGCCTGTGGGTTCGCTCTGGGGGGGGGCTGTGGTTATCAGGGGACATCCTGGACACATCCCCGGGCTTCATAAGTAGAATGGATTGTGGTATCACGAAAGTGGTTGTCAGGGGACATCCAGAGGATATCCCCGGGTTTCCTGTAGAGATATGGAAATCTATGACCGCCCGGGTGTGCGCCTACGCCTGAAGGTGCGAATGCTGAGAGCCGAGGTGATCAAAACGTTGCTCTACGGTTGCGTTACTTGGAGCCCGAGCAAGACTGATTACGGTAGGCTACGGGAGGTCCACCACAAGATGCTCCTCCGATGCATCGGCTGGCGAAAACGAAAGCGCGAAGACCACATTCTATCCTATGCTAGCGCGCTTCTCAGGACAAAATCTGAGAGCGATGAGACGACGGTACGCAGACGTAGGCTCTTGTTTGCGGGCTTTGTGACACGCATGGGAGAGGAGCGTCTGCCGAAGAGGGTGATGTTTGGGGAGATGATTGGGGGTAAGGGTTACTCCGGAGGACAGGAGTGGGACTGGATGAGGTACCTTGAGGAGGACCTCAAGGAGTTCGGCATCAAGCTCGAAGGGTGGCGCGAGGCAGCACAGAAAGCCGGCAGATGGTTCCGACGGGTCGAGGAAGGGGCGGAGGCCTTCATGCAGAAATGGCATACAGATGAGAAGGAGGCATCGGCAGAACGGCATAGAATAGCTCCAACCACGACCACAGCCGTTGACGCCAACGCGAATGCGCAGAATGGCAGGGAAGAGGGGGGGGGCGAAAGGGGGACGAGGGGGAATGGGGGGGGGGAGGGGGGAGGCGGTCCGCCCAACAGACTTGAAGCCTGGTTATGGCCATCATCGTCATGATGCACTCCCCTCTTTGGGACCCAAGTAACTAGCATGGTGCCACCTGAGCAACTTTGCGTGTCTGTATGCTCCAGTGCCTGCCTTTCGTATTTTCTTTCCCCCCCGCCCGTGATTATCGCTTGTTGTCCCTTCTTTTTTTCATCTTTCTTTCATTCCCGTTTGTACCTCTTTGTGTCTCTGTTAGTATGGTCCGTTTTGCCTTTTTTGCGTTCTGCTATCTGCTTCTGTTTTTTCTTGTTTTTTTTTGCTTCGCTTCATCTTTTTTAGGTTTTTGTCTGCTATTAATAGTCTCCGTTTTGCTTCCCTGGTGTCCGCAGTGGTGGAGTGCGTATGCTTGTTTTTTGTTCTTGCCTCTGTTTTACTACCGAGGTATTTCTTCCACTCCAGAGTTATTGGAGCCTGTCCTGCGACCACGGACTGCATTGTATTGTGAGTTAATGTGAGGACAACAACATGGATATTGGGGTATAACGGATGTTGCGTCCTTGTTGCTGGGAAACTTTGCACCACTTGTGTGTGTCTCCTTCTTGTCTCTGTGTGGTCTTCTAATAAACTTATGTATCTCTTACTTCGCGTCGACTAGGGTGGCTGACTCGCTCGAGTGGTACAGCTATATGCTGGCCTCGAGCTGAGCTTGGTCATCCGAGGCGTACCATAGGTTACCGCTAAATATGAAAGTGCGGGGCGAGACCAAAAGGATGCAGGCAGTAACGAAAACGCGCTGAAAACAACAGCGCGCGGGGAACCTCGAAACTCGCGTAGAAACCACCGTCGAGGTAAAGGAAGAGGGCGTCGTGGAAACGGAAACACCAATAGCTCGGTTACACGTCTACAAACTCGAATGGAAACTCGTCTGACGACAGTAATCACATTTCTGGGCGAAGAGGACGTGAGTGAAGCCGAAATGATGGCAAGAACCACCACGGCCGATGCAGGTACTGCCGTAACGCCACTGGGCACGGCTGGCATGATTGCCCCCTTCGCTTATCGCACCAGCAAAGCGACGACACTCAGCATGCTAATGCTGCACAGGTCGGTGGTGCCGTAGGGGGAAATAAAAATCATGTGTCCCTTGCTTGGTGCACCCAGGAAGATATCGCATTCCCGGCGGTGATGGAAAATGGATCCACGACGCCCGCCGGTGATACATCAGCAGTGTTCGTCGATACAGCAGCCTCACACCATATGGTGTCCGCCGAATCTTGGCCATGCCAACATGTAACCAACAAGACCGGCTGCGACGTACGTGTAAAAGGATCGTGCGGCCTCTTTAGTGCAACATCGAAGGGTACTCTCGCATGTCGTGGACGGAATGACCGAGGTGAGTTGGGACCGATCCACCTGGAAGTGCTAATTGTTCCCGAGGTAGGAGCGAGAATGTCTTCGGTCGGAGCGCTCCAAGAAAAAGGAGTGAAGCTCGACTCTACTGTCTAACCCTCCGGTTCTACGCGACGGTGGCGCCGCGTCTCCCATTTCAACGAAAGTTCCACGGACGCTCGTCCTCCATATATATCTGGATGGGCAAGAGAAACCACAGATCACATCCCCCACGACGGTAGACACGGACACGTGGCACCGGAGAATGAGTCCCTGCCGCCCTCGCGCCAGCGGAGGAGCTTACGGCAGGGGATAACAACATTGACAGGTCCGGGGCCTGAACATCCAGTGAAATTGGACACAAGCGAGATGACTCGCAAACGCACCAGACGGCGGACCTGGGAGCCGCGAATCGCGGTGTAGGTGCGAAAATAAAACCAAACGTTTTCGCTGGCACATTTCTGTTGACAAAGGAAATGACTACCGGGACGGTGCTGGAAACGTACGGGATCGTTGATATATGCCCGACGAAAACGCCTGCTGAAGTGAGACCCGCGCGGATTGCGGAAGACCCAGTTTTGTCAACAGAGGACATCGCGCTATTTACGTCTGCCACGGGATCTCTTTCTTCTCTTAACAGGTCCACGAAGATGGAGCTAACTTGCAGCGAAGACGCAGGGGAAGGAGACGACTTGACTGCGGACGTTGGCGCAGATCTTGCGGGTGATACGGAAAAGGAATACTCTACAACGGGAGTCGCTGCGCGCTTGGCAGGAGCGCCTGTAGACTCGAGATAATAGCTGAATTTGACTGTTGTGTTGATGTCAGTCTACTGTGTAGAATAGCCAGACAACGTACGTAGTTGATGCAGAGTACAAGCGATCAAAAGGCTGGCATACGTGCTCACGAAGAGTTTGTATGCGCTAGCGTTTGTTTCAAGCCGCCTCATGCTATTCGGTGAATGAACGCCCCCCCCCCTTTCAAAATCAGGCATCACGCCTAAAGGAACTCGTAAGAATGGAACTCGTAAGAAGAAGAAGGTTGATGGGGGTTCACGTTGCTGTCACTTCATGCAGTAGTTGTTGACGGTATTTATTTGTGTCGACAGTTGGTGTGCGCGGTGTGTGTGTGGAGGCGTTGACCCTGGCGGTCAATAACTCTGTCGAAGACAGGCGCACGTGGTCCACTGTATGCTACACCGGCAGAAACGAGCGGCACCACCACAACAAGCAGAATGAAAAGGACGCCCTGACGCAAATACTGATACGAACTTACCCTCGTGACACGGTACCCGGTACTAAAGAACGGGTTGCAAAAGCGCAAGCATCGATCCGCCGACAGCGAGCAAACTCCACAAAAACGCAACCCACTTCCCTGATTTCGACATCTGCATACCTGGCACGGCGTATCTGGTGCGTATACGAAGTGTAGCATTTTCAATTTCGCATCGACAGCGGTATTCAAAATAGCATTAAAAAAGCTATGCGTGAATGCACTACGTACCGCTCACGTGAGCCTGCGGGGGTGGCCACACGCTATGTGTAAGTATGCCTTGCATACCCGGTCAATTACGTGCTCGTTACTGGCACGGAAGAACACCCCTTCTCCTCCTCCTCCTCCTCCTCCTCCTCCTCGCGCTCGCGTTCCTAAACACTACCGTGAACATTCACTAGTGGGTAAAAATTAAACGAAATGGCCTACACGTACATCTTTCCGTTCCTCCAGCCGCTCCTTACGGTCCTTGATCTCCTGCATAGCCAGGCCGAAACGCCTCCTCGCCTGCTTTCGCTTGTGAAACCCGGTCAGGTACTCGCTGATACGGGCAGATGGGGGCAAGATGCAGCCCGGCAGACAGTAAATAACGAGAGGACGGTGTGTGACGAGCGGAACAAATACCGGTACCGGGGTGTAAATCAAACATTGCACCAGAAGGCATACCAGGCGGAGGCGGTTCTTCGGGTTTGGAAAACGGATGCATCAACAATCCGCCGTGTAGGTAGGTATTGTAACGCAAAATGAAAAAACAGTGCAGCTGCGAGATCGAGCATTTCGTCGAAAATAATCTTCGCAAGCTGCGTGTGATAATTCGATCGCGCGTGGTACTGCTTGTGTAAAACCTCATGAAGGACGTAGGCCGGTGGCTTTGTGAATCAAAGGCCACCGTCGAGCTCTGGGTCGGTGGCTCTGTAAATCAAACACCACGGCCGAGTTCAAGCGGTGGCTTTGGTTTTGAAAAAAGAGAAGATATCACAGCCCACACACAATTCACCGCCGCAGCTGCCAATACCTAAGTTGAGACGCACCGCACACAGCATAAAACACAGGGCTAATACTGCAGCAGTACTGCGGCAGGTAAAAAGGTACCAGGTAAGTCGAGAAGGAGGGAGCGCGGAACGCTCTCAAGAGAAGGTGAATATGTTACAAGCCGTGCTCCGCTCTTTTCCTCAACACTCAAAAACTGCAAAGTGATTCCCGTACGAGTTGGTTGTAAGGACTCCGTCAGAAAAGGTTTTGACATCAAAAGTTCACGCCGATTTTTTATCTAGACCGTGCAACCTCGCACACAAACTTCCGTCCCCTTGTGCTGTGGGCTGTATGGAGGCGCCAGCCTTAGACCCTTTTTAACCCTTTTAGAGCCGCAGTCCCTTTTTTGGGGACAAACCACTCAAATTTCAAGTAGTTTGTCCCCGAAACGGGGCTGCGGCCCTAAAAGGGTTAACAACAAAACTGGCTACCATGTACGCCCTTTGCTTCCGCTGTTCATTGCGGTCAGTATGATACCAAAAACGTGACATTCTTGTAGGTATTGCATGCAGCATTCGTGGTTGACGCAATTTGCGGCATTTTGCTTGAGGACCAGCCTGTACTGGGAATGCAAACCCTACCTGTAGCTTACCCGACCTCAGCTAAAGACAGCATCGCCGCGAGTAGAGGTGAGAGGAGAGAGGTCTAACGCTAAGCGTACCAACTCCCAATCAGTTTAGCCTAGGCAACACATACCGGCATGAAGAAGCTGATATGACGTACCAGGTATGCAAGTTTGACGTTCGAAAGCAGTACGACTACCGTCACCGCTTTACGTGCGTACCGGTACTGGGTACTGTCTGTACCAGGTACAGAGAGTACAACACGTATATAAACCAGGTGTAAGGTACCTCGCCTACATACTGCAGGTAGACACGATATCACACACGTTTTCACCTTGAAAGGGCTGACAGAGGATACATACTGAATTGGTTCACAGTCGGGGGTGCGTGTCTTCACCGAGTACAGGCGAGATGGGATCCCGTTTCTGCGTCTTCCAAGCACAAGCACAGCAAGCAGTCAGTCGCCAACCTCCTCTCTGGTAGAAAGCCTACAAACTCTTATACGACACAGGTTAGGTATAGAGAGACTGGTGATCCTAGTGGTAGGGGGCTGCTTGTGAAAACGGTGCTCTCGTTCCCCTTGCTCACTTTCTCGCATCCGGGTCGAAGACGACTTCTACCCGGGGCTTCTTGCCGCCTCCTTTCACGTTCTTGCGGTTCATCGTGTCTCGAACAAAGGGCGAGGCGAGTGTACGTGCTATGATACACGAAATGGGGCACTCCTCGGGTAGTCCACACCATTCGCAGGCGTTTTTTCAATTTTTCGTTCCCTCAATCGCGAGGGAAGTTCACTGCCTGCTGCAGGTATTCGCGCGACTGACAGGCAGAGAGAGGGCGGGCACAGAAAGGTTAGTGGCGCACCTGTTTTCTCCCCATGTATTTCCCGAATTGGTGGATGAATCCCTGCTGTCGAAGGAGAAAATAGCAACCGGATTGCAGCATCTCTCAATTGTGTCCACACCGCTCACCTCCCCTGTCCGAAGTGAAGAGAGTGCTTACACAGTGTCGCTTATCACGGGATCAATCCAAGACAGCGACAACTTTGGAGGCGTAGAGCAACCAAGCACCACAAACAGCGCGAGTCCTGCATATCATGCTTACCTGAGTCAACGTGAGCAGCGAGAGCGAGAAAATTTGTGTCGGGCATTATCATCATCTCCTCGCGTTGTTCTGCTATTCTTGGCCGATCTTGTCTTCCTCCTCGTACCGCGCCATCCCCGCAACCCGCAACAAACAGCAGTGCGCAGGCCAAAGCAGGTCAGGTACCCCGCCTTCCTGCCTTCTTTGGCGAGATGGAGTCGGCGGGGCGCAAGCGGGGGAGAGACGGGGGCGACCGTGAAGATGCCGCTGTTGCTGCTGCCAATGGTGCGGGGAACGGTGGCGGCAACCAGCGGCCGCGGCGGCGCAACAGGTTCGCGCCTGTCGCACCTGTCGACGAGGTGAGCAAAGAGATACCTGGTACTCGTACATGAAAAACAAAGGTCCGGAGATTCTGCCTCCGCCGCCCGCTCCAACAGCAGCTGCAGAGCTGCAGCACTAATGATATCACTCGTACGGTCATCTCGCACGTATACATCCCAGGTATACCATTATCTTTCTCACGATGTGATGGATTTACGTCGCCCGACGTCATAAAACTCTCATTGTACGAGTACCTGAACGTGCGGAGTTCAGTTAGTTGGGAAAAATATAAAAGGACGACACGTAATGTAACACCAGGTACCTGGTACTTGACTGCTGGGTTTTAGTCGAGGGGATGACGGGTTGTTTCGAGTTTTCACGAATGGGACAGATGGTCAATTCCCGCACCCCCATGATTTACTGCTGTGTACCAGGTATACGTAGATCGTTCAGGGCAGATAGGATGGATTCCTGGTGTGCATGATCTACGAACTACTACCGCTGTATATGGCTCGTGTTGCCGTGTGAGAGCCGTACGATAACCTGTATGATCTGCTGTGCAGTAGGACGAGTTTCCTGGGTTGGATATGTGCGAAATACTATTCCTTCCATTCGCTGGGGCGGTCCATGTCTAGTGGCTGGTTGAACGGTGGCGGTCAGGGGCCGAGGGGGGGGTGTTGTCCTTGTAGATCCCGCTCAGGCATCTCACAGCAGTCGAGGGTTAGGATCTGTTGACCTCTTTGGGGCCGCGAGATAGCAGCAACCAAATCAATGATAACTTTGGTGCCATCAACCGCCTGCCTACGAACAGCAGCGTGGGCGAGCGCCCAGCAAGCAGTACAGGTACATATTATATTAATAGAGTCTTCTTGCGCCGGTGCCGCACCGTACGACTCTTCGCGTTGTAGCTCGGTCGGACACCAGTTTGTATCCCCCCTCAACCACGCAGAGGGCCGTTGCTGTAATCGTCTTTTTTTATCGTCAACCCTTTTAGAACCGCAGTCCCGTTTTGGGGACAAACCAGTCAAATTCCAAGCCGTTTGTCCCAAAAACGGGGCTGCAGTCCTAGCAGGGTTTATTTTACTCTCTGAAGGCCCAAGAGCGTTAACAGACTTGTACAGCAGTAGTATGTAGATAGATCGTGATCTGCTCGACTTGTGCAAGTTAGCCCTCGTGGGAGTTCAGGAATGGAAAAATTATCGGTAAAAATTGACGACTACGAGAGCAAAGACCACACTGCGTGATTTGGGGATGATACAAGTTGGTGCCCGTGTTACAATGCTAGGAGGCGTACGCCTCGAGGGCAACATGACCATATATACCCCGTACTGCTGGGATCTCACGCTGCCGCTCCTAGACGGTTGATAAAAACCAAAAGATATCAACCATTGTTTTGGTCGCTATCTTCCAAACCCAAACGGGTTTTGCTGGTGTTGTGTGCGAACCACCGGTACAAGCAAAAGACGCGCCGCGACGTGAGCAGAGCATTGGCGGCAGGTGCCCCGACCCGCGGCAACCGTCCTGATTGTGCTCCGGGACACCAGAGCTGGGCGATCTCGGTTCTCTCTCGAAGTCACACCGGCAGGGCAGCAGTTAAACATACTGTAGGAAACAACCTATCACTGCTGTTCCGAGCACGCGAAGAAGTGCTGATGATGTACTCGTACACTATAGATGCCAGCGGTCCTTTGCGTGCGTGTGATGTGACCTCTCCAAGCACTCATCTGCGGTTCCCTTGGGCTGTTGTACGCTGTAATCCTGAATACAAGAGTGCCTATTATATACAAGGGTTTGCGTCTGACGACGCCCGCTCTTTGAAGCGAGCCCCAAGACCTTTACTATTAACTGGGAGCGAAAGGACGATCGTGCGCTGACAGATTTACAACGAGCGAGAGCAAAGCACCCATCACCGGGCTTGCATCTGGGCATCGCACATACTGGGCTCTTGTGTGCTGGATGGATGGGTAGACGAGGAACGAACGCATAGTACAGTAATCATTAGAAAGACTGGAACTACTCTCAAGACACGTTCCCTTTTTTTTGCCCTTTTCTTTTTTCTTTTTCATCCTCCGGCGGATTGGGGAAAAAAAAGCTTGAGCTTACCACACTTCCACGTTAAGAATGCGTGTGGTATATCAATTTAACCCGTCGCTCCCGTTGCCACGGCAGAACCGCCTGCTGCTGTTGCCACCGGGGGCGTGAGCATGTCCACCCGAGA
This sequence comes from Nereocystis luetkeana, assembly GCA_031213475.1. Lineage (NCBI taxonomy): Eukaryota > Phaeophyceae > Laminariales > Laminariaceae > Nereocystis > Nereocystis luetkeana. Next base: position 3,402,998 of record JARUPZ010000011.1, on the reverse strand, counting down.
GGGGCAGATGCGGCGAAGAGAGCCACCCGGGAGAATCAGCTCCTCCGGGTAGTGTATGATACGTACCGGTATATGTGTGTACGCTGGACGTGGCATGTGGGGCAGCTACTGTAGAATAGAAGGTCTCCGGCATACGAATAACATACGGCGGGAGAAGGAGACGTACCGAGAGAAAGAGAGGGGTGGTAGATAAAAGGGACCGCGGACAGCGTTGGACAAAGGCTCTGGAGCGCCTGCCTGCCTGCCTCTGTGCGTCAACACAATGTTCTTGGAATATGCCGTGAATGGAACGGCCGAACGAATGTCGCGCGATGCAGGGATTAACCTCTCCAGAAATGATGAAGTTCGATACGGTTATGATTACAGCTGATGCACCACTCTGCCAGAGAATATACGGACTGTGTAGATATGATTTTGAAGAGAAAAAAGTCCTTTCTTTTCCGTCCAGTGTGGCATAGTGTGTGCCCATGGATAAGTGATCACCTGGTAACAGCTATGTGTGACGCAGTCCCCATGGACCACCTGCAGTGCACACCTGCCAACCGGACAAACAGTGCTTCGGGGAGGCGGAACGTCAGCAGCGAGCATGCCAGCCACCATTCCCTTGGGATTATGCTGGGTCATGTTATCTTGCTGGCTCGAACCTTTTTTTCCGCCGCTTACTGCTGTAGTCATCCCGGACAACCCACCGCCTCCTTCTCCCCCTTCCGCCGCCCCCTCATTGGCCTCCACCTCCACATGCCCCCCCCCCCCCCCCCCCACCCCCCTGCCCCACCAGATGGCCGATCTAGACAGGATACTGGCGGAGGCGAAGGCGAAGGCAGTGCAGGCGGCGCAAACAGCCGCGGCTGCGTCGCGACCTGCCGCTAGCGCACCCACCGCAGCAGCGGCGCCAAGTGCTAACCTCACCAACGGCGCTTCGACGGCGGCGGCGGTGGCGGCGGCAACGGCGAGGGTGAAGGCTTTTTCGGGAGGGGGGGGCGGGGTTGCAAGAGTTAGCGTGGACGGTGGGGCGGCGGCGAAAAATCAAGCGGCAGCGGCGGCAGCAGCGGCAGCGGCGGCGGCGGCCCAAGCAGCGAAGGCGACCAACGCTAAAGCTGCCGAGGTACATACATAAGGAATGTAGAGGGGGTGCCTACCACGAGGGAGTTCGACGGAGCACCTACTGTTTTTTTTGTCAGGTTCCTTCGTAACATAATTTATTTTGTCGATCAATTTCCTCGTAACATTTATTTTACAGATTTCTAACATTATTGTTTTTAGTCAGGTTTTCTACGCAGCATGAATTGTTTCGTCGGGTTCCTCGTAAAATGATTTGTGTTGTCAGGTTCCTCGTATGATACGTACCATGTTTTTTTTGTCGGTTTCCTAGTATGATACGCTCTGAAAAACGACCGCGCGCCCCTCCGCGAAATCAACACTATTTTACGGCATACTTTTGTTGTTACTCGAGTGTACTACAGATCTCCCTGAGTGAGCAGCCTCACAAAAACGAGGTGTTGCCTGCCCCTAGCGCAGCACGCCTTTTTATTAACTGTTATCACCCGTTAACGATGTTTTGTACCCCCTTCCCCTTCCCCTTCCCCCCTCTCATGCAAACCTAAACCTGCCTCCGGGAACGACCACCCGCAGATGGCGGTGCTGGAGGCCCAGATCCGAGCTTCGATTTCCAACGCGAACAGCCTGTTTGCGGCAGCTCCTGCTCCTGCTCCTGCTCCCCCCGCCACCGCCGATGAGGGGCCGAACAATGGTTCCTCGGTGCCCAAGAAGGCTCAGGACCACACGCTCAGGTATTTTAGGGGGGGGTGGGGGGGAAGCAAAGCAAAGCAAAGCACGGCAAAGCAAAGCACGGCAAAGCAAATCAACCCAATGCATATTTTTGTGACCACAGGCAGGGTTTCAGGGAAATGAGCTAATGTGTGAACACCATCATCATCATCATCGTCATCCCCAGCAGCACCAAATATACCAGGCCCTCGTTGTAAAGCACAGCGGCGCAACGCAGCGCAAGCCAACGCAGCGTGTACGTATGTATATAACACAATTCTACCAGGCACTCGTTGCAAAGCACAGCGAAGCAACGCAACGGGAATGAACGCGACGTGTACGTGTATCACAAGATGTACCAGGCACTCGTTTGCAAAGCACCGGCGCAGCAACTCAACGCAAAACAACGCAACATGGATAGTAATAACACAGGAATGTAACAGGCACTCGTTGCACTTGCTGCAAGTAAGCTTTCTTCTTGCTGCTGGAAATATTTTCCTTCCTTCCCCTCATTGTCTGACTTGTCTTGACATTCATTTCGGTCTCTTTTTTTTTTTTTTTTTTTTTTTCGTCGTTCTTCAGTTTTCCTGTTTCTGTCTCCCTTTCCTTTTTTCAAGATTTTATATCTGATGAGTTTTTGTTGTTGTTGTTGTTGTTGTTGTCCCTTCCCATCCGACGCTCTCCCTTTCTCTCACGGCGCAGGCTGGATGAGTTCGGGAGGCAGGTGGACTCAGAGGGGAAAGTGGTGAGACTGGGGCCGGTGCTGACCCTCAAGGCCAACCGCCTCGGGAGCAAGGGTCACAACCCTTACCTTCAGCATCGAACGGTAAGCCGCCAGGCGGTGCAGGCTACGGTAGAGGTTGGGTGCATCTAGTGTGTCTGAGACGCTCCTCGCTTGAGAAGCTCCACCCCTCACACTCAGAAAATGGCCCTGAAAAAGTACCTACCAGGTACGATTCTATATATTACGGGGGACCATAATATATACCTGGTAGGACCAAATATTATTCGTAAAAATTGGGAAATATATACCAGGTAGGTTTTTGTGTGTACTGTAGGTCCTATTTACTATGGTCCCCCGTAATAGCATGTACCAGGTATTAATGAACCCCTTCTGAACCCTTTTAGGACTCGACAGTCCCGTTTGGAGGTAACAAATTGCTTAATATTTTGAGTGGTTTTGGTCCCCCAAACGGGACTGCAGTCCTGAAGGGGGTTAAGAACTGGTCCCACGTTTTGGGGACAAAATTTGCATGAAATTGGTGTGGGATAGGTATTGTTTTGCAGTTCTGAAAGGGCTTTCATGACCTCATTGTTTAGGGATACAAGGAATGATGTGGGTTGGCTGAATGAACGATAATTGTATCGTAAAACTTGTAGAAATCATTGAGGCTGTGAGTAAGGCATGCCTTGCCTGGACTTGACGGCTACTTATTGTTAATAGTTGGATGGCGAAGTAAGCCAATAAAATGACTTGATTTGTATACATCAATAACAAGCACAGATCGAGCGAGCCACACAAACGCGCCCCCCCCCCCAGATCACATAAAAAGACGCAGGACTGCAGCAAAATAAACAGCGCGCAATAACTGTGTTGCCTGTACGTAGCCAACGAAAGCACTAGTCGGCGACCTTTTAAATGAACCAAATTGTAGCTCTAACCATCTCTTGCTTTGTTAGGCGATGCGCGTCCAAATTGTAGCTCTAACCATCTCTCGCTTTGTTAAGCGATGCGCGTCAGCGCAAAAGACTCGCATGGTGTCTGTCGCTCACAGCCCTAGCCCTAACAATGTGGCGCTGTGTCGCTCTACTCGCGGGCTTGTGTGCGCGTGTGTATACGTATGCGTGCGTACGCGTGTGTGCCTTAGGCTGGCGCTTATGAGACCAGAAGCCAAAAACCAGAACAAGATTTCCTCTTTATGGTGTTGAAACCCACACAGACGATGGAATATATTATTTGGTATGCCGCAGCAGGAAAAAGCTGCGCTTTCAACACACAACACCTACCACCGCCGATGATTCCTCTCCTCACAGGGCACGAGATGACGTCAATCCTTCGAGGCCGTATGCTCCATTGCTCCGAGAATGATTGCTACGAAGTTTGAGGGTCCTTAATGCTGTGTGGTCGGAGTTCTCGCTCGAGACGTCAAGAGCCTGGCCCATATCTGGCCGTTTTTTTTTAGACGAAACTGGGTCCCCTATTTCCGTCTGACAAAAACCCGGCCAGAAATTGGTCAGGCTCTCACGTCTCGAGCAAGAACTCCGGCTACACAGCATCAGCGACCCTCAAACTTGGATAGCAATCACTCTTAGAACAGTCGAGCATACGGCCTCGAAGGTTGGACGCCAATATCGTGCCCTGTGAGGCGAGGAATCATCGGCAGTGGTAGGTGTTGCGTGTTGAAAGCACAGGTTTTCATGTTTGGGCAGTGATCGGAAATGGCTCATGTCTACCGACGGCACTACCCTGGGGTTTCTATACGATGAAGGGAAGACCCTGTTTTGTTTTCTGGTTTCTGGTCCCATAAGAGTCAGCCTTAGCTGTCTGTCTGCCTGTCTGTCTGTGTGTGTTTTGTTTTTGGTTGTTCTCTGTGGTAACGCTTTCCTGTAAATCCCCCTCTACCCTCCCTCCCTCCCTACCGTGGCATCGAACACCATGGCAAACCCCTCTCTCCTGTCGCGCGGATGCCGTGCCTATTGCAGGAGGAAGACACGGATGCCGCTCAGGTGGTGGACCCTCGCGTGCAGACAGGCAACAGGGATAAGAGGGCCAAGCGCGCATTCAACTTCGTGGAAGAGGGGACCTACGTCAAGCAGGTGACCGGGGAAGGGATAGGGTGCTACATAGCGCACGCCACAGAGACAGAGAGAGGGAGGGTGGCTGTCGGTGTGGTCGTTGTTAGCCCATAGCCCCAACCCTTACCCCTCCCCAAACGCGAACCCCTACACGAACCCCTGCGGCTACCCTAACCCTCACTTTACCCGGACCCCTACCCTGACCCCAGCCCTTACCCGGACCCCTACCCTAAGCCCACCCCTAGCCCCAACCCCAACCCCCACCACTATCCCCATGACCACCCCTACCCCCACCAGTACCCTAACCCCGACCCTCACGCTAAACTTTCCCCAACCCCAACCCTACCCCTACCGTGTAACTCCAACCCCTACCCTTGCCCGCACCCTTATATACCGCGACCCCAACCCCTACCCCCACCCCTACCCCAGCCCCCACCACAACCCCCACCCCCACCCCTACCCTAACCGCACCCGTATATACCCCGACCCCAACCCCTACCCCCACCCCTACCCTAACCCCAACCCCTACCCGCACCCTTACCCTAGTAAACCCCGATCCCTCCCCTCACCCGTACGCTAGCCCCAACCCTCGCCCCAACCCTACCCCTACCGTGTAACTCAAACCCCAACCTCTACCCCTACCCCTACCCTAATATACCCCCCCTACCCTCACCCTACCCCCACCCCTACCCTAGCCCCAACCCCCACCACCCCTGCCCTAACCCCACCCTGACCCCAACCCAACCTCTACCCCTACCCCTACTCTAATTTCCCCTGACCCCTTCCGTACCCTGACCCCAACCCCTCCCCCCACCCCTACCCTCGTCCCAAGCACTACCCCCGCCCCAATCCCAAGCCCAACCTCAATGCCCTTTCCCCAACCCCCCTTCCCCGTTTCGCCCCCACGCGCGCACCCAACCTCAGGGAGACACCATGCGTTTCCGAGAACACCGCAAGCTGCTGTCGGGGAGGATGTCGGGCCGAAATCGCGCCGAGCAGCTAGACGGTGGAGATGATACCGCTAAACCTTCGTCCCTCGCTGCTTACTCGGCGTCAGCTGGCGGGGAAGGTGCGGCGGCGGCGGCGACGGCGGCAGCGGCGGAGGCTGAGGTGGAGGCGGCGGCGCGGAAGGAAGCGAAGGATGCGGTGCCTCCGCTTCGGGAGGATGTTGGGGGAGGCGGGGAGGGGGAGGGGGGCGGGGAAGGGGGCGTGGAGATTGAGTGGTGGGATGATGCGTTCTTGACGAAGGAGATAAGGGATGATAAGGTATGTATGTGTTCATATACACGGAAAGGGATACATTTGCAAGGGTACGAGTATGTTTTATGTTTCGATACCCGGAGTACTTTTGGTGGGCGTTCCTAAGTTACGGAAGTGTCGGGTACCCGGGTATTGAGGTCGTTTATACCGGATTTACCAAGTCGGTGGGTACCGTTATTGAAGTCGTACCGAAGTTACCGAAGTGTCGGGTGCCCCCGTATCGAGTTCGTACCGAACCATACCGGAGTGTTCGGTAGGGTATTCAGGCCGTACTGCATCAATTCGGTAGGGTATGTACCCACCCACGGTAGACCCTTGCCGAATTTGTCGAGGACCGGTATTGAGTTCGTACCGAAGTTACCGAAGCGTCGGCTACCCGGTATCGAGGTCGTACCGAAGTTACCGAAGCGTCGGTTACCGGTATCGGATTCGTACCGAACCATACCATACCGGAGTGCTCGATAGGGTATTGAAGCCGTACCGAACCTTAAACCGAGGACTTTCGGCGGAGTATTTACTGAGGAAATATTCTCGGTATCCTTTGGTACGTACCCTGCCGAAGACACTCTTGGAAAAATTGTACCGGTACCAGGTGCCTGGTGTATTTGTGGAGGGTATTCAAAGAGCGTTGAGTTTCGCACAGAGGTGCGTTCGTTTTTTTTGCCGCGCTCGATATTTTTCCCCGAACAGGAAGGGTGGCAATACCGAACAGAGGCGTTTTCAGAAATGTCCGGTCTCGAGAGAGAGAACTTTCCGAAAAACTCCGTGTCCGACTTTTTGTAACACCCCTTTGCCATGGTTCGGAGAGAAAACGAGTGCTGAAGAACGATCTCACCCCAACGCGAAGTCAGCACTCTTTGCGATAACTGACGTATTTTATTATTTTTTCGATATTGTAGTGATGCACGCGTCCAGCCACAAGCTAGTGCGGCAGTCGGATACAAAGACGCAGAACTCCGCAAATTTACCGCGCCCTACCTTAGGAGTGACCGTAGCACCTGGTGGCCAACTACCGAAATAGCTGAGTTACGCAAACCCGTAGCCTATTAATAGTGGAGGCGGCAGTCTTTTTTCGTTCGCTATGATGCTGCTGTACACGTACTTAATTTGTTTTGTTTCTTCTGTTTCTTCTGTTGTGTTTGTTTTCTTGTATCAGTATCACCTTTCGTTTCCAGCTCAACTGATGAGGAGGACGTTTCACCCCTCCGCAGCCTTCTGAACAAGTCCCGTCCGTGGTCGCAGATGTCCTCCCTTTTTCCCACCTCGAAAAATGAAAAAAAAAAAAAAAAAAAAAACACCGGCAGACTTTGTGCTGGGGGTAAATACCAAAAGCACACTCGTACCTATAACGTATAACAGGTAACACACAAGATAGCACACCCTTGGGATTAACCCTCTATTACGGGGGGCCATAGTAAAGAGGGCCAAATACTGTTAGTAATAGTAAAAATAGCGAAATATACAGGTTTTTGTGTGTACCGTAGGTCCTATTTAATGTGGTCCCCCGTAATAGCAATAGTCGATTTTCTCCAAGGCAAGGGGTGACACGTAAGGAAAATGGCCTCGTTGGCCAGCTCGCGTCAAGATCATAACTCCACAGACGCATCGCTCGGCGTCTGCACTCTCCTCGCCGTTGCCGAGGAAACCTGATGTAGTCTCAGTGACATATTCGTCCGAGGAGGGGGTGCTATCTATCTCGTCACCCGTGGTATACGGTACTTATTACCAGTTTATGATTAAATTCAGCACAGATTAGACCCGACCCTGTTAGGACCGCAGTCCCGTTTTGGGCGCAAACTACTCGGAATTGGAGTGGCTTGTCCCCAAAGCGGGACTGCAATCCTAAAAGGGGGTTAGGAGCAGGCATGGCCTTCTAAGGGCGGCGCCTTATTCCTCGCGTTTATCTCCACCCGAAACACAACCCCGAAGAAGTTGGTTCGCGCCGCCAGGCTAAGATTTCTGTGCGCTCTTGATATTCCATTTTGGCAAACATACTATTAATAGTACAGCGCTAGAGGGACTCAACCGTTCAATACTGAGCACAACCTTTGCTTACCGTGGGATGGGTCTTGAATTAGAAATCAAATATAATGTGGATACCAGGTCCCCTTCCCCCTAGATAGTACCGCCTCATTACAAACATACGTGACTCACTCCGTTCCCCGGTGTGTCCTCCACACTACAACCACATGGGAGAGAACCTGCCCGGGGCTCCCCGCCCCAAAAAAATTGACTTGAAAAAATAAGTTGAGACTTGAAAGTAAATGAAAATTGAGTCAACTGATTTTCAACTAAACTTTTGAAAAACGTAGGCGGACGGAAAGCTGGCACCCGAGGAAAGCACTACAAAAATCCTCTACGACCTCCTTCAGCTGGAAAACGCCAAGACTTTCAAGTACGTACAGCACCCGAAGAAACCCGAGGAGGCTGTAGCCGGGGGGGGGGCAGGGGGGGCAGGCTTGGGGGGGGCGGAGGCGGGAACGGGAACGGGAGGGGGGGCGGGGGCGGGGGGCGGAGAGGAGGCGGGGGAAGCGATGAAGGTGTACTTGACGAAGAAGGAACGAAAGAGGATACGCCGCACTACCCGCATGGAGAGGGAGAGGTGAGGGGGAAGGGGGGGAGTGGGGAAGGGGGGAGAGGGGGGGGGGATGGGGGGGGGGCGCGCGGTCTGTTGGGTCTGTCGTTGGGTTTGGTTGGGTTAGGTTTGAGACTGTTTGGTTTGATTCAGGTTGGGTTGGGTTGATTTGGGTTGGGTTGGTTTGGTTTGGTTTTACTTTGGGTTGAGTTGGTTTGGTTTGGTTTTCCTTTGGGTTGAGTCGGTTCGGTCCCGTTGGGTTTAATCAGGTTTGGTTAGGTTCGCCCTCTGTTACGCTTTGGTTGCGGTTCATAAATTTGGTTTTGCGAAGCGCCGTAAGGTGTGTGGCCGAGTCGCATAAAGGGTGACCTGCATCCTACTACTATGAACCACCTGGCAGGCGGACTTTCTTGCAGACGGATGACAGCGTCGAAATAATTGAAGTGGCGTCGGGGGGAGGGAGGGGGGGGGGGGGGGCGTACTCATTTGTTGCTTGCCTTAGGCATTTGACCATTGACCACGCATCCCTTTCGAGACGGAACGGGCGGGCGGGGAGGGGGATACAAGAGGGCATGCTGTTCTTGTTTTTGTTTTGGACCTGTGACGCCGGCGTCTGTATTCACTCTAGTCGTCCTCGTTATTCCTATATTTCCGTCAGAACGCGTACACTCCCTTTTGTTTTTGTTTCTGTTTTTTTTTTTTTGCAGGGAAAAACAGGACAAGATCGCGCTTGGTCTGCTGCCTGCGCCGGAGCCCAAGATGAAGATGAGCAACTTCATGCAGGTGGGGGTATCGCGTGCGATGCGGTAATGGCGGTGTGGCGGTGCTGTGTGCGTGTGTGAATTGCGTTGCGTTTTCGTTTTCACTGCTGGGAGTTTTCGTGCGTGTGCTTGGATTTTTATCGCGCTGTCTTTGTTTCGGCGCGGGACTGCGTGCTTCCGCGGCAACGAGAGCCGCGTCTGCATGTAGCAACGGCCACACCAACACCGAATCGTGGCAACAATAACAAACGTTAGAATTGCCACAACATTCTCAACCACAATCACAACCACGATCACAACAGCCACCAACAACCACGACCACCACCACGCACCGCCACCACATCCACCTACCCCCCCCCCCCCCCCCCCCCCCGCGCGAAAGTCCGCCTTACAAGCGGTTCTTAGTAGGATGCAGTTCGCCCTTCGTGCGACTCGCCGAATACCTCACGGTAGCGCTCCGCGCTCGGTGCTAGCGGAAGTCTGTCCGGTCGGTGAAGACCCGACGTGCTCCGTCCCGGCATTGTAGGGAATGCGAGGGTCTATGGTCGTACGACTACGGCCATGCATGAGATCGAGTGCACCCCACCACCACCACCACCACCACCACCACCACCACAAACTCAACCTCGACCTGAACCCCCCCCAATGATGAACCATCTCAAAATCTGGCAGGTCCTCGGAGACCAGGCGGTGGTTGATCCGTCGAAGATCGAAGCCCTGGTCATGGGCCAAATGGCGAGGCGAAAAAGCGAACACGAGGCGCGCAACCAGGCTGCCAAGCTGACGCCTCAAGAGAAGAGGGACAAGAAGAAACGCAAGCTGCTCGAAGACACTTCGAAGGAGTTGCAGGTATTTTTTTAGGGGGGGGGGTGTAGGGGGGCAGGGGGCAGGGGTGTAGATTTTTTTGGGAGGATCTGTTTGTTTTGTTTTGTTTGTCTTTAGGTTATTTTTATGTTTGCGACTGCCTAGCTGATCCCTCAGGAGTATCCCTCAGGAGTAGAGGGACGAGGAGGAGAGCAAGCTGCACCGTTGAATCGATATCCGTTGAAGCGATAACCGTTGAGCCGTAGCCGTAGATTCCGTAAACGCTGGAACGGTACCCGTTGAAACTACGGTATTACCCTCGAAGCCGCACCCGTTGAAGTATGGTATTGCGGTTGAATCCGTAGCGGTTGAGTCCGTAACCGTCGAGGTCGTACCCGCAAAATGTAACCGTTGAATCCATCACGGTTGAATCCGCAACCATTGTTGATGCCATATAACCGTTGAAGTCGCAAACCGTTGAAGCCGTAACGGTTGCGGCTGTCGTTTTCATCGTTTCCACGCTGCTCGTTCGTTCGTGATTTTTGGGCGCCAACCGCCCTTAGTTACCTTTTTTCGGATGCGCACCGCTATGCTTATTTATACTGGGAGTAACAGTCGCATACGTTTTGAAGCATGAGGGAAGGGGATTGGGTTTGTTCGGGTTTTTTTCGCGTGTTTTTGTACTTGCTGTATGTGTTTTGCGATATTATCCCGATTTTTTCCCAGTTAGGCTGTGCACTTCTGTAAAGCAGGTTCGATTGCTTTTTTTACTCTTACGGGGGACCATAGTTAATAGGACCTATGGTCCACACAAAAACCTATGTATGTACTTTTTTTTACTCACAATATTTGGTCCTATTTACTATGGTCCCCCTTTAATAAATGAGTTCCTTGTTTTCGTGTTCGTTTGTTTTTTCAGTATAGTGTGTGTGTTTTTCAAATGTTTTTGTGCTTTTGCTTCTATTGTGTTTTTTGTCATCGTTTGTGACCCTGGTACCTATTAATAGTACCAGTATGCATTTTTGCCCTTTTTCTCGCTGTTTTCCGTCTTTTTTTTTTGTGGGACGGCTTCGGAAGGTGGCGGTGTTCCGTGTGGCCGACCTGTCGGACCCCAAGCGACGCTTCAAGGTCGACGTGAACGCGCAGCAGAGATACCTCACGGGAGGGGTGGTGATGTGCACGTGAGTCAAGCAAGGGAAGGGAAGGGAAGGGAGAGAAAGGGGGGAGGTGAGGGGAGTGGGAGGGGGGAGAAAGGGGGGAGGTAAGGGGAGAGGGAGGGGGGACAAGCGGGGAATGTCCTCATGTCATGCGTGGTCGTCGTCGCATGCCCATAGACTTTGGCTTCCCTCCAAATGCCCGGCCAATGTCGGGGGAGGGGCGTGAACTGCGCAGCGGAGATACCTCGCCGGGGGGGGGGGTGGTGATGTGCACGTGAGTCAAGGGAAGGGAGGGGGGCAAAAGGGGGGGTGTACTCATGGCATGCATGGTCGTAGTCGTATGACCGTAGACCCTCGCATCCCTACAAAGCTCGGCCAATGCCGGGGGGGGGGGGAAGGTGTGCTCATTGTCGTGCACGGCCGCAGTCTTTTGATACCGTAAGCCCTCTCTTATCCCTGTAAATATGTTTTAGCACGTGAGGTCCGTACCGACCGGGCAGCAATGCCTGCACCAAGCGCGAAGCGTCCAAGAGGTGTCGCTCGGCGAGTCGCTTTTAAAGGATGGGCTGCATGCGTCCTACTCCTACTAACTAGCATCCGCTCGTGAGGCGGGCGGACTTGGACACCTTGTGCGTACCTTCTTGCATATGGGGGAGGGGGGGGGGGGGCAGGGGAGGGGTGTGCTCATGTCACGCATGGCGGAAATCGTACGACCGAGATCCTCCCATCCCTAGAATGCCGGGACGGTGCACGTCGGGTCTGGTCTCAAGTTGAAAATGGGCTGTCGGTTTTTATTTGGGGTCCGTCGAGATGAACACGGGCTGTCAGTTTGGTTTTTTTTCCGCCTACCCCTCATTTTCATTTCTTGCCCCCCCCCCCCCCTCCAGCCCACCTCACTCCATCCCGGCCCTACGACACCACCCGCAGGGATGAGGCCAACCCGGGCATGAACATGGTTGTGGTCGAGGGCGGGCCGAAGGCGGTACGTGCTTACGTGAAGCTCATGACGCGCCGCATACGCTGGGGGGAGGAGGAGTATGGAGGAGGGGACTCGGACTCCGACAGGTCGGGAAATAATGCATAGCGTATACGTACGTCGTAGAGATCATTCACAGATAGATCATGTACTGTGGATCATCTAGTTCCCAACCTGACTTTCTGAGACGATGCACATGATCTGTGTGGTACAGATCCAACCCAGGAAACATGCCATACCTATAGATCATGCAGATTATATTTAAGGCTGCCACCAGGCAACATGAGCTATACATCATACAGATCAGGAATATGTCTGCCCCTGAAGATCTAGATCATGTAGATCACTTTCACTTCGCAGCTCAACAGGTGGAGAAGAGACAGATACATACGTACACCCCCCCCTTCATGTGTTTTCGGGGGGGGGGGGGGAACTTGAAAAAAGTAGAGTCGTGAGGGGTTTGCAGGTAAAAATATACATATTATACATATTTATTGTTTCGGGAACAAGCACGTTTGAATTAGTTGAAGTAGAGTTGGGCAGTATTTGCGGTGGTGACAGGGTAAACATCTGTGCACCCTACAGTTCCTGCTTTTAGCCAAGAAAAGTCCCTGGCTTTGCATCGCCGGAAAGGTTTCTTTCATTTTCAAAGCAGCTCTCTATTAATATTGCGGGGGACCCTAGTTAACAGGGCCTATGGTGTACACAAAACCTACCAGGGGTATATAGTTATAACCATTTTTACTAACTATATTTGATCCTATCAACTATGGTCCCCCGTAATAGTATGTTCGCCTCCAGAACGTGTTTGGGTTTCTGCTTGATCGCTGCAGTCGGGGTTCGTACGTATGACGCTGGTTGAATGCTGCCGATGCCCGATACAAGGCCGCTGATTTAATTAACCCTTTTTGGACTGCAGTTCCGTTTGAGGGACAAACTACTGAGACGTTCTACGATAGAGCTTCACCCTAATGTTTCTGAGGCTCCTCCCTCAAGGGGCGTCAGCAAAAAATCAAAACTGCATCCCGATGAATAATCCCATGGCCCAAGTACACGAAAAAGCGGGTTAAACGAAACAGGATTGGCGTCCCGACGATTTTGGGCTAAGGAACCTTGGTCATTCAGGAAATATTTCAGCGGAAATGTGCTACCTCTATCGTAGAACGCGTCTGCTTAGAATTTGACTGGATTGTCCCCATATATGGGAGTGCAGTGCTAGTAGGGTTTAACTCGGCACAGATGGGATTAGCAGGCGTGGCAGTGCGCGGAATACTCCCGGTGCCCGGTATATTGGTCTGCTGGCACATACCGGCACTATAAAGGGACCACTACGGTGCAAGGATTTATTCTATGGCATCGTGACCCCACCCGTCACTTCCTACTATACCTACCCATGCTTGCGCGTTTTTTCCCCGCCGTGCAGCGACGAGGAAACTGCGAAGCCCGCCCTGTCGGGCAGCATGTGCGAGCTGGTGTGGCAAGGGTCTGTTCGGGCGCGGTCTTTCCCGGCTTTTCGTTTCCAGGTGGGCGAGTAGATGCACGTATTGAAATGCACGCTAAACAGTGTCGATATGTGCCTAATGAAATCAAATGTCCGTAGCTTTTCAGCGGGTTGGGACGGGAATTGTCGGTACCCTGACGTACGAGCGGTGTACCCTTACGCACGGGTATATACAGGTTTTTCTTCGATGTTCGGGGGAACTACTATTACGGGGGACCATATTAAATAGGACCTACGGTACACACAAAAACCTATATATTACGCTATTTTTTCTTAACAAAGTTTGGTCCTATTGGCTATGGTCCCCCGTAATATTAGTAGTAGTAGCAGTATTTCAGAAAATATTTTTTCGGTTTCTTTTTTTTGTTCTCGCTGTTTTCAACTGAGAGCCCTGCTGTGGTGCTGACAGCCATAAAATGGAGAGAAACGCGTCAGTTTTGTCTAGTGCGTGGGTTATGGTTAGGGTCTTTCGTACTTGCCGCGCCACGCCATCTGGCGTGGTTTTCCGTCCTCCTTTTTTTCCGTCTTCCTTTTTTTTCGCCTTGCGGGTTTCCCCCGCATCGCTTTACCCCCCATTGCCCCTTCCTTAGTATGTACCGTAGTTGGTATACTTCGTATCTATATATATTTCTCACTCACTCACATATCCATGCCTTGTACTCTTCTTTTCGATCTCTTCTATACGCCCTCCCTCCCTCCCGCCCTCCCGCCCTCCCTCCCTCCCTCGCTGGCCCCCTTTTCTCGCTCCCGCAGGAGTGCAAGTCTCCCGAAACGGCGAGAAGAGTTCTAGAGGACAAGGGAGTGGCGCATCTGTGGGACATGGTCGTGGCTAGCGCTAAGGCCGCGAGAGCATCCGCAGCAGCCAGCGGGGGAATGATGGGCGCCTTGTCGGGCGGGGGATACTGAAAATACTCCCCCCCCCCCGGGACTGCTGAAGACCCCCCCCCCCCCCTCCTCATACGACTGCGGCCTTGCATGAGATCGAGTACATATCTCCTATCGAGTACCCCCCCCCCCCCCTCCCACGGCCTCCGGAGATATAGAGTTGACACGCGGTTCGTATGAAAGCTGATACTACTATCGATGGTGGGTGTTTTGGTCGGTGTTGTTTCAAAGCACCTTGTCTGGTCGTGAGTGTTTCGAAGGGAGCCCCACCCGTCTTTTTATTGCGTTCTTATATTCGTCTTGATCGGCGAAAAAGACTCGGTTCGGTATCGGGTCCGTTCGATTCGGTTCGGTTCGGTTCGATTCGGTCCGGTTCGCCTCGGTTCGATATCGGGTCCGTCCGGTCCGGGTTCGGTTCAGGTTGGGCCCCATTCCGTTCCGTTCGGTTCGGTTCGGGTCCGTTCGGTTCGGATCGGTTCAGTTCGTGGGATTGCCGGCAGCGGCGGCGGCGGTGGTGGAAGAGGGAAGAAGGGAGAGAAGGCGAGCAAACGGGGGGGAAAAATTTCAAAAGTTTTTTTTCTTCAAAGTGAAGGGAGTTATTAATTGTTGGGGTTGCAGCTGAGGAAGCCTTTTCCCGGTGTTGTTCCTGAGAGGGCGCGCGCGGGGAGGAAGGAGGACGGGGGGGCGGGGGGGATGCGGTCGAAAGGGTGACACGATTTGCCCGCGGATGAGAGCGCACGACTCGAAGGCTTGGAGATCGAGCTTATAGTGCAGTGGGTACGTGTCGATGACGCAGCAGCTGATCGAACAGGGGTCTGGTAAAACTGTTCTCGGATTGGCTGCCAGTGGGGAGAGGAGGCGGTGCAGCGGTTCTCAGCAGCAGCCATGTCAGGGGCCAGCACCGTCTTTAAGAGAAGGACACGATCAATAGCTGAAAGATGGGGAAATTTCGGGAAATTAGTCGAAATCATCTTTGCAAGCGGCGTGTGATACGTCCGTCGCGCTTTGCTTGACCCGTACGTTTTTTTTTTTTTTTTTTTTCCGACTTTTTGTTCACGTGTTTTTTTTTTTTCTTATCCCATTTGTTTATCTTCTCCCTCGTCTTTTTTCTTCTCTCCCCTTCCTATTATCAATAGTATACGTATAGGTACAAGTCGCAACTCAAATCCGGCATCACATGTCATAGCAGGCTCTCCTGCCCCCCTCCCCGCTGGGGCTCTTGCCTTGCATTCTTTATCGCGGTGTACTAGGGGTCCAGCCCTTTTTTCCCGATGAGGGTCCAGCCCCCATCTTTCCCTCGTCCACTCGCGTCGTACGTACAAAATATGACCTCATGAAAGATGTATTACCTGGTCTAGCTGTCCGAGGGAGCCTGCACTTTTTCTTTTTTTTTGTCATGACCTTGCCTACAATGCACCCACCAGATTACCCTGCACCCTGTGTAGACCAGACTACTCGCTACTCGTACGTACGTACGTACGTGTACGTACGTTCTTTTTTTGTACCCACCCATTCATTTAGTTTCGTACGTACGAAGTATTCCCCCCCTGCCCGCGTTTCTACCTGGTAGTAGACCCGAGGCCAACATGCACGCATCAACACGCACGCATGCACCCACTTGTTTTTGTTACCGGGCTGGTAGACACCTGTCTGTCTGTATCGAGGCTGAGAAGCCCCTCTAAAAGGCCTCATAAATAATTCCGATATATAGCGGACACGCAACAGGCCGACCCCATGCATGCATGCATGTGCCAATTCCCATCTCCTGGGGTGCCTTGAATATGTTTTGCGTGCATCCCCGTCAAACCGGAGCAGATTCCCGTGTGTATAGTCGGGTATGTATACTCTGGGGTACCCAGGTACGATACCTGATTATGTTGGTTACCCTCGGGTAGATACTCCGATACACCCAGCGCACCCGCGTGCCAAAACTGGTTAGTGTTGGTCGTACCCGAGCAGATACCCATGTGTATCGCCGGGCGTATATACTGCTGTGGAGTACGCGGGTGCCAAACCTGATTATGTTGGTCATACCCGAGTACACCCAACGTACCCGGGTGACAAACTGGGTATTATGTTGGTCATACCTGTGTGATAGTCGGGTATATACTCTGGGGTACCCGGGTACCAAACCTGATCTTGTTGGTCACACCCGGGTACGACTATTAATAGCATACCAGGGTGACGAACTGTCTGGGTAGTATGTTGGTCTTACCCGAGCAGGTACCGGTGTGATAGTCGGGTATATACTCTGGGGTACCCGGGCACCAAACCTGATTATGTTGGTAATACCCGGGTACATACCTGGGAAATCACAGCGTACCCGGGTGCCAAACCGGTTATTCTGTTGATCATACCCGAGCAGATACCCGCGTGTAAAGTCGGTTATATGCTCTGGTATACCCGGGTACCAAGCCTGATTATGTTGGTCATACCCGGGTAACCTGCTACGCACACCCTTGCACAACATGTGCTTACTACGTATACTGTATAAAACGTTTGTTGCGAGCGAGCTACGGGAAACCCTGCGATGACCCTCTACGGGCTTCACAGCGGAAAATTGACGACATCATTTGACGATAGCAACAACAAAAAAGGCCACTACGTAATTGGGGGATGACATTCTACAACATGGTGTCTGAGTTACAACGGTTGAAAGCAAGGAGGCGTACGGCACGGGGGGGGCACGCATGATCCTACATACCCGCACGGTGCTGCTAGGCGCTGACGCTGCTCGTAAACCACTGATTGCACCTAACTAAGCTGTCATTGTGTCGGTCGCTATCTTCCAACACCCAGAGGGGGTGGATGACTGACTATATATATACTAGTACATCCATCCACGCCTAAATAGTGTTGCCCTTCTTCGTCAACAATACCCGCCCAACACAACGAACGGTTTTATGTAACACGGTGCGCGCCTACAGCGCAAGGTCCAGAGACCCCCCCCCCCCCTATTTTATAGAGGTTGGGTTGGCGTCGGTTGGCAACGACACTGTAAAACATGCCGCTCACCACGTGAGCTAGACAACCAGCGTACCGTTTTTTCTTTTTTTTGGCGGTCGCCCAAAGCTGGTTGTCGAGTTAGATCATTTGTGCGAGGTAAATAACCTTTACTCCGCACAATTGGGAATGATCGTATCACGTAGTGTTCAAGGTAAGGCACCCAAGAGGCAGTTACATAGTACCCCAATTGATATCTCTGGAATTGCCTACACCGGAAACTAAACCAACTCATTGAAGCTGTCGTCCATATGCAAGTCCGCTTCAAAAGCGCTCTTAGTAGGATGCAGCTCACCCTTCATGCGACTCGCCAGACACCTCACGGCGCTTCGCGCTTGGTGCAAGCAATGTCTGCCTGGTCGGTGAAAACCCGACATGCCCCGTCCCGGCATTGTAGGGATGCGAGGGTCTATGGTCATACGACTACGGCCATGCATGAGATCGAGTAAAATCTCCTATCGATTACCCCCCCCCCCCCCCCCCCCCGCCTGGTCTGAAAACCCGACCTGCTCCGTCCCGGCATTGTAGGGATGCGAGGGTCTATGGTCGTACGGCTACGACCATGCATGAGATCGAGTACATCTCTCCTATCGAGTACACCCCCCCGCTCTCTCCTTCCGCCTGAGCGCGTCACACCGCGTCTATCAACCTCGAGAACTGTCTCCGTCAAAATTCACACAACCCATGGCAGCCCACCAGGCTTCCCCATGCTCCTGGACAAAGAAGATAGCTTCAATCAACAACGCCAGTATGAATAAAAAAAACGGGAGGGGGGGGGGGGGGGGGGGAGGGCAACCCATCACCCCCTGGTTCCACCCATTGCAGAGTTGGGGGACATCCTGGGGGCATCCCTGTGTTTCCTACAACAAGCGCGCATTCATCTTATCATCCTCAATTCGTTTCATTAGTATACTTCGTACGATAGAGTCCCCCGCCTCCCTTTTTATGATACATCTTCTCTCGCGCGAGCACCGAGGAACCAATCCCGCCAGTCGTCGCCGTAACCCACCCCCTCCGTTCAGTCTTTGGCACCGCCACCCACCACCTCATTCGCGTCGCGGCGCCTAACTCGTGCCTATACCCCCCCCCCCCCCCCCCCCCCTATTTTATATAGGTTGGGTTGGCGTCGGTTGGCAGCGACACTGTAAAACATGTTGCTCACTACGTGAGCTAGGCAACCAGGGTACCGTTTTTGTTTTGTTTTTTGGCGGTCGCCCACAGCTGGTTGTCGAGTTAGATGATTTGTGCGAGGTGAACAACCTTTACTCCGCACAAGTGGGAATGATCGTATCACGTAGTGTTCAAGGTAAGGTACCCAAGAGGCGGTTACATAGTACTCCCATTGCTGTCTCTGGAATTGCCTACACCGGAATTTAAATTAACTCATTGAAGCTGTCATCCATATGCAAGTCCGCCTCACAAGCGGTTCTTAGTAGGATGCAGCTCACCCTTCATGCGACTCACCGGACACCTCACGGCGCTTCGCGCTTGGTGCAAGCAATGTCTACCTGTTCGGTGAAAACCCGACATGCTCCGTCCCGGCATTGTATAGGGATGCGAGGGTCTATGGTCATACGACTACGGCCATGCATGAGAAGTACATCTCTCCCATCGAGTACACCCCCCGCGAGAGAGACTCCTCTCGCCCCCTATCATCCACGATAGCTCTACCACCACCACCACCACCACCACCACTGCTCACCGCCGCCGCCGGCACCAACTCCATCGCCACCACCACCACGCCCCCCACGGGGATCCGTCTCGAAAGAGATGCGTGGTCAGTGGCCAAATGACCCTCAGGCAAGCAACAAATGGGTACACCCCCCCCCCCCCGTCCCGTCCCCCCCGGTCATACGACCACGACCACGCATGATAATGAGTACACCCCTCCCCCCCCTTCCTCCATCCTTTTCACCACCACCTCATGCTCGTCGCAGTCTCGCCGCCGACCCCCCCACCACCACCACCGCTACCACCTACAGCGGGCACGCCCCCGCCAGCAAGCAAACCCCCACCCTGCACATTAGCACCGCCACCACTACCGCCACCGCCACCACTATTGATGGAAGCTATCGACCCCGAGACACCGCCGCCATCCGGCAAGCCGGCCAGCGCTTCCTCGTCCCCTAACCGCCCGGAACGCGAGGACTTCTCAGCAGGCGTCATGCGTCTCCAGCTGATCTTGGTGAACATATTTCGGGCCGACGACGTGACCACCTGTTTTTTGTTTTTGTTTTGTTTGATGTTTGTTTCCGCCGTCGACCAAGACCGAGCGAGCGCGGGGTGATGGGCGGGAGGCATGGGGAGAGAGGGGAGGGGGGAGGGGGGGTGGGGGTTGGGGGGCAGCGGGGGCGGGCAGTGGGAGAGGGGGCTTCAAATTTCGCCTACGCGAACGATGCGCAGCGCACTTTTTGCCTGTGGTCACATATTTGGGGGGGTCCTCGGCCTCAGAACCTGCCAAAAAAAAAATGATGCACAAGACGCAACTCATGAAACACGTGCTTCAGAAGTCAGTAGATCAGGCAGGCGATACCAATCCCAGCCAATCGCACGAGGTAGATCATACAGATCGTACAGATCACACAGATCATACAGATCAGGCGTACGTACATCTATCTGCCCTGATATATGTCCGAGGTGTGGAACGAGGCCAAAAACAACGCGAGGAATTGTTGACCGATCAAGCCTCCCTCACCTTCACGACTACCACCTCTCCCAGCTCCAAGCTGAGCCCCGCCTCCATGTACTGGAGAGTGATCCCCAGACCGAGCAGGAGCAAGCTGTAGATCACCTTGCCTCCCCTGTCTCTCGTATCCCGATAGGACACCACGTACGCTTCGTGATCGCTGAGGACGGGAAAAAAAAAAAAAACACACACACACACGCACAAAAAAAAATCACAAAACACAGACATAAAAAAAACAAAAACAGCAGACACGAGACGAGCGAGCACCACGAGTACCGAGTTCATATTTTTTTTACCGGGAGCACCGACCTAAGACGACCACGAGGCACCGAGGGTTTACAACGAACGACGGTCGGAGACAGGCTTCCGGGTCTGACTCTCGGTGCGTGCGTTCGTGCGTCAGTCGTGGGCAAATCAACGTATTGACCCCTTTTTTCACCCCCTTCCCCCGGCAAATTGGGGTTCCAGGAGGCCTAGATGTCCCAAAACATTAAGAAATAAAAAAATTACCGAACCTCAGGCGGAGGGGAAGAAAACACACTCACGCCTGTAATTTTGGCAAGGGTTATTAAGTAAAAAACGCGTGCGTAATTTCAGGATCTGCCTCGAATAACCAGCGTCGGCTTTTTGGACGGGCGGGGGGGGGGGGGGGAGGTAACCATGGTAGGGTGTTTCAACTTAAGCCAAGCCAGTACAGAAATATGGCAGCGTCCAAAACCGCTGAACGAAGCCAAAAATAAAAGGCGTCGAAGAAAAGACACATTGTTGTTGTCGGGCATCGGACGGCAAGCCTACGGCAGTAGCTAGCTTGCCTGCCTGCTATCCTCGAGAGGTATTCCGTCATCCAGTACTTGTTGGTCTTGCGCATCACCTTGCAGAAAAAGACAGGGGAGGGAGGGAGAGGGGGGGGAGGGAGGGAGGGAGGGAAGGAGGGAGGGAGGGAGGGGGGGCGGGAGGGAGGGAGGGAGGGAGGGAGGGAGGGAGGGAGGGAGGGAGGGAGGGAGGGAGGGAGGGAGGGAGGGAGGGAGGGAGGGAGGGAGGGAGGGAGGGAGGGAGGGAGGGAGGGAGGGAGGGAGGGAGGGAGGGAGGGAGGGAGGGAGGGAGGGAGGGAGGGAGGGAGGGAGAGAGGGAGGGAGGGAGGGAGGGGGGGAGGGAGGGAGGCGGGAAGGGAGGGAGGGAGGAAAAGAGGGAGGGAGGGGCAAGCGTTGTCAGATACCGATTTTAGGAGAGGCTTCCACCGGCCATTCCTCAACAAACCCCCCTCAACCCGTTCACACGTAGCACCGATCAGGTAACATGATCTAGAACAACGTAAATCGTCTATCAGATCCAAACCCACAGTTTTGGCGTGTTGTGCAGGATCTATACAGTACAGATCCAACCCAGAAAAAAAAACGTTGCTACGAGTACCAGGTAGCATAGATCATGCAGATTTTTACGGGCTCCACCCGTCAACACGAGCTGGGAAATCGTACGGTAAAGATCAGGAAGATCTAGACAATGAAGTCGGGATCGGTGATGATATATAAAACATACCATATAAAAACATATAGTTCCGTATAATAAATACAAGATTGATAGTACAATGCATTATATACTTCGAAGCATACATATGTATGTACCTGTCGGTGATCTGTCCGCGGTTGTGATTCCGGTTGAAAACGGGGGTGCTCTTATTTTCGCTCACCCTGTTGACCGCTTGCACGGCTCCGTCTCCGGATTCCACCTCCGACATGATCACGGAGCCGGTTAAGGTGTCTCGACCCCCGAGCCATCGCTTGACTTGGTAGTGCGTCAAAAGGTCCAGATATCTGTTGGTGGAAAGAAAAAAAAAAACGCCACAGACGACCAAAAGGATAACGAACCGAGGGAAGCGAGTCAACTAACGAGACAGCCAGAAACGTCGCTAGAGTGATGAAAAAAAAAAAACAAGATAAGCATTAGGGAGGGGGGGGGGGGGGGAGGAGGCGAGAGATAACCGAGGGGGGGTACCCGTCGTCACGCATGGCCGTAGTCGTACGACCGTAGATCCTCGCGTCCCCTACATTTGCCCGGACGAAGCAGGTCGGGTTTTCACCGACCAGGCCGACATCGCTTGCGCCAAGCGCTAAGCCCCGTGAGGTGTTCGGCGAGTCGCATGAGAGGGTGAGCGCTAAATCCTGCCAAGAACCGCTTGTGAAGCGGGCTATCTTGCATATGGGTATATGCCAGTGTCGAACCGCGCGGGAGGGGGGGGGTAGGGGGAATAGACACGAGAGAGGCAGACCGAGATGCGTGGGGAAGGATAAACGTGTATTCCGGAGGGTATTTATCCTCTACTGCAAGAGCATCCGGCGGTACAGTGCAGTATAGTGGTCCCTCTATAGCGTCGGTTGCCCGCTATAGTTGCCTGTAGAATCGCTTGGCGCGGATGGGATTCCACTAGCGTGGCAGTGTTCGGAGTATCGCCGGTTGCCGCTAGGCACAGTGCCGGCCTCAGCCGGCTGGCGCATAGCGAAAGCCGGCACTACCGAATGACCGTTTCACTCATTGCTGTCGGAGTATAGTGGTTGGATACACCTCAGCGACTGATTGTAGGAAGAAAAAAAAATGAACCGCACCACTCCTTACAGTAGAGCTTCCCACTTATTCGAGATTGGTCTCTGATTGGCTTAGAGCCAGGGTTGGGGTCGCTCTGATTGGCTTAGGGTTATAGGGTTTGGGTTGCTCTGATTGGCTTATGGTCAGGATTAGGGTCTGCTCGGGTTGGCTTAGGACCAGAGTTAGGATTGCTCTGAGTGGCTCAGGGTCAGGATTAGGGTCGCTCTGATGGGCTTAGGGTCAGCATTAGGGTCGCTCTGATTGGCTTAGGGTTATCGAGTTTGGGTTGCTCTGATTGGCTTAGGGTCAGGGTTAGGGTTTTCTCGGATTGGCTTAGGGCCAGAGTTAGGATTGCTCTGAGTGGCTCAGGGCCAGGATTAGGGTCGCTCTGATGGGCTTAGGGTCAGCATTAGGGTCGCTCTGATTGGTTTAGGGACAGCATTAGGGTCGCTATGATTGGCTTAGGGTCAGGACTAGGGTCGCTCTGATTGGATTAGGCCTAATATAGGGTTAGGGTTAGTTCTAATCGTCTTGTACAAAGTGTGGGTCACACCATTTTCTCGAAGAAGTGGCGGCCAACCCTCACTACTTACGTGACGTCGCCCTGACGACGTATTGCTTTGCTTCGACCACGAAAAACGAAAACAAAAAACGTGAGAAAACAGAATCCCCGCCACCACCAACCACCCTCTTCTTCGTCGTTGCCGCCGTCCCAAACCAAAATGCCACCACGGTGTGCAGCTCCTCTGTCCGACGGCAGCAAAAACAGGTCCCTTGGCTCGCGCGTCGCATGACCTGCACGCGGCTGGGCTGGCTGAGTGGCGCTCGCAGAACTATCGATGCAGCCAAAACCAAGCGACGCCAAAAATCAACACACCATCCTCTGAGGGCGGGAGAGAACGATCGATGGGGAGCTCACACAACCGCTTAGTCGTCAATCGTTTCGTGCTGAATAAACACCAGAGCCGCGCGCGCGCCAACGGTTGGCCATCCAAACCATGCCACACACCTCACAGATCGATGCAATATAACTATTTCAGGGTGTGCAGATCACCGACGTGCCTGGCTGGTACAGTACAATGTCTCAACGACATAGTATCATAATTTGGAGCCGCATGACCTGCATGATCCAGTACATGTATAGCGTATACGTGGTGCACAACAATTCATAAAGAGCAGATGTAGCATCTGTAGCTGATCCAGATCGTGCTAAATCTGCTCGATGCGCAAATCCGTGCCTATGCTGACCCCAAGCGGTTCTTAGTAGGATGCAGCTTACCCTCCATGCGACTCGCCGGACACCTCACGTTTCGCTTCGCGCTTGGTGCAAGCAATGTCTTGCCTGGTCGGTATAAACCCGACATGGCTCACGTCTCGGCCTTGTAGGGATACGAGGGTCTATGGTCATACGGCTACGGCCATGCATGAGATCGATTCCATCTCTCCTATCGAGTACACCCCACCCGCTGCGCTTTCCCAAACAAGAACGAGGGAGTGCCGATATAGAGTTGAGCTCTGCGCTCGCCTCATCTTCGAATCAGGCAGACGAGAGGATCCAGATCACACAAATCCTGCAGTGACATATCACAAAGGGCAGATAGAGGATCTAGATGTACATGATCTACCTGTAGATGATCTAGATGTACATGATCTACCTGTCAGAGGTGCGAAACGAATCCTGCACATTACCTCATGGTATAGGATCTACCGGAAATTATCTAGACCCCTGATCTATCTGTTCGTCTGCCTCACCTTCGAATCGGAGAAGACCACTGGACGTACGACTCCAGACCTAGCCCCCAGTGCTGTTGCGGCGTGGTAGCTGTAACGGCTGAGCTCATGTACTTGTAAGCGCCCTGCATACAAGGGGGTGGGGGGCGGCGTGAGACACAAACACGGGTAAGTGTCCCCCCCCGGATAACTGGTTGAAGTTATCATCCATATGTAAGACCGCCTCACAAGTGGTTCTTGGTAGCATGCAGCTCACCCTTCATGCGACTCGCCGAACACCTCGCGGCGCTTCGCGCTTGGTGCAAGCAATGTCTGCCTGGTCGGTGAAAACCCGACGTGCTCCGTCCCGGCGTTGCAGGGATGCGAGGGTCTACGGTCATACGACTACGGCCATGCATGATATCGAGTACACCCCCCCCCACAAAGCTAAAAAAAGGAAAACTTGCGCGTGTTGTAAATCATGGGCGCTGTCGTGGATGACCTCTTTGGGACTCTTTTCACTTGATTTTAGTATATAGGGGAGACAAATCGGAAACAAAAGTGATGGACGCTAGGGCGGTGAGTTGGATTAATTCCTAAATGACGTCGCCGACTAGTTAATAGTTGGCTATACTCGTATACATACAGGTATGGCAGTCACTGTGGTTGCGTGCCGATTTTTTTACGCGGTAATTTTGACTCTGGCCGGCGCGTCTGTACCTAGTTGTACACCTCTGGTAGGTATTACAGATAGTTACGCGCCGTAGTTTTACGCGGTAATTTTGCCTACTGACCGGCGCGTTTTTGTTTTGTTGTGGCTCCAACCGTGTTATGTTTCAATCAAGACCAAAACTGACTCATTTATGACGGGGTAATACGTAAATTATACCTGGTAGTAATCAGAAGTGACTATACAGGGAGATGCTTTCGGTCCACAGCAGTGGGTTCTGATTGCTATTACGGGGAACCATATCAAACAGGACCTACGGTACACACAAAAAAATACGTATTTCGCTATTTTTACCAACAATATTTCGTCCCATTTACTATGCCCCCCCGTAACATTAACAGAATATCTTTCGCCCCCCCCCCCCCCATACAACGATTGATACGACGATACGACGCCATCGGACGTCAGCAAGCCGCTACACCTACTCCCCCCCCCATACACAAAAAAAGGGATGAACGGTACGGCGGGGGCGGGGGGGGGGGGGGGGGGCAGTAGGAAAAGCTATCGTACGTTCGTGCCATGCCAAGGGCAGGCCAGTGCGGGAGCGGACATCGACGACGTCGACAAAGTCTTCGCAAGGAGGGTGCACTGACTAAGGCATGGCCGTTCGGATAGGAAATGAATCGATTACACTTCGATCCCAATATCACGTAGGGGGACGTTGGTGGTAGTGGTGGTGCTGCTGCTGCTGCTGCTTGTGGTAGTCAGGGGATATTCGGGGTACATCCCCGGGTTTCCTATATGTATATATCGATATTTCGGTGGGTATTTAGGATACGGGCAGTGCTACAGTCTGTTCCTGCTGGGAACATCCGCCCACAGCAGTCACTTCCGACTCCATGTTTCTTCAACTAATTAATGTTTATCTTTCGTTTTACTCGGCGAGGGCGATCATCTGTCTCGGGTTCTTCCGCTCCATATGCCACTGCTGCTGCTGCTGCGCATGTGTGTTCTTCGCATGCAACTTTTTTTCTGCCCATCGAAATCCAGCACACCCAGCGCCCGTACTGATTTTTCACCCTTCAGAGGGGAGATATGTACAAGCCCTGTGGTCACACACCATGACCTGAGACAGAAAAAACATACCACTCCGTCTCTTAATGTAAGGAGCTTGAGTATACTAAGATTAAATGAAAGCGTTCCTTATATTCAGGAACAGAGTGGTACCGCGTTAGACGCAATCCCATCGCCGGCACGCCGAGGAAATCCGCATGACACGGAACAAACGAACGAGTCCAGCCCGCGCGCAAGCGAAAGCTCGGCCCGGCTCGCACCTGTGCCCTGCAGAACTTTTCCGGCAGCGCCTCCAACTCGTCTTCGGGGAAGTGTTCAGGAGCCTTCTGGTTCCTGAAAGGGAGGGCGATGCCTTCCCGTCCTCCGATCCTGGGAGTAACACCAGCAGTAACAGGAGTAACAGCAGTAACAGCAGCGGTAATAGTAGCAGGAACAGCATTAGGTGACAGAAGCAGCAAAAAACAGCGGCAGTAGTCAACAGCGGCAGCAGGAACAGCAGCAGGAACAGCAGCACAAATAGCAGCACCAATAGCGTAGCAGTGAACAGTATCAGATACAGCTGCAGCAACAGCGGCAGTAGCAGCGGCAGGTAACAGCAGCAGTGACTACCCAGAGATGCTGCTTTCCCGTATCGTTCTTTTACCGTTCCCGTACCGCACCGGTATCGCACCCGCACCATTCCCCTACCGCACCCGTACCGTTCCCGTACCGCACCCGTACCGTTACCGTACCGTTCCCGCACAATTCCCCTACCGCACCCGTACCGTTCCCGTACCGTTCCTGCACAATTCCCCTACCGCACCCGTACCGTTCCCGTACCGTTCCCGCACAATTACCCCACCGCACCCGTACCGTTCCCGTACCGTTCCCGCACCATTCCTCTACCGCACCCGTACCGTTCCCGTACCGTTCCCGTACCGTTCCCGTACCATTCCCGTCCGCACCCGTACCGTTCCTGTACAGTTCTCGCACGGTTCCCGTACCGTTCCCGTACCGTCCTCGTACCGTTCCGGCACCATTCCCGCACCGTTTTCATACCGTTCCCGTACCGTTCCCTAGGGCACGTCGCGGTGTGCGCGGGGAGCTCACCTGCCCATACCCTCCCCCACGAGCACCATCATTTCCGTCACCAGGCGGATGGACCTGCTGGATGGATCCTCGGGAATAATCTTCACGTCGTAGCCCCCCGGCGCGGCAAGGTTTTCGATCGCCTGCGAGGCATTCAGGCACCGGGGTGGGGTGGGGGGGGTGGGTATCGACGAGATCAACCGAGAAAAATAAAAAGAAAGTTCAAAACGAGCGCGGCTTTTATGGTGGGTATCGTGAAAGAAGCGTAACATCAGGTGAGAATCCGCGATATTATCAACGAACTGGAGCATTTTCGCTAGCCGATCGCCCGCACAAAAAACGAACCACCACATCCTGATATAATATAGCAAGCAAGCCCTCCGGGAAATAATCCACACAAAATCAACCGTAGAATATAAGAGGAGCTATGTACATCAACCTGTGTGTGCTATACAACCACTTGCTGTCATTGTGTGGATACGTTATGATATGTTGCGTTATCGTTACTGTACTATATCCCGCGAAGCATCAATGGGTGAGACGTGGGGGGGGGCGGCTTGCGCTCGGCAAGCTGCTTTGTCCGGGAGGGGCGGGCGCGGCCCGGGCGGCCGCTCAGAAGGGCAGCCGGTGCCGAGAAACGGGCAGAAAAAAACACAAAAACGCTGGCGGCGCAACACAACGCCTTGAAAGACACCGGGTTTTTGTGGGCGAGCGCGCTGATAACAGACGACGACTGCAGCCACGACTGCGACTATGGAAGCGGCAAGCGATGCCAACAGCAACAAACAACAGTAGCACCAACACCGCCAACACGAACACCAACACCATCAACACCAACACCAACAACACCAACACCACCAATACCGACAACCACACCAACACCACCACCGACACCAACACCAACCACAACAAACATCCACAACACCACCACCAACCCCACCACCACCCCCACCACCACCACCAAGCAAAAAAGCGTTATTTCTACAACATTCCGCGTGGAGGAGTAAAAAACAACAAAAATGGCGGAACCAGGTGTCGAAGGAGGAGCTTAGAAGCAGACAACGCAAAGGCGACCCAGAGGGGCGACGACTGCCTGCTTCCGTTTAGCGTGTCAGCATCCCCGATGGGCGGACTACTGCATATGGGCGGACTACTGCATCATATTTCGCACGTTTTCTTCATGCGAACGAACGAGTGCCTGGCGTCTTCTTTTTCTTTTTACCGTGTTCCTGCGGTATGCCACCGGTGTATTTTCCGGAGGCGTGGGGAGGGGGTACTCGATGTTAAGCATGGCCGTGGTTGTATGACCATAGACCCTCGCATCCCTACAATGCCAGGACGAAGCACCTCGGGTTTTCGCCGACCAGGCAGACTTTGCTTGCACCAAGCGCCAAGCGCCGTGAGGTGTCTGGCGAGTCGCGTGAAGGATGAGTTGTATCCTAGTAAGAGCCGCTTGTGAGACGGACTTGCATATGGGTGACAGCTTCAATGAGTTTATTTAATTTCCGTTTGTGGTCACCTCCAGAGACAGCGATGGGAGTACTGTGGTAACTGCCTCTTGGGTGCCTTACCATAAACGTTACGTGATACAACAGTTCCCCTTGTGCGGAGTATGTGTATAGGTTCTCTACCCCGTACACAGGATTTCACCCCGCAGAAATTATCTATCTCGATCGCCAACGGTGACCAACCGCCAAAATAAAAACGGTTGTCTAACTCACGTACAGTAGTGAGCGGCATCTTTCACAGTGTCGTTGGCAACCGATGCCAACCCAACCTATCCATAACATATAGGCGGGGGGGTGGGGGGGGTCAAAAACCATCGCCTGGCGTCCCTCGTCGAAGCCCTTTAATGACAAGGAAAAAACAGTCGACCCAAACCCTAGCGTAAGGTGAGTTCTCGATGGCAACATTTTTTCATCAACTTTTATGTAGGAAGAGAGCATTTTCATGTTTTACTCTGGAGAGGTTCGACTAATCGCCGTCCAGCATGCACAGGCCAGGCCGTCCGCACCACGACCGCAACCACGACCCACCTTGATGGTGTGGTCAAGCCCCTTCGAGTACCGGTCCACAGACCCTTGATCGCAGCGGTACCTGGCGTTGCCGACGCAAGCAAGGACGAGAAGCCGGGTTTTCAGTTACTGCAGTTGCCGTGGGCTTGTGGCGTGTCATGGCGTGCGGTATACCTGCGCGGCTTATCGATCGAAACAATATTCCACGCATCGGACAGACCACAATCTTCTGTAAATCACGTAGATCATGTAGATCACGTAGATCATGTAGATCATGTAGATCATGTAGACTATCTAGACCATCTAGATAATCTAGACCATCTAGACTATCTGGATCATCTAGACCGTCTAGAACATGTGTACCATCTAGATCATCTAGATCACCTAGACCATCTAGATCATCTAGACCATCTACTAGACCATCTACTAGACCATCTAGATAATCTAGACCATTTAGATAATGTGGACCATATTAATCATCTATTAATAGACCATCTACGTCGTCTAGACCATTTACATCATCTAGACCATCTAGATCGTAGACGTTACGAGATACCAGGTATTGTGCAAGAAGACCCGTATCGTACAGGCCCCCACCCCGGAAAACATGTGCAGAGGAGCTGTCTCACAAAGCTCCCACATGTGCACAGGAGCTGCCTCATACAGCTCCCAACCGGCACGATCTACATCATGCGGATAGATTATATGAACCAAGAACCTACCTCTCTGCGCCGAAACGTCTACCCGTGATAAGGTTACGTAGGAAGAGTGGTTTTGATCAGTCAGTCTGTCTTGTGCGCGAATAAAGCTCCAAAAAAACTTAATAACCCCCTCTAGGTTTCAAAGAGGAAAATCGACGATAAAAAAGTGGCGATTGCAGCAGCAACCATTGTGGCCACTGCGTGATTGGGGGATGGCACAAATGGTTGGTGTCTGATTTTACAATGGTTGATGAAAGGAATCGTACGGAAGGGGGGGGGGGGGGGGCAACACATCCTATATACCCGTACTGCTGGGGCCCTGACACTGCTCGTGGACGGTTGATAACGCCGGAGTGATCAACCCTTGTTCTGGTCGTTATTTTTTTGACTCCCTCAGAGAGGTTGCAGACCTCGCTCGTCGCGATAAGAAGCGCCGCACGAACCGCGCGGCACATCGGCCAACGGCGTACCAGGTATCAGGTTTTCGACTTGGGTTAGTTGGTGACAATCGCTGGCTGATCGTGCATTTTGATTGCTGTCCGAGGGTTGATCGATTCGGCTGGCTGACTGGTTCATTTTGATTGGCCAGAAGCGTCTCAAGAATATTTTTTTCGGGAGGCAATAAAATCAACCTGCCAATCGGATCACCCAATCAAAATCACAATCAACCATTGTTACCAACTAACGAACAGTCAATCTGACAGGCTTCAGCTCCGATTGCTGGTTGATTGATTGGCCCAGAAGGACTCCTATCCGCACCTACGTAAGCTTGCATATGATACAAAGCTCCACACACAGCACACCTGGTATTTATAGCGTATAGCACTATCACACTGGGTGATAAGATAACACACCCCCTGGGACGAATTTCAGACCCGGATTTCTCAAAAACATGAGGAACACACACACAAAAAATCGTGGATTTGGAGATACTTCGTCCAGAAGGTTTGCATATATAGACGCATCATCGCTGGGCGCTGGGCGTACGCAGTACGCCCTCCCCGTTGTCGAGGAACCCATCAGCTTTGAAAATCGTCCGAGGGGGTGCGTTATTTTATCACCCTAGGGTGATAGTGTTATACGGTAAACGCGATACAAAGCCGCAACGTCTCGAGTCAACCACAACTACATTGGCCCTTCTTTGTCCTGCCTTTCACCCTTTACGACTGCGCTCACATTTTTCGGTAAAAAAACGGCGTGGAATTATAGCATGTATAGGGTGTTTTCGTGGCAGCAAAACTGTCTTTAAGAACAAGTTGTTGCCGTCGTATCAGCGATCGCGCAATCGCGGAGCCGACTCCTTTACAACTAAGCAAGCTACGATACGATTGCAAAAACAAGCATCAGGGTTCTCCCAGCGGCCACCGAGTTACGGTCGTGGTTTCGGCCCCTGAGTCCTGCGGCGGTTGATGTCAGCATCACGCGCCGCGTCGACAGAGGAGGCCTGTACAAACCTACCTAACCTTGCACCAGCTCCGACAAAATGGTTGACGACAAAAAACGGTTAATAAATACGCGGGACCAGGTTTCATATACTTCATGGTAAAAGCCCTATAACCCTAACTAACCCCGACCGCTTGGGAAAATTCTCGGAAAATGAAGATGCAATGAGGAGTTAGTGTGGGCTATCTATCTATCAACCATCGTGTTGAAGCTGGGCCATGCCTTAAAATATTCCTGCGTGCGCGGGGACAAAAAACGGTTCGGCCTTTTTTGCATTGCAGCCTACAACCACACCTCGGGCGGGCCGGATCATATCAGATGCCCATTTCAAAATCTAAATCTTTCAGAGAGGCAAATATGTAGATAGAGATTCCTGATCTATCTGCATGATATTTTTTTAATTGAAATTATAGCTCAAGTTGCCCACCCGACTGGGCGCCGTATATAAATCTCCATGATCTATTGTTCGAGCAGATGTATCCTGGGTTGCATCTCTCTATACCACTGTATACACAGATCTTGCATAAACATCTCGAAACGGCAGGTTCTACTACTGTACACAGATCTTGCCACAAACCTCTCGAAACCGCAGGTTTTACTACTGTACACAGATCTTGCCACAAACCTCTCGAACGGCAGGTTTTACTACTGTACGCAGATCTTGCACAAACATCTCGAAACGGCAGGTTCCACTACACAGATCTTGCACACACATCTCGAAACGGCAGGTTCTACTGCACAGGTCCTCCACAACATATCGTGACTGCAGGTTATGCTACACAGATCTTGCCACAAACATCTCGAAACGGTAGTCATATACTACACAGATCTTCCACAAACATCTCGTAACTGCAAGTTACAGAGGATCCACATTAATGTCGTAACTACAGGTTACATAGTACACATACGGGGGGGGGGGGGGGATGCGATCGCTTTTCAGCGCTAGACTCTTCCAGGACGGGAAGGCCGCTATTAATAGTACCGAAACAACAAGGTGTTTCCTAGAAAGAAAGACGCATTCTGCTACGAGTATAGAGGTAGCACATTTCCGCTAAACTGTTTTCTGAATGACGGGGCTCCTTAACCCAAAATCGTCGGAATGTCAATCTTGTTTCCAAAAATGACGTTTCGCATACTCGGGGCCATGGGATTATTCATCCGGATGCAATTTGATTTTTGCTGAAGTCAGTTTTCGGCGAGGTACGAGCATGGAGCTCCTTAACCCTTTTAGAACCGCAGTCCCGGTTTTGGGGACAAACCAGTCAAATTCCAAGTAGTTTGTCCCCAAAACGGGACTGCGGTCCCAAAAGGAAATAAGAGCCCCAGAAGAACTAGGGTGAACCTCTTATCATCGTAGAAACGCCTCGAGAAAAAAAAAGAGCTGGCCGAGACAAGAGCCTTTCCGAAACTATCTACAGCAGCGTATTGTTCGGCTATACATATGTGGCTCGCCCCCTTGCCATTTTCGAGGACTGAAAAACGATCTCACCCCCCTTCACGACCGATGATCTATCTGAATGATCTACAGATATATCAGAAAGATCGTCATCTGAACGTCCGAGTGCAGGTGCTGGAACCGTCGGACTGCCGCAACGAACCTGTATCTGAGTTGGGCGAGCTCCTCCAATCGACCCAGTTCCCACTCTTCACCGCTTCCGGCGATCCCGTTCGCCAGCATGTCCTCCACGTCGTCGTAGGTCAGCCGGTACGTCACCTATTGGAAACCGAAAGGGTGATCGCCGTGGTAGAAGTCAAGCTTGCTGCTGCTGCTGCTGCTACTTCGGCGGCTGAGACTGCGGTTATAGGTGCTGTTGTATACCAGCTATACTGCTGTAAGTGCTGTTGAAAGGAACTGTTGTTGCTGCTACTGCTTTCGCTGTTTTCGCTGCTGCCACTATTTGCTGTTGTTGCTGCTGCTGCTGTTGTTGCTGCTGCTATTGTTGTTGCTGCTTATAATGCTGCTGCTGCCGCTGTTACTCCCGTTGCTGCTGCTCGTGGTTACTGTTACTGCTGCTACTGTCGTTGCTGCTGCTGCTGCTGCTGCTGCTCACGGGTGCTGTTGCTGCTGCCGCTGCTGCTGTTGTTGTTGTTTAGTTCCTGCTGCTACTGTTGTTGCTACTGCTACTGTTGCTGTCGCGTGGCCGAACGCTCCGTCAAGTACCTCGGGAGAATCCGCCTTAAGACCGACGTAGCTTGTCACTGGTGACCTGTGACCTTTCAACCCGCCTCGCGCGGAAACATTGACGGCAAGTTTAAGCCGCACATCGTGATGGACAGAACAAGCGAGCTCCTCGCACGCTGTCACCGTCACCTCATCCACCTCTCTCCCGACTCACCAATCTACCCTCATTCAGGACCTTCACGAAAACCCAAATTTTCCACCAGGACAACAAAAGTCTACCATACGCACCGTAAGTACCAATACTGTAAGGGTACATTTAGTAGGGTTTACCCGGTTACCACACCTGCGTGTCATTGTTATCCTTGGCTAGGTACCCGGGTATTCAAGTTATACTCCGGTACGTACCCTGATACTTTGGGTAATACTCGGGTAGGTGCCCGGATACTTTGGTCATACTCGGGTAGGTACCCGGGTACTTTCGGTCATACTCGGGTAGGTGTCCGGGCAAATTTGATCATACTCGGGTAGGTACCCGGGTACTTTGAGTCACTCTCGAGTAGCTACCCCGGTAAATTTGGTCATATTCGGTCAGGTACCCGGGTACCCGGGTACTCCCAGAGTACGTTCTCTATTATTACGGGGGATCATCGTAAATATGACCTATGGTACGCACAAAAACCCATATATTTACCTATTTTTACTGGCAATATTTGGTCCTATTTACTATGGCCCCTCGTAATAGACACAGCCGTGAAAACTCTGTGCCTTAAATATATATATATGTTATATTTATGTGCCTTAAGTATATTACACATATAATATATATATATATATATATACAAGGCGCTTCGCTCCGCGGGCAGCCTACGCCACCCGCTACGCTCGCTCAGGAAGGAAAAAAGTACATCAAACTATGCGAAGCGAACAGAGGTCCACGATTGAATTCAGTTCTTTTAAGGATCGTAATTGCAAACCGGCGACTTGATAATGCCAAGAGTCCCGCCGCCATGCTTCAGGAAAAAAACAGCTCCGACGTCAGCTCGGACGCCACATAATACACTTCGCGTCGCGGATGCCGTACGTACGTACATACCGCAGGTAGGGTACTACTGCTGTACTTATTTTCTTATTTTTATATGCTCTATGTCTGTACTCGTAAGTACGAAGAAAGCGAAAGCACAGCACGGCACAGCAGCAAAAACAATGAAAATGAAACCGAAAATTCGGAAAGAAAAAACATCCCCATCCCCTCTCGTGCAATACTGTTCTGCCTGATTGGAACACCTTACACCCGGTCGAAAAGAAGAATAGAAAAAAATCGCACAGAAGAGCTTCTCTCTCAGCCTCGTACGCCGCCCGCCCCTGTCGCTTCCACCTCGCCACCGATTCGGTCCGGGTAAAGCTTTTATCGCTCTCTGCCGCAATCAGCCCCGTCGCCCGCATCGCGTGGAGTCCGGTGCTCACCGTGGCCTCCGTTCGCCAGCTCGAAAACGTTGGTGTTCAAAGTGCACACCTCCTTCTTTCAACTCCAGCGTGGTCGCAAAAATAAGCACCGCTTGAATATTATCTTGCCATTCCGAACGACCTTTATAACTCGTACATACTCTATCAAAAATCATAAACGGAAGCCAGACAAAGCCCGTTCATGCATCCCTCGTGTCTCGAGGCACACGCGACGCCTAGGCACGAAAGCGGCGACCGCGCTCCTTGCAACCCCCCTTCTACCCGCCAGCACCCACTGACACCCGCGACGGTGCCGGGATCTCCCGCGGTGCCGTACTCGGAGTACACGTACGCACACGAAACGAAAGAAGAAAAAAGGAAGAGAGGACCGAGAGTGCCAAGAGACATGGAGAAAACAAAGAACCGCTTGGAAAGGTCCGGCAAGTATTGAAAGGAGGCGGTTTGGAAGTGGGAGCTCTGAGAGGCCAGGGATGTACCAACCGAGCACGCTCAGGGATTGTGATCCAAGTATGTACCAGGTGGTTCTTTATTTATATGTCTCCTGGAGCGACTATAATGGACGTGGAAAAGGTATCGCCCCACCTTAACGAGCGATGGCGTGACGGTGACGTCGATAATTTCTCCCTTGTCTCCAAGGGTGATTCCCATGCTCAACGAGCACGACTCTTTTCCGGGGCTGGCAGTTTTTCAGTATTTTTTCAAAAAAAGAGAAGAAAAAAAAAGTGCGCACGGCACGGGGGGGGGGGGGGGGCGGGGACACGTGGATGAGGTGGCAACAGTTTGGTACGCCAGCGCGAAGCATGTGAAACAGGTGCCATGTTGTAGGACAAAAAATGGAGATGATAAAAAAAGAGTACTGATACACGTTAATCGGAAAACATAGTTCAGTAGCCTACATGCGAGGCATTTATAACAGTGTTCAGGATGAAATGTGGAAATGACAAAAAAAAACACATGATAATTTGGAATATAAGGTTCAGTGCATATAAACCAAACAATCATCTAGAACCAAATTATGGAAATGACCAAACATTTATACCTGAAACTGGAATGCATAGTTATGGTTCAGATCGGCGGCGTTGTCTCGCAACGGCAACGTGTCGCCCGTAGGGGACAAAAGTAAACATACCACGCAGATAGCCACGTTACGGCAGCAGCAGCAAGAGCAGCAGCAGGAGCAGCAGCAGCAGCAGAAGCAGCAGCAGCAGCAGCAGCAGGAGCAGCAGCAGCGGCACGTGGCGGTGGGGGCGCCGCATTTCCTCACGTCGAAGATGACGAAAAGGCTCGTTTTTCGCTACAGTGTATACGTGCCCCCGAGTTCGTTCCGCCCGAGCTCCCCCTAAGACTTTCCAAAACGCCAGCTGGTATATATAATACCTGCACGCGATCCATGTCTTTCCTCGGTGACAACGACAGCGACAACGACGACGACGACGACCACCACGAACCCAACCCGTTTAACTGTGCCACGCACTCTTCGAGTGGAAAAGCCAGAACGCAGCGCGTCTACCAAACGCAGCGTCACCAACGATAGCCCTCCAACAGCAAACCAGTCCAGTATCCACCACGGCTCACCTGCCCCGCCCACCCACACCCACCCACACCCACCCACCCAGCCAACCACCTACCCACCCAACCAAAGCCCATAGACCCAACCACCCCCCCACCCACCCACCTACCCATCCGCCCACCCACCCGCCCACCCACCCACCTACCCACCGACACAACCACCCACCCACCCATCTACCCGCCCACCCACCCACCTAACAACCACCCGCCCACCCACCTACCCACCCACCCACCCACCTACCCACCCGCCCACCCATCCACCCACCTTCCCATTAGCCCACCCACCCACCCACCCACCCACCCAATTACTTACCTACCCATCCACCCACCCACCTACCCACCGACCGACCAACCCCTCTATCTCACCACAGCGAAAGCACCCCGTGAGCCACCTGTGCCGGAAACATCGGCTCCGAGCCCTCGGGCAGGTATGTCGTGGTCCGTCTCCTCTTCGCCTCCAGGTACAGCGGGCTGCCCTCGGGAACCCAGCGCGACACGTCCGCGATGTGTACCCATACCCTCTCTCCCTCGCCATCAGGAAGGTTTTCGACGCTGATACCATCATCCACCTGAAAAAAAATGATGCGTGGCGCATTTGTAAGGTGGGGGGGGGGGGGAGGGGGTGGGGGAAGGGGGGGGGGGGGGGCAGGGGGAGGGGGAGGAAGAGGGGGGCGGCGGTGCGGGGAGGTGCAGGAAGAGGGGGGGGGTGGAGAAAGGAGGGGGAGGAAGAAGAGGGGTGGGGGGGGGAGGAGTGAGGAACGGGGGGAGCAGGAGAGAGGGGAGAGTAGGAGGAAGGGGAGGTGGGGGCGCGGGGGGTAGGGGAAGCGAGATGAGGGGGGGGGGGAGAAGGACGGGGGGGAGGGAGTAGCGGTAAATAAAGGCGCAGCACTAGGAATCGAGGCTTAATGTTTGATCGAAACAGTTGAGGATCAACGGATCGATATCATGGAGGCCACGGTCTCCTGCGACGGAGATACCCTGGGTGCCGTGATGGAACCTGGGTGCCGCGATCAGGAGATATTTGATAAATTCGTTGCCGGATCCCCTTACACAAGCGGTTCATAGTAGGATGCCGCTCACCCTTCATGCAACTCGCCGGACACCTCACGGCGCTTCGCGCTTGGTGCAAGCAATGTCAGCCTGGTCGGTGAAAATCCGACGTGTTCTGTCCCGGCATTGTGGGTTTAAGGTCATACGACTACCGCCATGCATGATAATGAGTACCGCCCCCCACCCCTCAGCCCCTTCCCCTCCCCCCTCCATGCACAATTGGGCCCTACTCACCTCCATGGTGTCCTCACTGTCCACCGCGTAGACCTTGAGGTGGGTCAAGTCTCGACGACTGGACGCATCAGGGTCTGGGGGGGGAGATTCCACCATGGCCCTCGCCTGCGCCATCGCTTCGTCCGAGAAACTCTGCGAACAGATGGGCCACGAATTGGTTTTGATTGGTCGGCGGAAAAAAAACGATTGGTGGGCCGAAAAAAAAAAATGCCGATTAATCGGTTGGTTGGCCGACAAATGGGTCGGTTGGCCACTGAACCGATTTATTCGGTTCGGTTTTGATCGGTCTGGTTCGGTTCGGTTCGGTTCGGTTCGGTTCAGTTCGGTTTGGTTCGATTTGGTTTGTACCGTTTGGTTCGAATCGATCTTGATGGGTGGGGAGACAAAGTGGTTGCTTCTATTCGATTCCGTTCGTTCAACGGTTCGATTTGGACGGTACTATGGTTGGCGGTTGAGGGTAGAGCGAGGTGCTTAGCCGCTCAATCTGATGGTGCAGCGCTGGCTACACACCACACGCGCATGGCGGTCACGGTCTCCTGGTGGGCGGGTGGATGGGCGGGCGTGCTCGGTGGTTGCGGATGTAGGTGATGCAGGTGACAAAAGAGTCGTCAATGGCCTTCTTGGGAGGGAACAAACACGTTGAGCACGCTCGATCACGCCGCAGGTCCCCTCCCAGTAGATGAGTCCCGAAATAACACACGTACATGGTGATCCCCCTGCTGTACACGCTTCACACAGAGCGACGGATATCGATCGAAATTCGAGCCAAATACGATATTACCGATGAAATATAGTGGGCTCGACACAGCAGTGCCAAATAATCGGGACGGGGCGGGACAGTTGTGGCATGCTTGGCGGGAAACAGGCTGCCGACGGGACGAAACGGGAAAATGAGGAAATAAATAGCTGGCTGGGCGGGACGGGATGGGACGGGACTAGCAGTGGGTGCACAACTTCTCGACGGGATGGGACGGTAGAGTAAAGCGGTACTTTTTTCAACGACGGGACGCTGGAAAAACAAATAAATCAAAATTCGACCCGATTTTCGATATTCGATATTCAATACACGTCCCGACAGACTAGGGTACGATCGATGTACTGTAGATAATGTAGATGACGCGAGTGGACGAGGTAAAAAAATGGCGCGAGTCTTTCCCGCGGTAAAAATGTAAAA
Source organism: Nereocystis luetkeana (assembly GCA_031213475.1). Lineage (NCBI taxonomy): Eukaryota > Phaeophyceae > Laminariales > Laminariaceae > Nereocystis > Nereocystis luetkeana. The sequence continues at coordinate 3,363,953 of JARUPZ010000011.1, read as the reverse complement.
AAACAAGGCACGAACGGTAGTGGTGATTGGGGGCAATAGCCTGCTGTGAGACCCCGAATCTTGGCTACTACTATTTCATAATAAATAGGAGGGAGAGAGAGAAGAGAAGGGTGAAGAAAATGAATGGGATGGAAAGCAACAACTATATTATCCTTACATTATATACTGGTACTCAGCACTCAGCACTCAGCCATGCGGGGTGTGTGTGGTGTGGCAATGACGTGTCGGGGTGTGTCCCCCCTCATCGCGGTTGCGCGGGTCAATTCTCAGTACCTGGTACACGCCACCATCATGCCACAATTTAGGTTGTTTTCACTTTGCTGGCGGAAAAGGTGACAACAACAAAAAAAAAGATTCGTTGGGGCCAGACAACCGACCGTCATCGACACACTGCTGCTGTCTTGACATGACAATAGCAGAAGGCCATTGCCGTAATCTTCTCCGCGGTCGAGAGAAAGGTACAAGGAGTGTACAGGCAGACAGGAAAACACGGGTTAGGGCACTACTACTGTTATTACGGGGAACCATATTTAATAGGACCAAATAGTGTTAGTAAAAATGGTTAAATATATAGGTTTTTATGTATACCATAGGTCCTACTCGGAGTATTAACTATGGTCCTCCGTAAATAGCAGACATAACAATCAACACAACAACGGCACTCGTAGCAGTAGCTACCATACACGTACGTAGCACCATATAGACAACGCTGCCACTGTTTATTATTAATAGTTTCGTTGTATTCCAATTCCACCCGCGTAGCAGCAGTTCAACTACTATTATAAGAAGAACCTCTTCGGGAGTTGGAAGATACCGACAGAAACAATGGTTGATAATTTTGGTGTTTACGCGTCAACCCTTTTAGTGCTGCAGTCAGTTCCGTTTCGGGGACGAACCACTTGGAATTCGAGTGCTTCGTCCCCAAAACGGGACTGCATATATAAGTAGTTTGCCCTAAAAGGGTTAAGAACCGTCTAAGAGTAGCACCGTGAGCGAACAGCAGTACCACCGGTAGGATCGTCTTGCCCCCTCCGTGTCGCACGCCTCCTTGCACGTAACTAGGACACCAACTTGCATCATCCCCCAATGACGCGGTGGCCGTTGCCGTAACCGTCACCTTTAGAATTGATACTACTCTGTCCCATAATGTAAGAACCGGTTTTACACTAGTTGTTAAACTAGAAGGTGATTGTATTTCGGTACGTAGTAAGTAAGGATATCAGCAATTTAGTTTCTTCTATTCTACCCGCATGTGCGTATGGCACAGCAGCAGGTATTACCAGGTATTAATTATCAATATTGTAAGTACCAGGTATATAGTATCAATAGTAGCACGTATCGAACGTTACCAGTACGTACGTAGTGTACTGTAGTTTCTACTACTGCTGTATCAATACGAATATGTTTCAGGATTATAAGTTCGATATTGATAGCAGCCGCACGTGTTGACTTTTACCACTCGTTTAGTTTTTTTTTTATATATTTTAGCCGCATGCTCTGCGGGGATACTGGCACAACAAAAAACCCCGTCAGAATCGATTTGGAATTAAGTGTTTTGACTTACGAGATCGATACAAGGTCGATTTTACCGTTCCTAATTTCGATATTTGGTCGCGTGACCAATCTGAACTCCTCCTTGGTTCTTGCAAATCTGAGCTTCTCGATCTCGATCTTTGCACAATATGCTGCCATGGCGACAACGTTGTCTCGGTTCAGCGACGCTTTTTATAGTGTGCGTGCCAGATAGTGTAGGTATCGTATTGTTGTCATGCTTGCCTTCCGAAAATATAGCGTAGATGCCATTCCAATATAAACCGAATATCCTTCCGTAAATCAGCAGCAGTCCTCCTACGCTTCTCTGCCAGCCGATTCCCAATTTCCATTCACCACATCGTTTCATCTTAGCTATATACAGTATCCTATTCGTATCGATATCGGACTTATGTATTACAAGACATCGATTGCATTTTGATCTCCACCCCCTCCCATGGCCACACCAGAAAGTGAATCAATCAATTGACGCAGTCATCCACATGCAAGAAAATCTGCCCTTTGGGGCAAGCAATGTCTGCCTGGTCGGTGAAAACCCGACGTGCTCCGTCCCGACATTGTAGAGATGCGAGGGTCAATGGTCATATATACGACTTCGGCCATGCATGATAATGAGTACACCCCCCCCTCCCATGCCCGTATTTCAGATGCTGGCCTCGGACGAAAAGTAGAAAGTTTCACACACCCAATAGATCATGATCTATCTATCTATCGGCATCTATCTACAGTAGATCATATAGATCCTACGTGACATGCCGCTTATAATATGTTGTGCCAAGACTTGTATATGTACAGCAGTTCAACACCGAGAACATGTGCTACAGTAGATCGGATATACGACTCCGACGCGGCAACATGAGGTATCAAACAGACAGATCGTGTACGAGTGCAGATCAAGCACTTGACCCTTTTAAGACTGCAGCCCCTCCCGTGTTGGGGGAAAAACTACTTAGAATTCGACTGGTTTGTCCCCAAAACGGGACTGCTTTTTGCCCTAGAAGGGTAAAAATACCCTGAAATATCTAGTAACATTGTAGTCATGAGGTGGAAATCGACGCTCTGTCCGAGGTGAGAAAATTTTGGACACATCGGACATCGGACATCGAACACTGGTATATACGTACCAGGTACCGAATAAGAAAATCGTATATCGAAGTAACGTTTCTCGGTTATCGATATCGTATCGACCTCATCCATCGCCCTACGATATCACAGCAGCAGTGCTTTTTTTTTTCCTTTGTGATTTGTCTTTCGTTTTTTTTTCATTCTGTCTCTCGATAGATCTATGAATGGATTGCTGGTGTGTGTATGTTGCGTCTTTCGTATCCAGCACGAGGGTATGACATTTTTGCGTGGTCTACTCTTCCTTGCTGTATTACCATGCACTGTATCGCTCTGTCGTGGTTTTGTGACCACAGAGCTTGTATCTCTCTATGAACAGGACAAAAAATCGGCACGGACACTGGGTGTGCTGGATGTCGACGGGTGGAAGGAAACAAGGGATTAGCGTCAAGAACACACACAGCAGTTCCAATCGACTAAAAAATAACGCCCGTTGTGCATCAGGGGGTATGCTTCGGGTTGGGTGCGGGTGTAGTACGGTATCAGGGGCCGTAACACAGATACCCGCTATGATGCGACGGGTATATGGGGGGCCGAACACCTCACGCTTTCGCTTCGCGCTTGGTGCCAAAAGCAATGTCTGCCTGGCCGGTGAAAACCCGACGTGCTCCGTCCCAGCATTGTAGGGGTGCGAGGGTCTATGACCATACGACTACGGGCACGCATGATATCAAGTACACCCCTGCCCCCCCCCCCCATCCACCGGCAATAACATATATAAACCTTGCGCCCACTCCACACCCACCCACCTTCTCGATGCCCGCTTCCAGCGCGAAGAGGTTCTCGTGGTGCTTCATCAATCCGAGCTGAACACACAGGTGGAAAGCGTTCGCGGCGCTGGGAGACCTGCCCAGCAACCCGAGGAGCTCCCTCCCAAGGGCCTCCTCCGTCGAAGTGGTCGGAGTGAACTGGGCCCGCGAAACAGACTGCACTGCCAGCATCTGCACGCGAACACGCGGGGGAGGGAGGGGAGGGGAACGGCAGGGGCGGCGGAGGCGGTGTTGGAAGCAGAAGCGCGTGTTGGTGCCACACATAATGTTTGTCATGACGACTCAAAAATCTCCGGGGCAAGTATTGCAATATTTCGAATGAGGGGACTTGATCGCATGTGACGGCTGCTGCGACCGAAACAGCGCAACCGTTGGGCACCGAGGGGGGTGCTGTCCGTCGAAGGCGTTCCTCTCTGCGCACGCAAGGGCTGCCGTAGACCGCACGTCATTTTATGCGTGTCGTAAACGTACGCCCTATGCATACATACGCCCGTCCTACTAAAAGTCGTATACGTCCTTCAAGGACGTAATTTACGTACGTCCCTTACATACGTCCTTACAGTCGTATGTTACTCCCTACCGGCACGCTCTCCACGTACGTACACACTACGTGCCGAGCGCCTTTGTAGTCCTCATCTCGAAAGACACCGATCGCGCTCCATGAAGAGAAAACACAGCCTACACCCCAGTCCATCAGCACCCCTCCGGCATGGACAAGAAAAAACAACCAAGGAGCATGACGAATACGAACACGCACGCACTCGCTCGCACCTCCAGCCCCTCCAGCATTTCGAGATGCTCGGCGTCGAAGTCCGATTTCACGAGAGGCGTTTTCCTGTATCCACCCCCCTCGTTGAGCCCCGCCTGCAGGCCCTGAACAAAGGCGTTTTTTTTTTCCTTCACCACGTCCTCTAGCTCAAGCTTGTGGAGCGCGACTTGTACCGCTTCCCTGAGCAAACGCGAACAGGGCGCAGCGAAAAAAGGACGGCGGTGGGGGGATGGAGGGGACGGGGGGCCGGGGGAGGGGGGGCGGAGGGGGCGAGGGGAGGGGGGGAAAGGCACATAGGGGAGAAGGGGAGGGGGTTGAGACAAAAAAAATGACAGGCTTACGTAACGAGTCGCCTGATCGTCGATGGTAGGCAGGCAGGCGGGCAGGCAGACCGTTTCAAGGCAAGCCGGTTCGTCGTCGACTCGATGTGCGTGCGTGCTTGCTTGCTTGCGAGCGCAGGCAGGAAGGAAAACAAGAAGGGAAACCGTTCCAACCTGATGGCGTGACGCTCTGGCGACAACTTAGGCTTGGTATGACCTTGATCTTGTACGATTTTGACAAGAGTTAGTTTGGGACCTTGGAGCACGTGTCACGCGTGTACCCGGCGCTTCGAGTGTCGCGCAAGCACCGGATCAAAGGACTTTCACCGCTTGCGGATCCCCCCCCCCCCCCCCCCTGCGGATACAGCGGAGTGGATGGCAAGGAAGAGGTCTCGCTGTTCGCTTTCGGAGTGCGCCGCAACAGGGAACGTCCTTGGAAACGCCCTCTTGTTGGTACGATCGCAGCTCGATTTTTGTATTGAATCGGTGGCGTAACGTACAAGATGGCGGGCGGGCGAGCCACGGTACAATTTACGGCGGGATGCGTAACCGCCTGGTACGAGCGCAGGACATCACCAACGCTAGCATAGTATCCACATCCGTCTGACATACGTACTGTGGTTGTACACCTCTGCAAGCGAGGAGTGCTTCGTGAACTGCTCTTGGTGCACCTGCCTGCACAAGGGGCACAAGGGAGCACGGCACCCATCAAGACCACCACCGACTGCACACACACGCATGCCAATATCCCGAACACCTGCATGAGTCGACGCAGGACCGCAAGCCCGTGGTACGACTGCCGGAAGCTCTCTCCGTCTGCATCGCCGAGGCAATCGCCACAGAAATGAGCTTGCTTCACTGCTGTACGAGCATACACCCCCTACCGACAACGAAAAAACAGTGGCATGTCGGACTCAGCTCGACGGCACGCGCTGGCACACACAACAAAAATACAGAAGCACAATTGTACAATCTCTGCACCAACGAAAGCATCCACCCAAGGCGATACAACTCCATCTGACCAAGCCCTCTTCGTATCGAAGTCCGCACACCAACACGCCGTGGCATCCAACACGATGGCGAACCCCTCCGACCGTACCGACTGGAGCCCATCGCAATGCCACCCAAGTTATGAGGTCACTCTGCCACAGCCTGGGGGTACTGCTGCTGTACGTACATATCCAGATTGAATCACGGCCTCCCACAATGTCCGGGCGTTGTTTACCCCGCCTGCCACAGCTTTGGCACCTTTACCGCGCGCTGCTGCAGCGGGGCTGATTCACCCCAACACAAAAGTGGCCCAAGGCTGGTGTCAACAGGGAGATCGAGAATGTTGCGGAAGAGCGATTTCCCGAGGCAATACTTCCTACCTGGCAGTGCTCAGCATGCCGCCTCCTAAGGTTATTCAGTTCCGTGACAGGAAGCACCTGCAAATAGCAATCAGAGATTCATAGGCACCTCCAGAGTACTCGACCGGGCACTACCAATGGCCGTGGCGGCAAATTCGTGCTCGAACGACTCATGCTCGAACGAATATAATTTTATACGTGGTACAAGGCGCGTCGCTCCGCGGGCGGCCTACGCCGCCCGCTACGCTCGCTCAGGAAGGAAAATTACATCAAATTACTCTGCGAAGCGGACAGAGGTCCATGATTAAATATAGATGTATATATATATTTATTATGATCGTACTTGCAAACTGGCGACTTGATAATGCCAAGAGTCCCGCCGCCATGCTTCAGGAGATAACAGCGTGGACGCCACATACGCTTCGCATCGCTGGCGGTTGCCGCACGTAGGTACATACCCCGGGTAGATTCTTTTGATATGCTGTAAGTACGAAAAAAGAGAAAGCACAGCACGGCACAGCGGCACAGCAGCACCGCAAAAACAAATCTAAAATGAAACCGAAAAAATCGGGGAGAAAAAAAAATCCCCGTCCCTCTCCTGGGATAATTTTCTGCCTGATTGGAACACCTTGCACCGGTCAAGAAATAAAAAAAATGAACAGCATAGCTTCTCTCTCAGCCTTGTACGCCGCCCGCCCCTCTCGCGACCACCTCGCCACCGATTCGGTCCGGGTAAAGCTTTCCTCACTCTCTGCCACAGTCAGCCCCGTCGCCCGCCTCGTGTGAAGCCCGGTGCTCACCGTGGCCGTCGTTCTCCAGCTCGACAGTATTGGTACTCAGACTGGGAGCTCCCTCTTTCAACTTCAGCGTGGTTGCTAAAATAAGCACCGCTTGAAAATTATCTTGCAATTTCGGACGACCCTTATATCTCGTACGTACTCTATCCAAAATCACAAACTGAGGCCAGACAGAGCCCGTTCATGCATCCCTCGAGTCTCGATGCACACGCGACGCCTAGGCACGAAAGCGGGGACAGCGCTCGTTGCAACCCCCCCTCTACCCGTCAGCACCCGCTGACACCCGCGACGGCGCCCGGCTCTCCCGCCGTGACGTGCTCGGAGTACACGCACGCACATGAAACGAAATAAGAAACAAGGAAAAAAGGACCGAGAGTGCCAAGAGAAATAGAGAAGACGAAGAACCGCTGGAAAGGTCCGGCAAGTAATAAAAGGAGGCGGTTTCGAAGTGGGAGCTCTGAGAGGCCAGGGATGTAGCAACCGAGGACGCTCAGAGAGTGAGATCAGAGTATGTGGTTCTATATAGGTATCCTGGTGCTGCTGTACGTGCCTCTGGGAGGTTCGTCCGTAAATACTCGAGAAGGTAATGTCAACATTGATCTTCGGCCAGAGGTGACGTTGGCACGATGACAGGTCTCAGCTATAATAAGGTTACGCTTTCTTTGCCAACAAAAAAAAACCGGCGGCTGCAAAACTCTTTGCGTACACGTACCTGGTAGGTCTGGTCAAGGTTGCTTCTACAACAGGCGATAAAAGTCAGCAGTACGACTATGTTTATTATATTAATAGGAGCCTCGGTTCATGACATCATGTATGTGTCGACAATCGACCACTCCACTCCAGCACAGACAATATACACGCAAACACCCGCGCACCTCGATCGACTCTCGTACGACCCATCCCGCAGCCGCTTGAAGTACAGCGCTCCTTCCCTCCCTTCCAGGAGGCGGAACGCCTGGTAGCACTCCTGCGGCGTGGGCTCCACCGCCCCGTACAGGAGCTGGGCCATGCCCCGAGGATCGCTCGTGCCAGCCTTGCTATCCTCCTCCTCGTCCTTTTCTCCACCTTGCACCGACGCCGTCGACGTCGCCACTGCCGCCGCCGCGCTCTCCTCCAGCAACATCTGCCAAGCTTCCTCGAGGAGCGACTCATCCACGGGTGCTTGCTCCTCGAAGGCGGTGAGATCGGCCGCCTCGTACACGCTCCCGCCAGGCACGACGTAACGCACCTGTCGCAACGCAACGTTGACGTTGACACTGCCTGATGCAGCGGGCTTGACCGCGAACAGGGCCTTCTTCTTGCCGACCTTTTCCATAACCAGGCCTAGGGTCGGCGCGCGCCCCTTGACGTCCGCCTCGAACACCACCACGGAGCCCGGGCGCACCAGATCTTCGGGGCTGCTAGAGGCTGACATGCTCGCGAGTGCCGTCCCCGAGGATCGCGCGGTCCTCACTGCTCGAGGCAGAAGAAGCCGCCGAGGCGACGGCAACAGCAGTACAGCTGCTGTGTTGCATTGCTGCTGCGCACGGGCCCAGCCGTGGGCTGCATTATGAAGCCTGTTGAGGACGCAGTTGTTGCGACCTTCCGGATGTCGAAGGTTGGAGTGCGCACTGAAGTGGCCGCTATTAGGCGCGTGCCTCATGATGTCTCCATGGTGAGACGCCCAGTGAGACTGCAACATGAACGCGTTCGCGAGGCCACCACCAGGAGCTGTTGATAGCTCTCCCCCAAAGGCCACGAAGGCCGAAGCCAAGGCCGCAACCGGGGCGTATGCTGGAGCCATGGATTGGGTGTGCGGTGTGTCGCACCTCACACCTCCCTCTCTCTGGCTAGGTTACCTCACAGCGGTTGACGAGTTGACAGTTCAAAGGTTTCCATTGATTAAGAGGCTGTTCGTCAACAGGGCCAGCAAAACTCGAGTTTGAGCCCAAAACGCTGCTCGCGCTCCAGCATGCCAGACCAGTGCTGGCAGCCAGTGGCACCTTCGCCTAGCCTGAGCTGAGCTGACCTCTAAGAATCCCTCACCGGCCACGACCATGCAACCTGCTCAATATTGGAAACCCGGAGAGGAGAAGCCGCGAGCCGGGGAGGACAAAAGTATGCCAGCTAGAAAAAGCAAGGACCATCATCCCCTCGACAGCAGCGATGCCAGCGGCGGCCGAAGCCACCGCACAAGCACAGATGGGGCCATGAGACACGGCAAAACGGGTGCTGGGGACTCTACAAGACGGCGCCACAGCGGTGGTGGTAGCGATCCAAATAAGACCGGGAAAAAGCCGAAGAAGGGGGGCAAGTACAGCAGCAGTGGTAATGTGGAGGGGTCGCCCGCTTCCTCTGGTGGCCAGCCTGCGGTCGCAGCTGGCCCTTCCCAGGGGCTGCTCGCCATGAAGGTGGGACAGCAGTAAGAGCAACCCATTTGATGACTTTGTCCGTCGCATATACCGGGTAGTACCCACAGCAGTTCGCATGCTGAGCCGAGAGCTGCAGCAGCAGTCCTATAAAAGCTATGCTTGCGCGACCATCGGATGCCACATACCTGGTATGTACTTCGCCACAAAGCATGATGCCTCTGAACGAACAGACTGAGCAGTACGACAGCACCGCGGCGGCAGCGCGGCAGCAATAGACTCCGTAACAGCCAGCAGTGGGAGGACACGAGGACACACAAGTTCAGGTCACAGCATGCTGTTGAGTATCCAGCTCCGAGCTCCGAGCACAACAGCAGTAGTTACACGCGTGCCTGTGTGCATTCGTTACGGCGTTATTAGGACGCTTATATGACGAGGACTGCTGTACACGAGCAGGGGGTTTTGTGCAAAAAGCAGTGCTGCTGCTGTTGAAGTGCAGGCGGTGGTGAGCACCAGCCAGGGGAAGCTTCGGTTAGGCCATACTGGTACCCTTCAAGACGTGCTACTCGTGCACAACCTAAGGTTTCGTGGCGAGGTTACAACGTGAGAGGGAGAGATTGTTGACGTCTTTTGCCGCTTCCCATGCTCCTACAGTACATACCGCACCATGACATTCTGCATATTCTGAACATTCCGCATATTCTGGCCTACCAGGTACTGGTGTATATTTCCCTGGTGATTGTCCTGACGTACTATTATCAGTACCGGCCCACCGTCCCAGCCCATCATCCAGCGACCATTACCTACCACCTGCCAGTATACCTGATACCATACGAAGTACAAGTCGTTAATCTGAAACCAGAAAAGAGGGGGCGCCAGCAGGGCGGGCCCCTATTCGGGAAAGCCTCATTTTTTGTACTTATGGAAAGAGAGGGAGAGTCGCGCTTCCTGGGCGACATTGCGACTGCTGAACAGTCTAGCACGCTAAAGTTAGAGAGTTTGGAAACAGCGGAGGTGATGTCAGACTCAGCGACCGCCCCGGGCGCTACCCCGCTGCCCCCCGGCTGGGTGCAGAAGTGCACGAAGGCGGGCATGCACCGCCAACTGGGGTGCCCGTACTCTCTGCGACGAGGTGCCGCGTTGATTGCCAGGAATCAACGCGGGAGAGACAATCAGCGCGGGAATACGAGGTAGTGACCCTGGGTGAGAGTCTCCGGCTGGTCGCGGCAGAGAGGCCTCATCGAACCCAAACTTCTGGGTGTACCACGAACTAAGCCTAGACGCAGTGTTACAACGGTAAATCTCAGTCTCACAACTGTCTCGGGCGCTGCAGGGTCGTTATTTAATGAGAGCTCTGTTTGCAGCAACAGCGGTATACACCAGGTATGTGTACCATACGAATATTTACACTCATGGCAAGCACGCGCGTTTTGCACCCCTGCCGCCGTCGCCGCCGCCGTCGCCACCGCCGTCGCCACCGCCGTCGCCACCACCACTACCGCCACCACCGCCACCGCCGCTATTTGCAGTTCATGCAGCGCAAGGCGAAGATCGACGAGGTCCAGCAGAAGCAGCAGGAGAGGCGGGAGGCGTTACAACGGGAGTTCACTTCCTCGTACTCGAAACGTCTCAAGGCGGGAAAGGCGAACGTGCAAGATCGGTGCGTTTTGTATCCCTCTCGCGCAGTGCCGTTCCTTGACCATTTTTGTTGGTGCCATTTGTTCGTTATTTTTCTTCGCGTTCTAAAAAATGGTCGTTATCTCATCCCTCTAAGTAGCTTGCCCTCGAAGCGTGCGTGCGATTGTGAAGGGGTGCTACGTAAGAACGTTTTCTTTTTTGGTCGTCGAGGACGCAAATGCTCGTAATAGTTAACGTACTACTGTACGTACGCCGTCCGGCCGTCCACCAGCGCACACAGTTGATGACAGTTAGGGTCGTCTTTTTAACGATAATGATATCAATGATTTTGCAAGTAATCTGCCAAATTTGCGAAATTTGTGGAAATTTTGCCAATTTACCAATTGGCAAAATAAAGGCCCAACCATTTGTTTTGGGTATTCCCCCAACCCTTGTTCGTTGGCAAGTTTACGGAAATTCGGAATTTGCTAATTTGGCACAAAAGAGGCCCAACCATTTTTTGGGGTGTTTCCTCAACCCTTCGTTGGCAAGTTTGTGGAAATTTGGACGTGCCTGTTTTTTAGCAGGAATTCGAGTTATTAAGTGGTTGCCAGTTTTTGCCAATTTGGGCAAGGTTTCACTGCTGTATCGGTTAGAACGACTATTAACCAATACCCACCGGCGCGCGTTCCTAGGGAGAGGGAGGCATGCCTTTTCCTACGGACAACCGTCCTTGTCTCTGCACCATTGTGGATATTGCCCCGGAGCTCACGACCGACGTGCTTTTTCCTCGTTCCCCCCGTTGCTCCTTACCCGTGTGCCCACGCCGCCGAACTTAATCCAGACTTGTCTGTCAATTAGACGAACTAAACCCAGCTCTCGTGGTTGTCGGGAGGAGGTCATTTGGGGGTTTCAATCCCGTCGCGGAGGCGGCGTACGAAGCGTGCATTAAAGACATAGCGGCGGGGGAGCGTTTAGTGGGGTCGAGGAGGAGGGGCGATGATGATGGAGGCATATCAGACACGGAGATGGCCGAGAGGTAAGTGTGTGTACACACCGCCTCCGATGTCGGTCGAAAACCCGACCATGCTGCTGCTCGCTGTTGATTACTCCATGTTGTTGCTTATTCCTTATGATAGGACGGCGTGTTGACCCTTCTGGGGCTTCGAAGATGAGAGCGTGTAATCCCGACACGAAGGAGTCTGCTCGCCCGGGCCTGGAAACCACCTTTGCTTGTTTCCGTCCGTTGATTTCTGCGTTGCACGTCACTCGACATGGTTGTTTTCGTCCGTTGATTTCTGCACGGCAGTCACATCACCGTCGTTGTAGCTTCTTGGGTACATCGTGGGTCCTGGTCGCTATGCAGTCGCTTTCGATGAAATCGCATTCACCCGTCGTTGTTTAGGCCGTTCAATATGGATGGCTTCAACACCTTTTGGGGCTTAGCTTGACCCCTCTAGGACTGCAGTCCCGTTGTGAGAACAAAACACTTGGAATAAGTGTCGGGTTTACGTACATGTAAAGTGCTGTACCACAAGGGTGAAGGCGAAAGAGGGACGAAAAGGCCTTTAAAAAGGCCGGTTCCAGCATCCGCCACACGTCTTGCGACCCATTTTTGCTGCCGAGTTTTCGAGAATGGTCCCCACTTGCTGTATTAGTACCGGCAACTAGACTGCACAAAAAGCACGATAGTGTGAGAAACTTCAAATCGTTCACCTTGTCAATCGAAAGTGAGAAAACTTGACGAACCACCAGGTGTTGGTAGACGCGTGCAACTAACTCCCTGGTACAAGGGTACGTGGCACTTTTTTTGGCGGGAAAAAAATATTGCCGTCTGTCGGGGGGACTCCTGAACTAAGGAGCTACCTGGTTCCCACTATCGTTGGCACCCCATCTATCACTTGATTACAGCGTGGGCCCGCCAACAAGAAGCCCTATAATCTGAGCAAGCGTTAGAATCTCATTGCGAAGCCATCCTGAGGTTTGACTATTGTATAGGATTTAGTATAGCGCTCGCCGCTGAGCACATGTTCTTAGTCCATTTTTTGTATCGTCCCTCAAACGGTGAGCCTGGTGTTCTTATCAGACTCTTTCTTATTGGTCGGGCCATACGGCTGGATAGCATTCGTTGTATACCGTACAACACTATCACACTAGGGTGATAGGATAACACACCCCCTCGGACGATTTTTCAAAGCTGATGGGTTTCTCGACAACGAGGAGGGCGTACTGAATACGACGAGCGATGCGCCTATATATACAACCTTCCTCGACGAAATTTCTCCAGAAGCCACCATTTTTGTTGTGTGTGCCCCCCCCCATGTTTTGGAGGAAGCAGGGTCTGAAAATTCGTTCCAGGGGGTGTGTTGTATTAGCACCCAGTGTGATAGGGATTACCTATGCTCAGCTACGCATGGTGGTTTACCCACTCTAAGGCCGTCCGGTTGAAGACTTTTCGGGTGGATGAATAATACCGGGTAAATCGGCTTTTCACCATTAAAGAAAACTACCAGGTACGTGGAATTAGTACGGAGTCTTTTTTCAGTACACGTATCATCGTTATCTCTTGACTCCCTCATACTAAATATCTCAATCGTTGTATATGAACTGACTACCTGGTACGATATATATGCCTGTTCCCTGCACTGTCACGACGCTTCACTTGTTTTTAATATTAAGTATTAATAGTAAAAGGTAAGACCATATTAGAGATGAGACCACCTGAATTACCCACCTCGAGGTGGTCTTAAAGTGGGTACAGCAAGTGCCGGTGTATATGGGCCAGACAACAATACCGCCACTACTATAGCGGCAACAGGCACTATTAAATACTACTCCGCGCACCAACACACTGACTGGTGAATCCGATTAGTGCCCAGTGATTCGACAGGCGTTATACGTGGCGAGCAACCGGTGCTATGGAGGGACCAACACCGTGTACGTATACACTGTTGTATCACGTATTGGCGAAAAAGGCATGCCCTATCGTTGGAATACCGTGACGTAGTTACAATGTTTTCTGTGACGAGCATGAAGGCCACACGGGATACGCGGGTATGGTTCATTTTAATTTTTTCTCAAAATTTAGTTGTTGGGTGAGGTGTACAAATAGTATAGATGTATTAATAGTATTAACTCCTCAATAAGTGAGGACCCTCCGAAGGGCAAAAAAAGTGTGGGTGCAACGCTGCCGTATCATACACCTGACCATCGCAAATACTTCACCGGGTTAAGGGTCGATCTTAACGAGAGTGTTTTTCAGTTTTTTTTCAGCGTTTTCCCGAAGTTTCGGTATTTTCCTACCCTAAGACCTATGCCAATGGTACAGCGAAGTTGCAATAAAAAGTTTGAATTTCAAAGATACCCGCCAAAGTTTTTCAGAACACGCTTCCTATGGGCCACCTAAAAAAAAAAAAAAGTTCCTAACTTTTGGAAAAGCCCGAAAAAAGCAAATCTGGGGCCGATGTTGGGCCAACATCGGCTTGAGAAAAACTCAGGCCGATCTTTGGTTCGAAGCGGCGAGATTCCGAGTCCTCGACAGACATCGATCAACAAAACCAACGATTGCGTCATTAATTCTGAACGGAGTGCGCTCGTTAGGGGCTCCGACCCACCCTAGGGTCACCGTCTTCACACCATGGCCGGTGTCATGTGGCGGGAGCTGACCAGGCGTGTGGCAAAAAACATTTGGCCGCTGGTTTGCACAAAACAGAAGACAAAACTTCTCCATCCGTCTCGAATGGCAAAAAACAGACTTTTTTTCAGGTTTGGGAGGATACCGTAGGACGCCGCCGGCAAGCTCTCGCCCCCTAGACCATGGATCCGCCTGATATCTTCGAGGCCGTCATCTATACTCGTTGGGCTTGCCAGATACCGAGTGGGTTGGCCGTGGGCTGAGTCTATGTCGAGATCGAGCGTCGATCGTCGTACGAGCTGGTTTCGATCACCGTGTTGACAATTTGCGACCAAAAAAACACAAATTGCGCCGCCTGCAGCCGTTGGGGAAAAAAAAATAAGAAATAAAACATTTTTCTCTTTTTTTCCCACAGCGGCGGTACGACAAAAATTTCGGTTGTTTTTTTAAAGCCATATATTTGAAAAAAACTTTTGAACTTCGCGTTTCCATTGGCATAGGTCTAATAAGCGTATCTCTTTCTCAAAATCGTTTTTTTTGGGAGGTGAGGTTTATGCATATATATACTGGTATATTATATGTATATGTAAGTCCTCAACCTCTTTAGGCCTTGAAGACTATACTCCCTTTGTGGGAACAAAACACTTGAAATTTGAGTCGAATTTAGGATTCTGCACGGCGCAGCACCAAAAGGATTGGCCCTTTTTAGACCCGCAGTCCCGTTTGAGGGACAAATCACTCATATTCCGAATAGTTTGTCCCTAAAACGGGACTGCAGTGTACCAAAAGGGTTAAGTTAGCTGCCTCATCAAATATACCCAGTATATAAGGTGCTATATACATACCCTTTCCCGTACTGCAGCAAGCGCCCGTCCGTACCTGGGTCTCTTGAGGGTCATCAATCATTTTGGGACCCAGCCAGGCACAGGATAGTGCCCAAAATAGAAAACTTGTGATCAGAACCAAGCATGGCGTGTAAAGATAGGGAGATACCAAGTACATGTTTTTTGGGCCTCATCGTGGGTTCTATTTTACCACTCTCCTGTCCCCAGATATAGGGTAGTTTCAATCATCTCTGAATAGAAGGTATTATGGTGGACCATAGTAGATAGGACCCAATATTAATATCGTTAGAAAAAATAGGGAAACATCATAGTTTTTTTTGTGTACCGTAGGCCCTACCGGTATTTACTATGGCCCCCCTTTATTGCTTGTTATCGATATTCATTGTGAATTAGTATGCATTACTACCAAATTCTGTATGCCCCTCCCGCAATAGCAGAGGTGGGATGCTTGCGGTATGGTATCGAAAACCAACGCGGCTTTAACCCGCACACCCGCGCACCCGCCCACAAAGACTTTCACGTACGGCACGCTCTTTAGTTCGGGTTAGGGTTAGCAAGGCACTCAGAAAACGACCTCCGCCCACAGACACCGCACGTACGACAAGCTCTTCCGTTTCGACGGCCTGGGCGTGCGTTAGCTAGGCACTTAGAAAACGACCCCGCCCACAGACACTACACATACCGCAGTCTGTTCTTTCTGGGCGTGCGTCAATTAAGGCACCTCAGCAAAGGGGTCAAACCGTTCTTTTCCTTGGGTCCGTGTTGACGGCTGCGTGCATTGCATGCACCCCACCCCCTTTCATTTCACGCCTCCTCCGCAGGCTTGGGAGGCATGTGCGCCACGCTCGACGATGACACGGCACCGGATGGATGCCTGGGATCACTTTTCTTGGGATCTGCTAGGCGGGGGCGCTACGCTTTTTGCTTGCACCTGGTGCATTGAGCCGGATGCTTGGAGGGTTTCTTGGGATGCACATGGTGGGCGCGCTTGCGCTTGCACCTCGTGCACTGAGCCGGGTGCTTGGAAGGCTCCTTGGGCTGTATACTTGTAGGGCGCGCTTGCGCTTGCACCTCGTGTACCGAGCCGGATGCTTGGAAGATTTCTCGGGCAAGACTTTGCGGTGGGCGCGCCGTGCTTGCACCTGGTACACTCGGGTACCCGCCAGGGCAGGCAGCTGTGCCAACGGATGCGTATATCCTGGCCAATCAACCAATCAAATGTCTCGAGCACAACGAGGACCACGGTGGTTACGGAACATGATACCAGTGCCAATTTTCCGGTCATGAAAAACCAAGTAATCTTGCTTCATCTTTATATGAGCCACGCTACCATGCTACCGTAGAAGGGGTTACTGTTGCACTTTTCGCCCCCAGCGTTTTTGACTGACGGGGGGCTCTTAGCCTATCAACACTCGACCAATATAGCGTAGAGGGGGGGGGAGGGGGGGGGCGTGCTCATTTGTTGCTTGCCAAAGCCATTTGACCATTGACCACGCACCCCTTTTGAGACTGGAGCACCGTTCCTACTCCTATTGATAGTGTACCGTAGAGGGGGGTATTTTTTCTTGTTGTGGGCCCCAACATGTTCTGACTGGCGGGGCACTTAACCTATCAAAACTCGACCATGCTACCGTCGACGGGAGCGGGGGTACTTTTGTAATTTTGACCCCCCAACATTTTCTGACAGACGGGGCTCTTGACCTATTAATACTCGACCATGCTCCCGTGGGGGGGGGGGTACTTGTGTACTCTTGGCCCCCAACATTTTCTGACTGGCGGGGCAATTAACCTATCAACACTCGACCATGCTACCGTCGACGGGAGAGGGGGTACTTTTGCAATTTTGACCCCCCAACATTTTCTGACAGACGGGGCTCTTGACCTATTAATACTCGACCATGCTCCCGTGGGGGGGGGGGTACTTGTGTACTCTTAGCCCCCAACATTTTCTGACTGGCGGGGCTTTTAACCTATCGATACTCGACTGAGGAACTGCGCCAATATATTTTCAGTCCCATTTTGCAAATGTATCAATCTCTTCGCGACCAGTCGATAACGTTAGATTTTCGATGTGTTTATTTTGTGTTGGGGGGGGGTATCACACTCGTTGTGGCGACTTCTGAAAAACCCTCCGCATACGTGCAGCAGTAACTCTTCGTATCTTACCACAGGCAGGAGAGGGTGTTTCGAGATTGGTAGATTGGTTAGGTTCCATCGTCAGAACTCATGGACCTCCCAAAGTGAGTTGATTTGCTAGCCACTGCTTGTCGTAACTGATGGAACTCCCAAAACAAGGTAATTTGCCAACGACTTTCCAGAACGCGTGGAACTCCCGAACAGCTTGATTGCCAGCTACTGGCTGGTAGGTAGCGGTAGGAGCTGCACTGCTGTTTGTCAAACGGACGAGTGTTTTGTCTTGTTGCTTTTTTTTTTCTGCTTTTTTTTTTCGCCTGTCCTCGACATTGTGCAGGCAGCATGAGCCTCACCGTTGACCACTCATAAACGTTGCCCTTCGAAAGAAAAAAACCGAAGGGAAATCATGACAGCGAGGAAAACCTACTGTTAATATTATGCGCGTACAGTAGCGTTACTGCGTTTGCCACCCGACGATGTTCGAAGGGGAAAAGGCCGAATCTGCTCGCGATAAAAATGGAAGGCACGAACCGTAATGGGGAGGGAGGATTAGAGCCTTCACGGGGACCCCGGATCTGAGCTGCTACGCTACGTGCCATTACGGGGGACCATAGTAAATAGGACCAAATATCGCTAGTAAAAATAGGCAAATGTATAGTTTTTTGCGTGTACCGTAGGTCCTATTTACTGTGGTCCCCCGTAATAGCATGGAGAGAGAAAAGAAGGGCGGAGATACTATTCATGAACGGGATGGAAAAGGAAGAGAGAAAAATGTGCAGCGCGGCCTTCAAGTTTGATCACCCATAAGCATTCCCCGGAAAAAATGTCTTCCTGCTGTTGTTATTGGTATTTTATTGATGTACGAGTGAAGCGAGTTGCCAATTTACATCACCAGCCTCCTCGCACAAGATAGGGCGCCCTTCTGGGATGCGTGAACCCGGAGATCTCAAGCCTCGCCGGAGAAGATTCGAACCGAACCGTCCGGCAACCCCCCCCCCCCCCCCAGGTAAACAAACGTTTGTTTCGTTCGTTGTTTTTATTTTCTTGAGGATATAGTTGGCATATAGGGGGCTTCTTTTCAGACGCGTGAAGCCCGAGGTCCGAACCGTCCGACCGATAGTCTCCGAAACGCAAATACCAGGTATTCGTTTTCTTCAGGGTTTTTTGTTGCCCAAGAAACTACTTAGTGCCTTCCACCAGAGCACTATTTTAAAGATGGCGACAGTTGCTGTTTTGAAAAGGCCCACCAGTAAGGCCCGCCGGCGCGAGTTCTTATCAACAGCAAGGGCGATGTGTGACCCAAGGGATACGTACCTTGTCTTTCATGTGTTTTTACGAACGGGGGTAACTTATGTCACCCTGTTAGGGTGCGAAAGGGGCGAGACTTGTGCCACTCTGCTTGGCTGCTGCGCGGTGTGTTCGTTGATATTATGCCGAGAAGTTGACAGGGCGATCGTATGATACAGCAGCAGTAGCAAGGAGTGCACCGGTATACCGGTGCGACTTTAATACGGACAGAACCACCTCTACTCTGCACCTCTCTCCCGCAGTTCTATTAGCCAGTAACGAACACAGCCAACTTGGAGAAATACTAAATGTATCCTCCAAACACTAATAATCCAGCCCAAAAATTGCGGTAAGAGTTCCAAAACTTTCGTGTAAAGCGACGCAATTCGAAGCGAATCGACGAGCGAAGAAAGGCCTGAAGTCTTCTCGCCAGAATAATGCAAGGCACGAACGGTAGGGGACAGGGGGGGGGGGAGCCTGCTATGTGGCCCCGGATCTGAGTTACGACTATTAATCCTACCTGGAGGGAGAGACGAGAAGGGCAAGTAAAACAAGAAACGGGAAGAAAACAAAAAAAATGCATGAATGAGTACCCCTCCCCCCCCCTTCTCCGCCCCCTATCATGGTGTGGCTTCCATAGCACTTCTTGTTTGCGCAGAGCGTTCTCGAATGCGAATCGGGGTTTCACAGACGAGTTATCGTGTAAACGTGGGTCGGGTTTTCGCAAACAAACCTTCTTCGGAGTCAAATTTCGGGGGAGATATTGAGCGCCTTATGTGAGGCGCTCCAGAAAACAATATAAGACGCCACCCCTATGCCGTGGCATTGCTCAGACCGGGTTTTCTACATGCGATAGTGGCCACCTATACAGCCCTGCCCTCCAAGGCAAGAAGACCACGGGCAACTATCTCCTCTGATATCATGCCTGGCCGTAGAGTCGTATGACCATAGACCCTCGTATCTCTGCAATGCCCGGACGGAGCACGTCGGGTTTTCACCGACCAGGCAGACATTGCTAGCGCCCAGCGCGAAGCGCCGTGAGGTGTTGGACGAGTCGCATTAATGGCGGGCTGCATCCTACTAAGGACCGCTTTTGAGGCGGATTTTCTTGCATGTGGATGACAGCGTCGATGAACGATTTACGGAAGGATATTCGGTTTATAATATTCGGTTTATAATATTCGGTTTATATTGGAATGGTATCTACGCTATATTGTCGGAAGGCAAGCACAATAATAATTGTTTTATTTTCTGGTGTGGCCACGTCCGGAGACAGCGATGAGTACACTGTACAGAAAAGTACAGTATACTATGCCTTACCGTATACACACTACGTACACGATACGATCTTCCCTCTCAGGCGGGAGGAGAGTACCCTCCTTTCTTGCTTGCCCTAGTCATTCGACCATTTACCACACACCCCTTTCGAGACGGAGCGCCGTTCCTACTCATCTGGTAGAGGCACCTCCAACGTTTGGGCGCTCATTACGTATTTCCACATATCACATAAAAAAACAATGCCTACCTTATCTCCTCCCTGTTTTGTCCTTTGTGGCCATCATCTACGTATCTCCTGGGATATATAGCGATCGTATTTTCGCTGTATTGGCGAGAGTTGCAAATATCCTTCTGGGCGAGTTCCTGGCGAAAGCTATGCTGTCTACTGAGTTTGCTAGACTTCTCTACATACCGCATGATAGGGGGGGGGGGGGGGGGGGGGGCGTACTCATTAGTTGCTTGCCTTAGTCATTTGATCATTGACCACGCATCCCTTTGAAGACGGAGAGCACCGTTCCTACTCCTACTGGAGACACCTTCAACATTTGGGCGCTCAGCACGTTGTTTCCATATACTACATAACACGTTTATTAATAGCTAATAGTATCCCCTTCCTGTTCACTGCCAGCGGCCACCATCTATCTTCTCCATAAGGGAGGGGGGGAGGTGTACTCGATATAATGCATGACCGTAGTCGTATGACCATAATATCACATGATTGGGGGGGGGGATTTTTTGGGTCCCAAGGTTTCTGGCTTTGACGGGGGCTCCTCAGCCGATGGGCTACCCTAGCTATTTGCAAACCGGTTTGTCTGTGGTGCATTTTTCGAGTAAGCCTAATAGCCATCATTGACACAAATATAGCGGGGGGAGGGGGGGGGTGCTTGATATCATAGATAGGGGGAGGGACGGACAATCGTTTCGACCTGACGGGGGCTCCTCAGCTGATGAGGTATTCCCAAACTATTTGCAAACCCGTTCGTTTTGTGATGCAACGATATCGGAGGGATTGAGCACTACAATACGAGCAAGCCAACTGGCGTTAGTGCCACGTCGACCCGTACATATATCCGGCCGACCTGTCTATCCCGCCGCTCGTTTTGCACCTATACGTACAATACTAAATGACATCTAGCTTTCAATAGGCCGTGGGATAGCTCGTCGGGTATATTTCAGCGTACGCTTTGGCCGGTAATACAAGGACTGCTTGATGTTTAGAACAGACGTCAATTGATTATTATGTTCCCGGACAGATTGGTGCTCAATGTTTCCCACAAGTCAGGCGACGTATAAGTTCTCGTATGATGGCGCCCCCCAAGTTACGTATGTAGGAGCTTAATGAACTTTAGGTGCATACCCCTGACGTACCGTGCGACTACACGTACCAAGCTCTTCTTACAAAGAAGTGAAGAACCTCCTGAGGAAACGTATACCGTTGGTTGGTACTATACCCTCTCTGCTGTCCGCCTTAGCGTTATTAGTAGTAGTAGCATGTTGACTCTTGGATCGATGCAGTACAGTATTGATATTATAGTTGAAAACAATACATGTGGGGGTGGAGGATTGGTAGCGAGGGGTAGAGTAAACGAGGGTTCGGCGAGGGAGCAAGCCGCGTGTGCTTCGTCAGGGGTAAGTACTATACACAGAGTAGTTTTTTGCAGTGCATATCGAAGGTGGGATGCTTCTAGAAGCACGGCAGCGCCAAAGCAGTGCTATTTACCATAGAACTCTGCTGGTAAATATGGCCTGCATCCAGGCCACAGGGAGGGTGAGTAAAAGGAAAAGCAGGCAGCACCGGGGCCGCCCACACGTGCCCCCCCCCCCCCCCGCCTGTAGCACAGGTCTGTCCCAACGCCGAGTGGCAGGGCGGGGAGGACGTGGTGCAGTCGATGTGATATATGGTCATGTTGGCACTTTGGCATACATCAAAATCATATATCCATTCAATCAGTATCAAGATGAGTATTTATGTATGTGAGTCAGTGTGAATACACAGCGGTAGGAACCTTGACGAGGAGTTCGATAAAAGAGGGTTTCCCAAGGGGGGGAAGGTACCAATATGAGCCTTTAAGAAGGGAAAACGGGATACCTGGTATATCCGTTGCTTCGGAGTGATAGAAAAGGAGCCACTACTGCGGTGTTGCGAAATATTCGGTTCAAGTCGGAATGGGCCATGTATATATACGATACATTGTCGGAGGGCAAAAACTATAATAAACTCACACCATTTCACAAAGGAACAGATAACAACTTGTTTTCACCAATATCGTGTTCCAAAGGAAAGAAAGAGTGCTTACTCGTCATCTCGTCGATCCACTACTGTAGCAAGCAAGTGTTTTTCTTTCACCATTTTCGTGCTCGAAAGATAAGACAGGGTGCTTGCTTGTGCTTACGTACTCGTCATCTGGTTGGTCCATCGGCAAGCAAACAAGTGTTTCCCTTTCATCAATTTCGCTTTCCAAAGAGAGAACAAAGAGTGCTCACTCGTCTTCTCATTGGCCCATTAGCAGACAAGTCAGTGCTCCTCTTCTTCCATCTCCCGCGGTGTGCAGGAGGTTGCGGTGGGTCTGCGTCATAAGGCGCCGGTACCGTAATGCCTCGTGCACACGCCCGGTAATTACAAAGCTCTTGCGTTACCACGGGAGGACGTATCTAGCAACGATTGGAGTAACGGATGTGCACAGGATATTCATCTATCCCATGTGACACTTTTATGGGCGCGGCCGGTCTGCGTCATATGAGGTCGCGAAACAGAAGCTCGAACACAACACCGGGCACTTGCATACAGAAGTACTGTAGCTCTCAAAATAGCCACGTTGCGCGATCACGGCAATGTGCTCACGACTGCGTTGTTTCATCGCGCGAACAACGTCAGCCCCAAGACATTGCGCAAGATATATGTACGCACGTCGTTGTTGTTTTTTGTTTTTTCGTACGTACAGTTCACATGGTATGAACTCGAGATGCCATAAGTATTATCTAAATATTCGCCAGAATGTATGCCATACCGCAAGCCTCGGACAAATAATCCATTCCCACTTGATTATCTGCTGTACATCTCTCAGGGCAGACATACGTAGTCCTGGTGCCTAAATTTTTAGCTAATGTTACCGGGTGGAACCCGGATATTCGGCATGATGTACACTGTCACATATTTCCTGCTGGGTCGGATCTGTGCTCAGTATTGTTATCGTACAGATCCTACGCAACCTCTCACAACGGCAGGAAGGTGGAGAACTAGAGGATCTACGGTAGTACAGTAGATAATAATGATCTGTCCGCGAGGTGTGCAAACACAGGGCGTGAACAACAGACGCCCTCGACGCGTGCTGCGTTGTAGTAGTAGGCGTAGCACGAAATTCTTATGAGGCTCCTCCGCGCTGGAGGAGCTGTGTACACTTCGAAGTTTGCGTCGCCCAACACGGCGGCGTATGAGAAGAAACAAAAATTGGACGCGTTCGATGACGATAGAGGTACCTACCTGTCGATGGGATCACTCGTCGGGTTGGGTGTTTTCATTATTTCTTCTTTCAACATTTTTTTAGGGTGTGATGAAGAGTTCCTCCAGCGAGGAACCTCGGGAAATTCCCAAAGAAAAAATTCAGGCGCACGTGGCAGCACGCGTCTATGCTACAAAACAACCCGGATACACGTTCCCGCGGGACGCATGCTACAGGAGGAGTAGAGGCGCACCTGAAAAGTTATGATAAGTCTCTGAGGTTCCTCACTTCTTGGGGACGGTTACGTTTATAGTCACCCCAAAACGATTTTTTAAAAAGAAAAGGTGTAAGACGATGAGCAGTCCCATGGCCTCGTACATACAGCAGTAGTAGTAGGTCTACATCGTATTCCCAGCGACACTGGGTATGTAGTCCCTCCGTGCGTAGTCGGTGCAGTTTTCTCTGTAGTCGGTTGAGAAGCCCACCAGACGGACATGTTTCGGCCCAAACAGTGACGCCTCTACCATAGTGTGCACCATCTGAGCAGTGTATACGTGTGTAACGAATAATAGTTGTACTCCATTTGCCATCTATCTGACGACGTGTACGTTGCGCTTGTTCCAATCGCACTGCTGTCCACGCGTTGAGAGGAATCCACAGTAGTAGAGTCCCATTGATTTCAACCAGACATGGATGATGCCACCGATCAGACCTGATCGCTTGACGAAAATAGACCAGTAGCGTAGGCCTCCTCAAGAATATTTATGCTGACTCCTGCTAAGCGACGACTCACCAATCAAAGCTGGAAGGGTGGCGTTCACTTGTTTGTGTGCTCTACCACGCAAATATAACCAGGCGACGAAAAATACCAAAACTGTGTTCTCCCTCATGAAAAACTCGGCACACTCATTACACACCGGCCGATTACATCTCCGAGGAATAAATTCTCACACTCGATGCCTTCCCCACCGTAGCATCTCTCCAATCCTTTAACACCATTCTTCCGTCCAACTCATACAATTCCCTTCTCAGCGTCTGTGTGCTAATCCCACGCCATGACCAGCGGACCCCCTTCTCTCCCCTGCTTCTTTCGATCACTCGAAGGTCCCGTGACGCAAACTCGTTTTGGTGGTGTACTCGACGTGAGATGGCGGCCTTAGGGGTCAGTGAGATGGAGTAAAAGACGTTCCGTGCAGGTCCTTTTCTTGACCACGGACCCCCATTTCTTCCGGCGATCACGTTCGTCACTACAACAGTAGCTGGTCGATAGACTCGCTGCCTTCTCTTCCAAGACGCCCACATGTTTCCATCCATCGCAATGGCAACTGGTTGATGGCTGCGCTTCGGCGCCCCAGAAATGGATGTGGCTGATCCATCTTGGTCAGCACTTTCGGCGCTCAGGTGAACCTCCGCTTGGGGGTCTGCGTAGGTGACATCGATGAGTGTGCTTTCGTGTTGGAAATCCGATGCCGTCGCGTCTCGGAGGCCGCCCCTCTCTATAACTGCGTCCTTACGAAGGCCCCTGTGGGCGTCAAAGGGCGCACCGCTTTTCACTTGGTGGTGGGCGGACACCCCCTTCAGGAAGTGGGAGGTCGCGTGGGCCAACAGCTGGTGTTGGTTTATCTGCGCGCCTGCGCGGTGACACAAACACGCATGTCGCGTGTTGTCGCCCGCTGCACCACAGGCGGGACGCGCCGCCGCTAGGTGCTCCTCGATTCCTAGATATCGCAAACCTGCGTGCAGGAACTCCAGAGCTGGTATGACGCGCGAAGCGTCCACCGGCTTCGCTCGTAACCACGCGGCAGCTCCTGCTCCTGACTGGCTCTATTGCCTGGCCTAAGCGCAATCTCTGGTCTAGCTTTCCCTGAAAGGGTTTATAGCGTTTCCTTGTTGTATCTCACGGGGGCATTTGAGCTTAGTCCGTCTGGAAGAACACTGAGGCGGGCCTGTCACCATACCACGTAGCGACGAGCCCCGTATAAGCGCTGGCGTGCAAGATGCTACCTGTTCAAGCGTGCGCTTCTGCAGGACCGAATTGAACGGGTTAGACGCGTCCGTTTCGATGATCCAATTGCCTGTCTCATGGTGTATTCAAGCGCGTAACGCTGAATGCTCCACCTCTCTAGACACCCCAACCCCGTCCTGCCTTGCTTCGAGATTGACCTCCTCCATACGCGGTCTCTATTTTCTTACAATCCCTGCGGCCGCGAGGCATCTTCACATTATCCCCATACGAACCTGGCAGCATATCTCCCCCAGGGCCATGACGTTTGACTGCAGGAAGAGCTCCCAAAAATCCGGCGGAAAGGCGTCAGGTTTATCCACAACCCTCCCCCAGAAGACTTCGATGCCGGCGCCGCAGTGTGCCTGACCGAAGTGTATCCTGCTGATGGATTGTAGGTGCGAAGGACGCTAACCGTCACTCCCCGCTCCTGATAGTGCGCTGCGAGAGTAGATGGCCTCGAAAGCCATCTGAGGGATAAACTCTCCTTCCGGGCGCCAACTTGGGGCCAATCCCTTCCCCTGGTCGGTTACACTTGCCGCTCTAGCTGCCGGTGCTGCTTCCTGGACGGAGATATGGTCTTCTTCCGGAAATTTCGCTCTTCGCCGCGTATTGTTCATGTTTCCTCGTTGCCGAATGCCCGTGGTTCCGCGAGAAGACCGCGAGCAGCAACAGTGGTATTACCCCCTCTTGGTGCCGGCACGCTGACGTGATGTGGCCCTCCCGAACTTGCTCGCGTCCGTTGCTTCGCGGACTGGTCCTTAGAGGTGTCCTGCAATGCCTTCGATGCACTCTATAACACACGGGAGAATCGTGGTCAGGTGCCCGCCTTAGGCAGGCTTAAACCTCGCTGTCCGACTCATTGCGTCAGTCCTGGGAATGCCTCAAGGCTGGGAGGTTGTACCACTATGATCGCTTGAGCGCCGGCAAGCGCGAGTTCGGTGTGTTCAGGCTCCCGTTCGGCCGGTGCGCCCCCAAAAGCGTGGTTGACGAGATCGAACGAGTGGGGCGATGCTGTACGCTCAGCGTGGTTAGTTGCCATGGCTGCACTTTGGCGACGGTGGTGCACCGCACTTTAGAGGTCGTTCAAGGATACTCTGTCTAGCGGCTCTGCAGTGCCACCCGCAAACTCTCTTGGGTCCCAGGGGTAGTGAAGCCTTCTTCGCGACACCCCTCGTCGTGCTCTTCGAGGCCTCCCTTGTAGGGAAGCGGCCGCATTGTGAATACCGGGTCGGCCTGTACAGTGGTATCTAGGGCATCCCGTCTCCCAAGGCGTGCCCCTTTCACCAGCCCTCGCGGTGGAAAAGCGACGCCTGTGCTCCCCTTCGCGCCCCACCACTCCCAACTGCCACCCGCACGCATCTCGAGTGGATGGCGTGGTTTCCGTTCCGGCACGGTACGAGCCTTGCCACGCGGTGTCCGTGATTAACCGCTGCGGTGCTAACCGCGCACGTGATGCGTTCGTGGTTCCCGCCATGGGAAAAGCGCGCCGCCGCGCCCTTCCCCCCTGACTCTCTGCAGGCCGTCCACGTACCCTGCCCACGTGGAGGCTCCTTCTCCGACCGGTCAGGCCAGCTGCTTTCCCCAGCGGGAGTTCTCCCTCCGCGTCCTCGTCTCTGCGGGCCCCGGCTTCCGGTTGATAGGGATGGGGCGCTGCCCTTTGCCCCCGTGCTGCGTTCCCTGCTCCTGCCGTACCTCTGCCGGCGCTGGCAGCTCGTGGCCTTAGTCCTCGCCCAGGTGGCTTCCCTCGCCAGCCTTTCCAGTCACCCCCCCCCCCACCGCCGCTTTCCCGTCCGACGCAGACGTTATATTAATAGTTTCCGAAGGTGCCAAGGCGGTCCCTAGCCGTGCCAAGGTAACCCCAGTGCTCCGTATTAGGCAGCTGCATCTCCCCCACATCTCCGGTGGCTCCACCGCCCGTCCGTGCTCCCCCTTAGCGTACATAACATAAAAACAAGCATCAGCGAAGAGCACACATCGCCCGGCGCGGTCGTTTGCACCCTCCAAATCCATTACCTGGTACTCTTTAATCAGCAACACACGAACACTTGTAGTAAGTAGCCCCCCCCAGGGCCCCAACCGGGGGAAACAGGAAAACGCAGCCCCCCCCGTTTACGCAGAGGACACAACACAAGCCTAGACGCGCATAAGAGCACTTTGCTGCTGTATGTATGAATACTCGGTTGAATTAGTGATACTATTGGGGGGGAGTTTATACCTCGAACTCTACTCGCAGTGAGTGGTGGGGCGTGAGGACTCTGTGACGTCTCTTTGTGGGCATTTTTTACGAAAAACAATGCCTGTCGTATCCAGTACGATAGTATCCAGCACGATAGCATGGCATTGCATAGTCTACTCTGCTTCCCGTATAACAACGTACTGGGTGTGTGCCGTAGTTTTGTGACCACAAAGCTTGTATCTCTAGGATTGAAAAATCGGCACGGACACTGGTTGTGCTGGATGTCGACGGGTAGAAATAGTGGTTCAATGTGGAGAACACAAATACGATTCGCCAATATACCTGGTATTTTAGGAGTATCTCTCTGGTGCTACTACTGCTGCTCTCACCCTGCAGTACTGGTACCACTGGCACCTCTGGTACCTGCCTGCTTGGTCTTGTACGAGTAAACATCGTACGAGTAAACTCAATCAGACTCGATCATAAACGAGTTGAGCCAACGAATGATCTCACGAACGATACGCGATCATAATCATCAATGATATGGATGATGAGAAAGTGTATCAGAGAGATGATACTCGTGAAGAAAGTATATACCAGATATGCGCGAAAAAAAAACTGCCACGAAATAAATTGGTTGAATATTCGTAAATAAAGAAAGACACATCCACGCCGGTACGCCGGTAGCATGAGAGCACCCATCCATCCCATCCATCCCATCCATGGACAAAGCACATAAACCCTCTCCGCTCCTCCGCCCAGCTCGTTCGTCAAGATTTTATTTTACTGGTGCTATACGTATGGTATGCACGTACCATAGGCATATGCATACAACACGAGTAAGATACCAGGTGTGATATATGAGATTTAGTGAATTTGCCCTCGGGGATCTGGGAGCCTTTGGGTCTCTTCTGTGCACAAATGTCAAATGTCGCTTGACGGACGGCCGTCAAGGATATATTCGTTTTAAAATTGGTATAATACGTCTTTAGAGACCTTGACCGGTAAAAACTCGATCATCAGCCGTCAACATAATTTTTTCTGCCGGGTAATTCTCAATTTCATTTATAATGAATTTCTATTGGCCAGTGTTTGAATTCTAGATCACCCATTGGCTTGCGGAACATTCCATCTGGATTTTGATATTTTGAGCTTCTTTTTTCTTTTCGTGTTTCCGTAGATTACGTTGATCAGCCCAGCTCAGCCCAGTGGCCTCAGTATCATAAGCAAGCTTGGAGCCAAAGGCTCAAGTCGCTCAGCCCAGCCAAGCGCTGCACCTTATTCACGTCGTTCCCGCCTTGCAGTGTCGTGGTTGACTGACCCTCATGGCGATGGATGGAGCAAGGGAGAGCTTGGTATCCCTGTCAGGCAACGAGCGCGGAGGGGTGATTCAAGGGTTCACCCCAATCCACAGCCATGTCCAGCTCTATCTGGTCCAGATTATCCTCATTGTGGTCATGTGCTTCGTGCTGGGACAACTGGTCAAGAAGTGGCAGCAGCCGCGCGTTATCGCCGAGGTGGGTCGGTTAGGCCGGGCAGGATGCTATGCACAACTATGCACAGCCTGTAGGATTTAGCAAGCAAGATGTCGCGAGCGTTCCACTGCTGTGCGCAAGAGATGCATGCCCTACTGCCAGTAGATGCTATGATACCTGGTACCTCAAACTTTGTAGTCAGGCATTCCGTGTATACATGCAGGCAGCGTAGCACTACGTACTACGTACGGGTATATACAAGCAACTGCTGTAAACTGTAAACACTACCCGGTCTAGACGAACTGCTTGTGTGTGCTGAAAATTAGAGTGCAGCTTTACGTAATGTGTGCGTTCAAGTACCTGGTAAGTTGCGTTTAACGGTTCGATTTACGTACGATACGTACTCTCACCTGCTACAGACGTTTGGATAGATACGCGTACGTACTGCTGTATTCGATCTTAATGTAGGAGACCGAGACGTGCGCGAGATGCCCCTGAGCTTGACATTGGTCACGGAATCGCCCCGCTACGGCCGGCAGGGTAGTCCAGCAGTACTGGCCCTAAAATACGAAACCGGATAGTTGCCCACGGGCTGTATTTCTTATTTGAGAAAGAGTGTGTTCCACACTAAGTTCAGTATAACGGCTGATGAATTTCTTATTTCTCCGGCAGTCCAAAGGCTGAACTTCGTGTGGAGCTCGTTCTTACGAGGGGCAGGCATTGTATTTTCTTTCCAAGTGCATCTCTGATGCGCTTCGAGTGTTGGTCTATCCGTGGCAGCTCCAGCTTGCTTGCTGAGTTATCGCGTCGACCAGCGACAGCAAAGTATGAACAAAAGTAGTACCTGGCATTCGGCATCGTGCGATTTACGTATGATATTCGTTCGCTTCGTTTTTGAGATGTTCGAGAGCAAAAAAATGAAAGAAAAAAAAGTGTTCGAGACGGCTGCATCCCAAAGTTGCAGCAGGAGCAGAGGCAACAGAAGCAGCAGCAGCAGCAGCAGCAACAGTTCATCAGCTCTTTCGCAGTTGCACCCGACAACTGAGAGGCAAAGATAGGTCGTCGCCCGTTCAAGCTACCAGTATACATATAGCGCGAGCCTCGCTCTTGCTCTCTACTGCTGTATTTTGAACTGCGTTTTTTTTTTTCGGTGCTTCTCTTCTGCGGTACAACAGCAAGCGTGATAGTGGTGGTGTGCGTCCACCGCGCACGCAAAAATATTTGTCTGGGTGTGTCCATGATCAGACACACGTGAATTGTGAATGCCTCACTCCTTGTGGGGTTGCAAGGCCGATTTGCACTCCAAGATTAATTTCTCTACCTGGTATTTTTTTATCGCTGGGCTTTCAATCAGCTGCAATCAACAATCATCTCAGCGATTGGCGAAAAAGTATGAATGCTACCTGGTATGTACATACGTACCCGTACAGCAGTATCATACTGCTGTACGAGGTACCTGGTAGGAACAAGTACTGCTGTGTGCCTGTACCTGGTACGTGTTCGTATCATTTACCTGGTGCTGGTTTCTCGTACATACGTACAGATAGGAGTGTGCCCTTGGTATGCTCGTTCAGCAGTAGTCTATAATAATGTTTTTGCAATGCCATTGATATCGTCCGTTGTTGCCGTTGCTTCTGAGCAGCGTGTTGCTTTTCACTTTTGTGCGAGACCCAAATTCTCATTATGTGAGGCAGCTTGTGTCGCGTGTTGTGTTGTGTTGTGTTGTGTTGTGTTGTGTTGTGTTGTTTGTTCGCTTTGTGCTTGCTACGACCCAATGACAGCGAGATAACACCTCACCAAGACTTAGTGCCCGGAAGTCTCTTCTTACTGCGTTGCAATATATCTGCTGTGTCGTGGTTTGGTGACCAGAGCTGGAAGAATCGCCACGGACACTGGGTATGCTGGATGTCCACGGGTGGAAACAATGATTCATTAACCCATTTAGAACCGCAGTCCCGATTTGGGGACAAATTGCTTAGAATTCGAGTGCTTTGTCCCCAAAATGGGACTGCGGTTCTAAATGGGTTAATGAGCAGAACACAGGCACACTGCTGTTGTTTCTTCGCATGTTACTGATATCGTATACTACTGCGGTTGTACTATTCATATTAATAACAAAAGGTACAACAATGCTAACACACATAAATATATACTACTGTTAATACTGCTGTACTCTTTGGTCACAGCCCTTTGATACGTAGAAGAGAGAACGAGAAATCCGATTTCATCGCAATAAATAATCGAGGCAA
This sequence comes from Nereocystis luetkeana, assembly GCA_031213475.1. Lineage (NCBI taxonomy): Eukaryota > Phaeophyceae > Laminariales > Laminariaceae > Nereocystis > Nereocystis luetkeana. The sequence goes on along the minus strand of JARUPZ010000011.1, from coordinate 3,332,788 downwards.
GCAGATGAAACCTCGGGGGGAGTTCACCACTTTTTCGACTCTCAAGGTTGAGCGTCGCTACTACTCTGTGTACGAGCAAGCAGTGTACCAGGTACCAGGTATGATGTATTACACCACCCGTCTCTTAGATACCAAGAGGAAACCACCCCCGGTGATAAAAACCCCCAACTAAACTACAACAAAGGCAAGTTTATTATCGTGGTACGTTAGATACCACTCCCCTGGGCCGATACGCTTTCCAACCAACATAAAAATATCACCCCCCGGGCGGCCCCACACAAAAGTACTTGAAGTACCGATACCGAGTACCGATACCAATCGGCAGCGCACATCGTACAGAACGACGACAGCATCGAACAGGTGCAGGGCCCCTCCACAAGGGCGGCCCATGACCGTGGGCAGAACGCGGCTGTGGCCCCGGAGAAGCCAGCTGCCCCGAAACGGTCTGATGGCGCGTCTCTAGCCACGGGCGGGACCACGATCGCTTCGTGCTTCGTCCGCCCGCAAACCACCCCTGCTGCACCTGCACCTCAAATTCCGGCAGCAGTGCTCGACGAACCAGCCACGGCAACGCGTGCCACGCCAGCCACGACAGCAAGTCCTGCGCCAGCCATATATTGTCCGCGGTTCCCGCACAGCTCGTTGAGCCTCAAGCCCCGGGATCAACAGCGCCAGCCCCCCCCACCAGCAGCAGCAACACGCCCTTCGGCAGCAGCAGCGCCAGTCCCCCCCCTTTGCTATAACCCCCTTGAGGCCGGGGTGGGTGTGCCATGTGTGCCTAATATTACCTGTTTTCCCCCTATCACCCCCCCGCCGTTATCACCCCCCGGTGGTAAATGGCCCAAAAATCGAAGTAAAGATGTCCCATTATCACCGGGGTACGTTAAATACCGCTCCACCACGGGAAATCACCCCGGGTAATAAAAAAAGGAAAACACGTACGTACGTACTAGCTACCGAAATCAAATATCCCCCGGGGGGTTTCCTCAAGTTATTTACGGTACAACTGTGTCAGACGGTACTCAATCAACAGTTCGTTAACATTGGTCCCTCTTAGCTAGTCCCTCCTAGTGTTGGCTGCCGAACGATAGTCGAAGTCGACACGATGCCGGTGAAACGGCCGGAGGGAGAGAAAGACTAGAGAAGGAGGTCGAAGAGAATGAGGCAAAAAGCAAGAGAGCAATAAGGCCAAGCACAAGCACGAAAAACAAGAAAACGGAACATGAAAATACAACTATTAATAAAACGAAATACCTAGGGCTGGATCATGGTAGCTCCAGACAGTACATAGCTGCGTCAGATGCCAGTAGACTGGACCCAAACAGTGCACTGGTCACGGTGAAGCCGTGATTCCCCCCCCCCCCCCGCCGGGTGGTGAGGGGACCCTGCCGGAGGTCCGCCTTTACGCGATTCGGCTTCACTAGAGCTAGAAAAAAAGGCTTGAGTTACCGAGTTAATGTTCGCGGTTTCTTGGGCTCTCTATACTACGATGTCATCTCTTAAGCCTTGGTTTCTTCGTTTCCCGCTGTGCCTGCTTCAGCCGCTTCCGAAGCCTTCTTGATTGGGAGCCAGCACAACCTCTACATCAGCACCGGCAGCTGCAACGGGGCTCGATTCCGCTAAAGGTTAGGCTCCAGGGTCGCCGTCAGGATCCACATAGCCCAGCTGTCAGTGGTCGTCGCGGCTTCGTCCATCGCGCTCACCGTCTCTATCCCCCTTCCCCTGCTCTCTCGCTGTTGTGCGTGCCCTATTTGCTCTTCGCCGTACATTTCGATGGGTTTCCGCTACGTTATAAGGCGTTATTACAGTAGGTAAATAGTCAAAGTACTGGCAACCCTGGCACCTACTTCAGCCAGTGTAGTACTGCCAGTACATACCCGACCAAGACCCAGCCCTAGTAAGAATACCAAATACCAAACACCATATATATACTGGTCTATTGTATCACACGTGTAATACCATGCCAGTAGTGTTCATACGCAGCAGTGGCATTATATATATATGTTGTTGTTGTTGTTGTTGTTGTTGTTGTTGTTGTTGTTCTCCCATTAACTCATTGCCACAATGCAGTCCGTGGTCACAGGACAGGCTCCGATATCTCTGGAGTGGAACATGACCTCAGGCCAATGCCTCCGGAGGAAAAACATTAAATAAGCCGGAAAAGAAATAAGACACATACTGCGGAAATGTCTGTATCAAATCGTATACCTCAGATAAACAAACAAGAGAGTACGCAGACTTGCAGGCTCGCAAACAGCGCGGGAGGGTGTATGTAGCACCGAGCTAAACAAGACAGCATATATGTACGACGTATACCGGAAGGTTTACGCCTCTGCTGTGTCGTGCATGGTATTATACATATCCGGGGCAGCAACAGGACACATTCCAATTACGAGTATTTACACGTACAGTAGTAGTCGCACTGAAACCGTGCCACACTAATTGCCTTTCATTCCGTTTCTGTTTGTTTCGTCGACAGCGGCATCCGTAGCCCCCCCCCCCCCTCCCGCTCCACCCCCTTCCCACCACCCTTGGCGTCCTCTTACTGCGTGATTTAGCAGGCTCCTATTTCCCCCACCGATTCTTCGTAATACCATATCACCATGAAACGGTCCGCCGCCTCGACGACCCCCCGATACCACTTGTTCCCCTTCATAGCCGCTGTGGGCCACGACACCGTCTCTACTTCGAACAACGCAGGGCGGGGGTGTTTTTCATGGGTCCATCGATGGCTCGGAATACCTTGAGGCTTCCCAATAGGCATTGGACCCAGTTGTTTCCTGGGGGGCCTGTTTCTAGATTGACCCTACAAGCCATCAGTCAGAACGTCGCGCGGAGTATTTTGTAGCCGCTCATTGTTCATCCACTGCTGTATTATGAGGCCCCCGCAAAGAGGGGCCGCTGTTCTCGGTCTGTCGTCGAGCCGTACCCGAAGGGGCTTTGTCCGGCGAAATTCCGGCAAAAAATACAAATTGTCGACGACATGCTCGACCGGTGGATGTACCGTACACACTCCTCATATGATATGTACGCCCCTAGATTTTCGCACTCCAAGTTTCCAATCAGTTCTCGGCCGTAGCCGTCGCATGGTGGGGGTTCCATCACCAACAGTAGTGTTGGAGTAGGCGTTCGGATGGAGTTGAAGTTGGAGAATCAGTGTTGGGCCTCAGGGTAAGTGTTTTTTGGGGTATTGCCATTAGAGTCAATGTTTGGGCTCAGAGCCAATGGTTTTAGGGTGTACGATGAAGGTTAGGAGTTGAGGGTTAGGGTTCGAGTCGATGTTAGGCCTCAGGGTCAATGTGTTTTGTGATGATTTTGGATGAGAACTGGGGTTGGGCTCAGTTATTGTCTACATAGCTTTTCCCCCCCGAGTTAAGAGTCAATGGTAGGCCTTAAGGTCAATGGTTTCAGGGTTGAAGGTTGAGATGACAGTGGTGTACCTACTGTATGTTGAGAACACCCGGGTAAAGGTCATAGTGGAGACAATACCAGGTAAACCAGGCTTGTCACGAGAACAAAACTACTTGAAATGAGCATAGGACCCTTTTTTCAGTGGTAAAAGATAGGACCATGCTAGAGATAGTACCGCAGCAGTGGTGTACGCACGTTGAGATCATCCGTTTAAAGGCCATACCTATCGTAGAGATGAGACCAGGCAAATCGGCTTTTCACGATAAGAAAACCACTTGGAATTAGTGTGGGATCAGTTTTTCAGTAGTGAATGTGAAGGTATTACCTGGGAGAGTGCAGGGTAATCCTTATAACACTCTCCCCCCCTCTGAACGGCGGGATCTTTGGGGCGTCGGTGCCGTTATGTACGGCCAACGCTGACCTCCCCGCCTCGTTTCAATACCTGGGGGGACCCCCTCTGAACGGCGGGATCTTTGAGGCGTCGGTACCGTAATATACGGCCGTACGCAAGATCTACCCGCCTCGTTTCAATACCTGGGGAACAGGGAGATGTGTGTTTTTAGGACGCACGCGCAAGCGTTTCTGTAGAAAAAACGTTCGAAGTGAGATTCGAACCCGTGTCCTGCCGTCGACGCCAAATGGGAAGGTGTTACCTACTGAGCTATAGAGATAAAAGATCGATCGATTGCCCAGCCCTGGATAATCCTTGTAGCATAAAAGCCAAGACCATAGTAGAGATAAGACACGCAAATTGGCTTGTCACGGTTTGGTCTTGAAATGGGCATACCACCGCCATATACCTGGTAGCATATAGCCATTGTTGGGCTCATTTTTAGGGGTTAGGGCTAGGCTTGAAAAACAAAAAAAAAGGTTGGAAAAGCTGGGGACAGACCGCGCACCAGTATACTGGCATACCAGTAGGTTCTAAGCTGTAGAGTCTTTCCGTATGCACCGTACGTGCGCACGTGCACTTCGAATCCGACAGAATGTCTGTAGTATCATCTCCGGACAAAAATTCTCCTCGATTCCGTGCCACTGCCCAATTCATTAACGCCCCTCTGTTCCGCGCGGAGATGCTTGCCGTTGAGATGTTGATCTATTGATCCCTGTTGATCCATCTTGACCTGTGCTGGGATGCTGCTTGCTTGTCCGGGTCCAGGGTCCAGGGGGTAGCACTAATAGTGTGTACCAGTACCAGGTGCCTTTTTTTTCTCTCTTTTATTTGTTTCTGTCTCATGTTTGTGCTTGTGTATATTGCTTCGTATCGTATCCAAGCACGATAGTATACGCTGGCACGTTGGCACGGCAAGCATTGCCCCCTCCGTATGTAGAGCATTTTGCGATGTGCTATCTCTGTCGCATAGTCTGTGACCACAGAACCACAGAGCTTGCACATCTCTCTCTAGGATGAATAATCAGTACGGTTACTGGACGTGCTGGGTGTCGGCGGGTATTTCAATATTGAAAAGTCGTCCGAAGGGGTTGTGTTATCTTATTACGGGGGGCTATAGTAAATAGGACCAAATATTGTTATTAATAGTAAAAATAACGAAATATTAGCTTTTGTGTGTACCGTAGATCCTATTTAATATAGTCCCCCGAAATAGTATATATACACTGGAAGCATCATGGCATTTTGGAGAGATTAGAGACGAGTCTCTAGTCTTTAGTTTTTTGTAACGTGCTCGCTCTTTGGTCACGGTGTACTGCTGTCATAGCCAGTGTTGTGAACCGGGAACGAAAATGATTCGGTCGGGGTTGTGTGTTGAACCGAAAAAAACGAAACCGAAACCGAACACTCCTCGGTCGGTTTCTCGGTCGGTTTCTCAGTAAAACCAGCCAAATGGTCGAGGGTTCGAAGGTTTCGGTGTGCAGGTGTTGGCATCAGGGTTGTGAGCCGATTCGGAAGATGGCGCGGTCGTTTTTGTTTTTTTGCCCAAGGTGCTGCTTGATTTCGGTCGTTTTTTCGGGGTTTCCATAGGTATGTAGGCGTTATCAGTGTAGCTGACAGAGAGTTAAAAAAAACGGCACAACAAAAAAAACAGTCGGTTCCCGGTTCCGGTGGGCAAAAACCGACCGAAAAGCGGGTTTGTGATTTTCGGCTCACGTATCTGGCCATAGTTTTTGGCAACCGAAAAACTGACCCAAAAATGGTTGGTTTCGGTCGGTTTTCGCCGACCGAGAACGTTTTTTCTATTTTCGGTTCACAGCACTGGTCATAGTTCACAGGGTGGGACCGCCGGCCGTGGCAAGAGTCCTCATTTACCCCTATATATCTCATTGGCGACACGACCGACTTGTGTACGGTATAACACGCAAGATATCACCCCTCTATTGCGGGGGACCATGGTAAATAGGACCAAGTATTGTTAGCAAAAACAGGTAAATATACGAGGTCGTATAGGTTTTTGGGTGTACCGTAGGTCCTATTTACTATGGTCCCCCGTAAAAGGATGAGTATCCGAGCCGATTTTCTCTAAAGAAGGGGTGGGAATACGCCACGAAAATGGCGACTAATATCTTTGCCGGTATATTTCCATAGGCGCATCGCTCGGCGTTTGCGCTCTCTCCGTTGTCAGAGAAAATCGACTTCAGAATTTGTCACGAGGGAGTACGTTAGATTGCGTGTTAGTTGTATGGTTGTTTGCAGGTGTTACAATGTTACGACTGCAGTACGTACACGTACACCGGTTTACAAGTGATGCTTATGATGATGCTCTCACATAATACGCTGACTTTCCTGAAATCCAGCCTGTGGTCAGTCACAAAACGGGCTGTAACAAAAATGGATCTCGATGGGAGAACACAGACGAGTACGAAATAGCACGGACGGCAGTATCATACAGCAGTACCAGTCCGTAAGGGAAATGGCACTAGCGAGCTGTGGTATACCATCCCGTATTTCTTGCAATCAAATAACGCCAGGAACAAATCCATGGTATTATATCCACCCTCGAGAAAAAAAAAAATGGAAAAAAAAACACAAAAAAAATACAACGAGTGTTGACAAAAAAACAGGAAGGAAAAAGGAAAGAAAGAAAAGAAAACTAAAAAGAAGGAAAAACGAAGCAAACATCGTTCAGGGCGCAGGCCGAGTCCCGAGGACAAGGTTGCGGTTTGCTGGTGCGATCAGACCTGTGATGTGTCCTGCTGATAAACCAACACGAGGACGTCACAAGAAGACCAGACGACTGGCAAGAAAACGAGAAGAGTGCAGAGACAAAGAGTTAAACCACAAACAAAAAACGAGCAGTCCTATGGCCAGTTGGTGGGTCAAGGACGACACGACGAGGACAGAGAGAACAGAGACAGACGGACTTGAAGGGGCTAAAAGAAAAACGTCATCAAAATCGGAAACAAAGGGACAAATAACAAAGGGTCACACGAATAAAATACAAGAAGGTGACGCAGCCGACGCAGAATGGCAGGGTACGGGGGGGGGGGGGGGGGGGGGTACCATGGACTTGGCAGGGATAGGGCGACACCGAAAACGAAGAACAAAAATTGGGTTGTAACACGGCATTACAGTAGGCAGTAGCCATCGGGCGTGTCAATTAGAAAGACGGTCAGCGCCACTTTTTGGCGGGTGCCTTCTATTAATAGTTCCTGTTGCTGCGCCTCAACGCGGCTCCTCTTCCCCCCCCCCAGGGCATTGGGCCCAACGGCGCCTTGAGTTGCTGCGCTTTTTGTACCTCAAGCGCTCGTCGTTCCGCTACATTCTCCGTCTCCTTAACCGACCAGCGCTTCATGTACTGCTCTGCCGCTTCCTCAACACGCCTGAACCACTTGCCCGATTTCTTCGCTGCCAGCGTCCATTGTTTCTCTTCGGGGGGCAAGTTAAATAGCGATAAGTAGCCACTGTCTGTTGCTGTATATGTGTGTGTTCTTCACATTGAACCGTTATTTCTATATTGCTTCCAGCACAACCAGTGTCCGTGCCGATTCTTCGATCCTAGAGGAATACAAGCTCTGTGCTCACAAAACTACGACACAGCAGAGATGCTACAGCGGTGCATACTATTCATATTAAATGGTACTCCATTGTTGTGATGGAGTGAGCAGAGTAAACAGCAGTGCAATGCCTTATCATTGTACGGGGGTCACGACACGTTTCCTTCGTTCTTCGTTATTTTTTTCTTCTCTTCCCGATTTGTTTTTTTTTTCTTTCGTTTTCTCTCTTTCATAGACAATTGTTGTATATCGGGCCTTTCCTTTCTGTGTGTTCTTCCGTTCTTTCTACCCGTCGACATCCAGCACAACCAGTGTCCGTGCCGATTCTTCAATCCTAGAGTTACATGATACAGTTCTGTGGTCACGAAACTGCGCCACATTGTTTCCTTTCGTTTCTCTATTTCATAGAATGTGTATGTCATGCCTGTCGTATCTATTAATAGTACGATGACATGGCATTGCATTGCCCACTGCTGTGCTTACTGCATACGTGGCAACGTAGTATCTCTGTGGCGTAGCTTTGTGGCCACAGCACTTGTAGCTCTTCTAGGATTGAAGAATCGGCACGGACACTGGTTGTGCTGCATGTCGACGGGTAGAAAGAACGGTTTAATGTAAAGAACACACACATAGAGGTATTATTAATACTACGTTATGCAGTAACCAGAGTAGACAATGCAATGCAGTTATGCAGTAAGCAGAGTAGACAATGCAATGCAATGTCATCGTACTACTGTGAGCGTGTTCTTCACATTAAACCGTTCTTCCTACCCGTCGACATCCAGCACAAATTCTTCAATCCTAGAAGAAATACATGTTCTGTGGTCACAAAGCTACGCGACAGAGATACCAGGTACTACGTTGCCACGTACCAGGTACCTGGTATGCAGTAAGCACAGCAGTGGGCAATGCAATACCATGTCATCATACTAGATACGACAGGCACGACATGCACATTCTATGAAATAGAGAAACGAAAAGAAACAATCCAAGGAAAAACAAAAATAAAGACAAATCGAAAGAGAAAAAGAAAAAAATGAAAGAAAAACTAGAAGAAACAATCTGTCGTCGTCCCCCCCCCCGCAGGCGAGGTGACCAACACTTGAAAACGAACGAGCTGGAAAAAAAATAACAAAATAACAAAAAACACCACTGCTTGTAAGCAGAGTAAGACGAAGAACCAAGGATAAAATAACAAAGGGAAAATAACAGGCAGACCAAAGCCCAAAGCACCCTCCAGGTGGCGGCAGCAGTTTGTGGTACCAGTAGTATAGCCAGGTTCTCCCTGCTAACCCGCCTGGTACCTTGCTACCCAGACTGCCGTCTCCGCCCTGCGTTCGTCAACTATGCTCAGCCACTTGGCGTCAGACAATACGAAACGAGCAGGGCAGGTTCGGCATCCAACCACGCCACACGACTCCTTCAATACGGCTTATCAATCAAAAAAGGAAGAGAAATAAATAAAATGAAAATCACGGAGAATCAGCGCAAGAAAGAAAAAAACAAAACAAAAAGAGAAGACAAGGGAAGACCACGTTCGAACCAGGTGCACCAGTTGGTGGCACTAGTAGTATGGCCATGTTCCACTTCCTACTCGGCCTGGTGCGTTGTTACCCTGTCTGCAATCTCCTTCCTACTTTCATCTACCGCAGTTTCTCTTCTACCCTGTTCCCCCCTCTGTCCGCATTCCCTTGGTCGGGTTTTCTGCCACTTCTCCTGTTCCCCCCCACCCCCCATTCCCTTGGACACCATCCACGGCGGATGCGCGGCGCTGCCTACTCATCTCAGCCTCAGCCTCGTGCCACCTCGCCATGAACCGTTCGGCTGCTTCAAGGATCCCCCGGTACCACTTCCCCGCCTTTTTGGCTGCAGTGGACCACAACGCGGTCTCAACTCCAAACACCAAGGGGGCAACTTCCGTTGACCCTTCGGTGGCTCGGAACTCCCTGAGGTCTTCGGCTATGCATCTATGCCAAGTCTTACACTGTCCGCCTGGTCTCGGGTTCTCCCCACCAGCTATCGTCCCGAACATTACCCGACTGGGTAATCGCTCCTTGCTTTGCCGTGCCACGCCCCCCGCAAAGAAGAGCCGCCGTTTACGAATGGTCGTTTCGATGCTCTCGCAACGTGTCATCTTGAGGGCCTTCGCGTACGAGAGGGTCGCATGGTCAGTGCGAAGTCGGCGCTGGAAGCCAATGACTCGCAACAGGACTTGGTGAGCCGTTCGAAGCTTGGCAAAGTGTTCCGCTCTGAGGGTCCACGTCGTACACCCGTACAGCAGGGTCTCAATCACCTCGGCCTTCAGCATTCGGACTTTAAGGCTAAGGGGGGCGGTCGTCCTATCATACAACTCCGGGCCGAACCGTTTGAGGCATGCTCGCATGAGGCGGATCCGTCGGTCGATTTCGAGCGAGAGGTCAGCGTTTTCGTGGATAATGCCGCCTAGGTATAAGAACTGGGTCGTCTGCTTATACCTCTGACCTGCCGCTTCGATGACGAGCGGTGGTGCGAGGTTTGTCTGGTCTGGTGTTTGTAGGAGCATTGTCTCTGTCTTCTTTTCCGACACCGTGGGCCTGCTGCTTCGAAGACAGTCACGATGACTGTCATCATTTTCGCGAAGCCGTCAGCCGACTTCGAGACAATTCCTGCATCATCGGCGTACAACATGCCCCATACAGCCCTTCGCACGCAAGCCAACGGCTCCTGCTTCTCTGTTCGGACTACTCCAGCATCACTGAGTAGGACCAAATCCCTTACGATGGCTTCGTCTTGGCTGAAGCGTACTAGTATGACGTGTAACGCAGCAGCGAAGAATACGTTGAACAGTAGCGGTGATAGTACACAGCCTTGCCGCAGCCCCTGCGTGACATCAAACCATTCCAAGTGCTCGCCGTCATTGGTACGCACTCGAGCCCGCATGCCATGGTGGAATTACGGATCATTCTCAGCATCTTGGTTGATACGCCAAAGCGTGTGAGTACCTTCCATGACAGCTCTCGGCCGACAGAGTCGTACGCTTTCTGCAGATCGATGAAGCACACGTACAAGGGGATTTTCCTCTGTCGTCCGAGCTCTTGCAACCGGCGCACGACGAACAACATATCAGTCGTTGATCGTGCGGGGCGGAAGCCGCACTATTCCTCAGGGAGTAGTTCCCCGGTCTCGCAGTAGTTGCCGAGGCGGGACGCGACGATTTTCAACAAAACTTTGCCTGCGTGGGTAACAAGCGAAATCCCTCTGTAGTTGTTGCAGTCAGTTCGGCCATTATTTTTGTGAAGGACCTTGGTGATCGCATCTTTCCATTGCTGGGGGACTTCTCCTGTTAACCAAACATTGACAAGGATGTTGTGAAAACACTGAGCGACTGCCGGGTGGTCGATTTTCAGGAGTTCGGCTGGGAGACCATCTGGCCCGACAGCTTTCCAATTTAACATCCTCTTAACCCTTTTAGAACCGCACTCCCATATATGGGGACAAAACACTTTAATTATAAGTAGTTTGTCCCCAAAACGGGACTGGGGTCCTAAAGGGTTAAGTGCTTCTGTCATCTCGTCCATGGATGGTTAATCTCTAAGCGACAGTTTAGGCGGTCGCGGTGGCAAGAGGTCGATGATCGTGGGATGGAGTTTCAGCGACTTCGTGTTCAAGAGTTTGTGGCAAAACCCCGCCCATCGTTCACGAATTCGCACCTTATCCCGGAAGAGCGTGCCATCCTCGTCCCTAATGAACTGTTCGCTCGTCGCTTTAGTTCCTTCCAATCCTACCGTACTCTTGAGGTGCTTGTATAAGCCTCTCTGGTCGTTGTTCGCTAGGAGTCGTTCGGTTTCGGCAAGGTACGCTTCGAAGTACGCATGCAGTCTTGCGGCAATCACCTTCTGCAGGTTCGCACACGCAGATCTCAGCGTCTTCCACGCGGTTCTGTCCCGGGGGTGGGCACGCAAAAATTGTTGTGCATCCTCCCTCGCTGTCCATGCTGGTATGAATGCGGCCAAGGTTTCGGCAGACTCACACCATCCATGTCTGCGGTGGCGACGTGCAGGGGGTGGTACCTCTTTTTCGACCGCATCAATAATAGCCGTAGTGAAAAACTCAACCATACCAGACGTATGACGGGGCTGGATAGGCTGGTTGAGAGTGGAAATGACCCTGGCGACTACTCGTTCACGACACTTTTCCATCGGACATAAAAAGCTGCCTGTCGAACTCTCGGCGTTTTGTCGGTCTACGTATTTGTCTGTCGGGCGCAAAGTGACCACCGAGTCGGACTTTGATATACAAGATGTTGGGGTCTGAGTCAGCCTGAGCTGGGGCAGGAGGCTGTGGGACGACTTTAGCTTGTGCTCTAGGTCGATGGACTTGACGGGTTGTAGTCGATCCGCTTACGGTCATTCGGGCTGGTGCCGTTGTGTGTTTGCGATATCCCACCCTTGCGCGTGCTGAAAAACGTGTTGGTGAGAGCTAACTTGCAATTGGTGGCGAACGACAGGAGCCGTCTGCCGTTATCGTTACAAACATCACGTCCATACGCTCCCAGCACTCTACTTTCATCATCACCGCACCCTTCCTTCCTCTGTCCAGTTCGCGCGTTGGCATTCATCAGTACAAACAGACACTCTTTCGCCGGGATCTTTTCCGCCAAGTCCTCCAGCTTCTGCCAGAAAATACGTTTCAGTTCGGCGTCCTTGGTACAATCAGTTGGAGCATACGCAACGACGAAATTGACTGCCTCGCATTTGCTAGCCAGCTCAAAGCGCATACCTGGTAGACATTAGCCGCTCGTCAACGAACTGATGAGTGTACACAGACTTACTGCACAGCGATTTCTTGACAGCTAGGCCTACTCTGTACAGCCCTCGCCCGGTAGCTGTTTTTTCCTGTCCTGAACAGAAAACGCGCGATACCCTCCCGCACGGAACGTCGTGCTGCCGGACCTCCGAGTTTCCTGCAGGCCAATGAAGTCACCGCCGAGTTGCCGTCCCTTCGCCAGTACACGCTCGTCATGCCCGTACCCGTTCTTCCCCTTTACAGCCAGGGTGCGCACATTGTTGGTCGCTACCGCCACAGGTGCCTCCTTCTGTCTCTTACGAGCCTCGCGTGCTGCTTTCTTCGCCAGCCGACGTGAGGCTCGTCCCCGCCTCCTTTTTTTCTTCTTTTGTTTCGTTTTCTTCTCTATGACGAAAAGTGGCTCTCCGTTTCGTAGCCCGGTACGCGCCTTTGATCTGTCGGCTGGGTGCAGCCGTCCCAACCCACGCCGACACTCCCATCCTTCCTGTCGTGCATGCATACCCACGCTGTGGCCACCCTCTCCACTCCACCGGCTGCCCACGCAGCGCTCTCTGCTGTGGTCATGGATACGATAGGCACGACATGTGTATTCTATGAAAGAGAGAAAAAGTAGAGAAGCAACAAAAACGAATCGAAAAAAAGAAAAAAAAGGAAAAAACAGCAGCAGTGTCGTGCCCCCCCTGTAGGGGATGTGACAAACAATTCAGAACGATCGAAAGCAACGATACTGCTACCAGGTACATATGAACAGAGTAGGGCCAAGAACGTATCCTGTACGATGACATGGCATTGTATTGTCTACTCTTCTACGAGTATATGGCGGAGTTTTGTGACCACAGAGCTTGGTTCTCTCTAGGATTGAAGAATCGGCGCGAACACTGGTTGTGCTGGATGTCGACGGGTATAGGTTATTAACAGTTCAATGTGAAGAGCACACACACTGGATACAACAGGCACGACACATACACTCTTTCAACAGAAAGAATAATCGAAAGAAACAAGGAAAAACAAATCAAAAATGGAAAAAGGAAAAAGTGTCGTGCTCTCCTAGAATGAGATGTGGTACCCAAAAACAACCTAAGAATACCAGCATATATGTTATATATAAACAGATTTAGACTACCATTGAGAACCGAAGGAAATATAGTGCAAACCGAAGCACAACTATGTGTGTGTGTTCTTCACATTAACCCTTTTAGGACCGCAGTCCCGTTTTGGGGACAAAGTACTTAGAATTTGAGTGGTTTGTCCCCAAAACGGGACAGCGGTTCTGGAAGGACTGGACCGTTCTTTCTACCCGTCGACATCCAGCACTACCAGTGTCTGTGCCGATTCTTCTATCCTGCGTAGCAGCGTAGAGAGAGAGTTACAAGTTCTTTGGGTCTATACATTTATTCGTATCTTACGTACCAGATAGCAGGTACATTGCAAGCAGTCTCTACGAATGACCGCTGGTGTGTGTGTTCTTCGCATTGTCTGGTACCAAACAGAGCGGCTCGTGCTGGTATGCCTCCACCAATCGAAACCAGGATGCTCGAGATTGGGAACCTGTGGAACACCGCTGTCAAAGTCGTCGAGTGACAGGTCTCTTGCCCCTTGATGGACAGCCGTCAAGGAGATACTCACGCTGCTACGAGTTGAAGTGAATCTGAAGAGACGTTGACGGGTCAAAACTAGACCGTCAATCGACTTATTTGACTGCTGCTGTGGGGTGGTAGGAGGATTCAGGTGGGTGTTACGTTGTTTGATTGAATCTACAGCAAAAGGTTGAACAAACTGAAGGTAGGTGTCGCTGATGGTTGATGTTTGATGGTTGAGGGTCGTTGCTGAGTGTCGTCATCAGCGACAAGATGAAGTATTAATAGCAAGATTTTTCTATTTTGGCGACACAAAATTGACAAGTCTTGCCAACCAAAACGCCAAAACCGAAGTCTGCTGTAACGGTAAACGCTATGAAATAAAAAGCAAAAACTTGCTATTCCCAGTGGCACGGAAATCATTTCAGCAAAAAAACGCCTTCAGATTTTAATCAAACCCCGTGCAGCAGACAGCCGATGTAGGCGACATCCTCAGAGGAATCGGTGGTCTAGAGAGGAGTGCAAGCACAAACTGCAGTAGTAGACCCCAGAAGTCGACAGGTCTTCCAGCCCGAGTATAGGGACGTGGTGGTTGTCTAGGGGAAGCTGGGACGGCTTTTTTGTTAGGGTTGACTTGAGCACCACCAAAACCGCACCTGTGGCGCACCCACACGGGGCGCGTCACCCTCCTCGTGTACACCATCAATCAGCCGCTCTCTCAGCACCACCAGCGCTCTCAGCAACACCCTCTAACCCTCGATGCTCCCCCCCTGTATTGCAGAGGTTCGTGCCAGTCTAGCGCGGGCGGGCGCTTTATACAACCTTGCGTTGGCGTTATTGAGCTGAAATAGCAAACGAGATAGCAAATGTCACTTTCCATAAATTTGCCAACGAACAGCCAGGAAAGTTTTCCGAAAAAACTTGCCAAGTTTTTTGCTATTTTGAGTCGAAATTTGCTAAATTTGATATTTTACTAGATTTTTTTTGCTATGTTTTGCTAAAAAGCAACAAGCTTGTCTATTTTTTTAGGGGGCCCTAACGACACCTTTAGTGTGCTATTATGCGTGTTGTACTATACCTGGTACGTTATACACTGAAAGCCGAAACGAGAAGGCTTGGTGTTGAAGCGGTAACGTGGAAGCAGCCAGGGGCCAGGAGGCAGGCCTTGCTTGGCCTCGTTTGGCCTTTGCTTGCTTGGCCCGCTGAACGCCGTGTCTTTCGTGGAACACGCCGTCTAACAGCAGTGTCCCTCGAGTGTTTTCTCCGGTGTCCCCTCTTCGCCCGTGACCGAGCCCGCGTGCGGCCATCGAGGGCCCCCTATTATACGTGTTTTCAAGGCTCCCTCCCGACCCGACAACCCCATCCGACCCGCGGGTCGGGTTCAGGAGGTCTTCAAAATCTCACGGGTCGGGTCGGGTCGGGTCGGTTCGGGTCAGGAGGTTTTCATCATATCACGGGTCGGGCCAGGTCACCCCGACCCTACCCGAACCGAACCGAACCGAACCGAACCGAACCGAACCGAACCGAAACGAAACGAAACGAATCGAACCGAACCGACCCGCGGGTCTGGGCATGACCCGTGTACCGCCCTGATGGCATTAGAAAGATGCCGCAGCTGTTCGATCGAGAGTATTTCGTCGAATCGACACTGGTTTTCGCAGGCTTCGTGTCATACTGGGAACTTCGATCATTCTTGCGTGTTACCGGTTGTAACGACCCCATGAGTAAAGTAGATCGGTGACTCCCCTGGGTGGTACCAGGTATACTGTAGTACCCTGGGTGCTATACTGCAGTACCCTGGATGGTTTACTGTAGTACCCTGGGTGATATACTGTAGTACCCTGGGTGATAATACTGTAGTACACTGGGTGATGTAGTAGTACTCGGGTAAACAGGACGATTCTGCAAAGTTTGCAGAAGAGGTGGGTCATGGATGTGGGCCGCATCGGTGGCTTTTGAAGTTCGGTCGTGCGATGTACGGGTGTGTGTGTTCCTGGCATGGAACCGTTGTTTCTGCCTGTCGACATACTGCTGTACAACCGATTCTTCATCCTACGAGAGGTGCACGCTCTGGTCCCAAAACTCCGAGACAGACATGATACATACGACGCACATGTAGTAAGGAGATCAGATGAGGCAATGATATGCCAGCGCGCTGGATACGCAAAAGCACAACTTGCGCGGCAGGAAAACTTTTGAGCTGAAGTCATGTTTTGCGGACATACACGACTCAAAATTGCAAGCAGTGTGCCCCCAAAACAGGACTGCAGCCCTAAGAGAAGATTAATAGGAAGAAAGAAAAAAAGAAAGAAAGAAAGACATGCAAATAATATTAAAAGTAAAGACGGAAGACCAAAACACCCGGAGGGAGCATGATGAAGCACGCGTATTCGATACAAGAGGCGCGAAAAGCAAGGACGTGTTCTTCCGGTGGCACACCTTGTTGACCGGCTTTGATTGACCGCGAACTTCCTCTGAGCGAATAAGTTTTGCTGCTATCACGTACCTGGTACACATCACGACATTTTTTTTCCCCCCCGGTCGATCTCTGTCTGTTGAAGGATGGCTAGCTCCTATTGATAGGTGCTCTTCCCGAGATTATTTTCAAAACACAGTGCACCCTCGTTATCCGCGCTGCGCACGCACCGCACCGTCCTTCGAGCCCTGGCAAGCTGTGGGAAAGGGGTTGTTCAGAACCAAATCGACCGAAGCAAGCGCCTGGCGTGTGTAGGCAAAATTCGACGCGAGTCAACATGGGAAAAAAAAGTGCTGTACCTTTCTCGCGATAAAAAATAAAAGGCATGTACCATAGTGGGGGGGTCTTGCTTTGTGACCCCGGGTTTGACACACAACTATTAATACCACGGGTGTAGTAGGAGGGAGAAAGAGAGAAAAGGCGAAGATCATAAGTGGGAAGGAAAAGAAGAATGATGTAAAAAATGACGTGGTTGAAGTTTTGACGGTCGTTGGCGTGACATTGTTGTTCTGAACCCTCGGCGCAAATGGTCGAAAGTCGAAGAACAACATTGGCGGGTGAAATGATCCCCGTTTAGCGTTCACATCAAAAGTCCAAGCGAGGCGAGTATTGTCGCCCAGAGTGAGGCGCATAGACTTCGACCCTTATTGGTTCGGACGGACAAACCGACGGTAAATATTCGTGACCGACAAATGAAACTGGTACCTCACACCGCACCGAACCGCAGCAGTTGAGCTTGCCAACATAATCGAGAAGATGGTTGAACATGGCGCGGGCTGTGTACGAGACTTTGGGACTATTAATAGTCATGGGGTTGATTGGGTCTGTTTGGCTCATGGTTAGGGTTGGGTCTTGTTGGTCTTGTACACAGAGTATATGTCAACCTTTTTGTCCGATAAGTATGCTGCACTCCCTTGCATCGCATGTGCCAACCTCTTTCTCCAATAAGTATAACGCACCATGGCATCGCATGGCATCGCGCCTCACTGCACCGCACTGCGCCGTACCCCTCGCCAAGCGAGGGTTGTGTTACCGTACGGTGACCACCGCCGCCGCTGCCGCTGCCGACTGACCCGCCTTCGGTATTCCGAAGCATAATCGTCTCAGCAGAAAAATGAAAAACAAAAAAAAACGTGTACTTGAACCAACCCTCTGGTCTGACGGACGAACCAACGACGGAACAGCTTTTGACCGACGAATAAGCGAAACACCCCAACCCCACCTCAATATGGCACGGCAACTTAGCACCGCACCGCGCCGCACCATGGCGCCGCATGAACAGAGACGCAACATATGTAGCACCGCACCACATCGCACTGTAGCACCGTACCGCACCACACGCCTCACCGTACCATAGCACCACAACGCACCATAGCATCGCACTTTTACCACCCCGCACCGTAGCGCCTTCCATACCCCAGCCGCCACCGCCGAAAAAAGTTCCGCCGTTGTTCTGCCCCGTGGTGTCTGCTATTACGGAGGACCATATTAAATAGAACCTACGGTAGACACAAAAACCTACACGTTTCGCTATTTTTACCAACAATATTTGGTCCTACTTACTGTGGTCCCCCGTAAATACGACTTTGCCCCCAGCTTCAACAAAATTGTTGAGAATTCACACTAACTCCTCCATGAACGAATCGCGTCCTCATCCCGAGAAAAAATCCGGGAAAATTCCGACCGGTCGAGAGACTAGGGTAAGTATAACTCTTTCAGTACAGCAGTCCCGTTTTGGGGAAAAACCATTCAAATTACAAGTACTTTGTCCCCCAAACGGGACTGCAGTCCCAGAAGGGCCAAGTTCGGGTGCGCTCATATATATATATATATTTTTTTTAAGCTGGACCAAGGTCTAATATACGGTATATATATATCACGCTGAAAGTAAAAAGACAACACACCCTTCTCCTGGGATTCTTCCTTGAGCCGAAGTTTTCTCCACAGCAAAGGGGAGGGGGGGGGGGCGAAGGGGAGCAGGGGGGGCACACATTGCGACAACGGTCGCTTTTAGAAATGTTATTTGTCGAGACTTTATTTGTATAATATTAGGACGCATCGCTCTGGTGTGTGTGTGTGTGTGTTTTTTTTTTTACTCTCCGAGGAACACTAGGTTTAGGAAATTCGTCCGCGAGGGGGTTTGGCCTTTCCGTATAGACGCGTCGCTCGGCGCTTGCACCCCTCCCCCTTTGTCTGGTCAACGTACTCACGCGCCCGTGGCACTACAGCTGCAGCTGCAGCAACAGCGGCAGCAGCAGCGCCAGCAGCAGCGCCAGCAGCAGCGCCAGCAGCAGCCCGTTCCGCTGTTGCCACCAAGGGATCGAGACGGGAAAAAATTCACTCGCCACACCACAAAGTGTGGCGAGCTTAACTCTTTTAGAACTGCAGTCCCGTTTTGGTGGACCCACTAGTACTCGCCTGGTATAATTTGAGTGATCTGTCCCAAGAACGGGACTCTGACTGCAATCCCTAAAGGGGTGTGAAGTGATAGCCGAGGTAAGGGTAAAAGGGACACAGGTGTATCTGGCAGCCTGGGAAGCAGTGCTTCGCTTCGCCTGATTCAGATTTCTTTTTTACCCATCCGGCGGAACGAAAAATGCTGTCGAGAAAGGCTTGGAAATTCGTCGTGCCCGAGGGTGTGTGTTGTCTTTCATGTTGACCCTTTTAGGACTGCAGTCCCGTTTTGGGGACAATTTGGAGACAAAATACTTGGAAATTAACTAGAGTGTCCTCAAAACGGGACTGCAATTCTTAAAGGGTTAATACGGCACCTGGTATATATATACACAGCGGTCGTTCTGAGATTGGCGTCGACAGGTCCCTCCTTTTACGATGTCGCGAGCCATGCGTGTAGGTATAGTGCGGTTCCTCTACAGTGCGGCAAGCGGGGGGGGCGTAATTATTTCGGCCCAACATTTTCTGACTTGACGGGGCTCCTTGAACTGAGGCCCTACATGGGGGGGGGGCTACGATTTAAGAGAGGTTTGTGTCAGGCTTATAGTAGTATTACCTCTCCTGAATCGGTACTTCTTTGACACCAGTATTTTTCTTAAACCGGGATTGCTC
The DNA here is from genome assembly GCA_031213475.1 of Nereocystis luetkeana. Classification (NCBI taxonomy): domain Eukaryota; class Phaeophyceae; order Laminariales; family Laminariaceae; genus Nereocystis; species Nereocystis luetkeana. The sequence goes on along the minus strand of JARUPZ010000011.1, from coordinate 3,313,522 downwards.
AGAAATCGGTATTTATCTTGAACCGGTATTTTCCTTAGCCCTTTTAGGACCGCAGTCCCGATTTGGGGATAAACTACTCGAAATTTGAGTGGTTTGTCCCCAAAATGAGACTGCAGTTCTAAAAGGGTTACACGGATATTCCTCTAAGCCCATTTTAGGGCTGCCGTCAGTCCCGTGCTGGGGACACGGGATTGCTCTGTAGCCGGTACTTATCTCACACCAGTATTTTCCTTGAACCGATATTTCTCTCAACCCTTCTAGGACTGCAGTCCCGTTTTGGGGGCAAACTACTTGCAGTGAGATTTGAGTGGTTTGTCCCCAACACGGGACCGCAGTTTGCCCTTGAAGTGTTGAACCGATATTTCTCTTTCAACCGGAATGGGCATTGTATGCGGTAGCTTGCAGCATACCAGGTGTGTATGCCCGTGTAGAAACTCTAGGGTTGCTGTAGGCATCTTCCGTGGCACGCGCCAATCGCCACAACCTAGTCCGTGGTCACGAAAAAGCCTTCCATAACTCTGGAGTTAAGCAGGCGTTTTTCACCGCGGAGTTTGGCTGAGTGCGAACCCTTTATACCGGTAATACCGCAAGATGGGGGGCAAAATGCGAGCACCCCACGTGGGGGAGGGAGTGGATCGATGTCATCCCCTAGTGGTAGTACGTAATTAGTGGAGGAGTTTCCAATACATGGATCGTTATATTGTGATGATACGTATATGAAAGGGGGGGGGGTCCGCTAGATGGATCGCTATCTTGTGAAAACTACGTAAAAAGGGGAGGTCTTCAATATAGTTATGGAGGCGTTTTTGGTCTAGGGAATGCTACCAAACCTTCCAAGAACCGCAATTTTTTCCGAATCGTTCGCCGAACCGGGACCCGTACATGAAATGCGCATCCCTGCTCTGGAGTGGAAGAATACCTCTCAGGAAAAAAATCGAACAAGTTCTAACGTACAGTAGCATGATGAGTCTCACGTTTCCCACGCTTTTTTTTTTCTACGCTTGGACCAGGTCATGGCAGGCGTTTTGCTAGGCCCGTCTGCGCTAGGGGCCATCCCCGGCTTCACCAACACCCTGTTCCCGGACGAATCGTTGGAGCCTCTCACGCTCACCGCTCACTTGGGGCTGATCCTGTGAGAGAGCGGTGTGCTTCCCCCCCCCCCCGCCGGACTGGTCCTGTGCGAGATTTATGCCCTTAATGGTTGTACCGGGTAGGTTTTACTGTAGACCTGTCAACAACAGCAAGCAGTGTCGCACCTTTCGCTCGTGCACCTCGGCTACAATATGCCCGTTTTTCGGCTATGCACAAGAGGCAGGGACAAAACGCATGAGCACTGCTGTGCTCCTCGTTCTCTGCTGTAACTCCTACCTGGTACACTGTACGCCACTTGAAAGCCATGGTTGATTTCTCACTATGTAGCTAATGAAAGCGCGATGACCAAAATGTTACTCTGGGAACTGGTTGTCTCTTCTTTCTTCTTTTTCCCCGGCTTATTCTTTGGGAGGCTATTTTTTTGTGTTCATGTGTGTGTGTGTGTGTTTTTTTTTCATCGGCTGATCCTGCGAGGGGGTGCGTGTTTTTTTTCGCGACTGGTCCTGTCGGGGCGTTGTGTTTGTTGTTCTCGGTTTGTCCAGTGAGAGCGTTGGCGTGTTTTGTTTCGGCTGATTCTTTTGCGAAGGGCTTGTCTGTGTGTGTGTGTTTTTCCTCCTGACTGGTCCTGTGAGAGAGCGTGTGTGTTCCGTTCGGCATATCCCTGCGTTCTGACTATCGGTAACCACCCCTGATCGGGAATACAAGGCACGTTTGACGTCCATATCAGAGCCCAAATGGTGCCTATATTTCCGGTCAAATATCGCTTACTCTTATTAGTTTTCGTTGGCCTCTATATACTGCTGTAATCTGTAATGCATACGACACGTGGGGCGACAGGTTTTTGTTCATCGTCGGGCTGGAGCTAGACCCTGCCCTGCTCCGCTCCAACGCGAAGAAGGCCGCCATCCTGTCTCTCACGGGCCAGGGGGTCACGTGGGTACTTAGCCTCGGCGTCTCTCAAGCGATGATCACCTGGTGAGGGGGCGAGAGGGGTGGGGGCACGGGTAGAGAGGTGGGGGCGGGGGGCGGAGGTGGCGGCGGGGTGTACTCTTATGTCATTTCATTGTCTTGTAGTCGTATAACGCTACGGAACCTCTCCCTTGTTTCTATCCTTTTTTTTACTTCCGTATTGCACCCCCCGAATTTCTCCATAGGGGTGAGGCGCGGGGGGGAGAGTATACTCTCGTGTCATGCATGGCGGTAGCCGTATGCATTGACCATAGAACCTCGTATCCCTATAGAGACAACGCCGGGACGGAGCACGCCTGGTTTATTTCCACCGGCCAGACAAACGCTGCTCGCTTGCACCAAAGCGCGGAGCGCCGTGAGGGTGTCCGGCGAAGGCGCATGGAGGGTAAGAGCTGCGCGCAAGAACCGCTTGTGAGGCGGACAGTCTTGGGGCACCTACGACAGTAGTAGCGGTAGTGCCGAAGTTTCTCGCATACGGATGGATGACAGCGTCGAATTGATTGGTTTTGTTGCTGAGAGGGGAAGGTGGAAGTGGGGCGACGGCGTGGGTGGAGGCTGGTGGCCGCCGTGTCGCGCGATGTGGCCGGAGGTGAAGGCGGGGGGCGGGAGCGGGGGTGGGGTGCTTGCGCTGAGAGAGGGGATAGCGCGAACGGCGGTGGTGACGTGGAAGGCGGAGATGGAGGTGGCGGCGGGGGTTTGCGCTGCCGTTCGGTGATGTGACCGCACTGCCGCGGGATGTAGCCGGAGGGGGAGGGTGGAGGTTGAGGACGGGGGGCGGGATGGTAACGGGGGTGGGGTGCGTGCGATGAGAGGGCGGCGCTCGCGGCGACGGCGTCAGTAGAGGCAAGAGGCTTTTTTCGCGCTGAGTTTCGGCGAATGTGGCCTCACCGCAGTTTCGCGGGATGGGGCCGCGGCAATGTTGCTCGTTGCGGGCACAGTGTCGGTCGTTGTGGCCGCGATGTCGTACGATGTGGTCGGCGATGGTGGTGGTGTATCAGTACCGAAATTGGGAGATATAGCGCTCGTACCGGTATCATCGTAGAAAGAGGCGGTGTCATACAGTTGCTTCTGTAGCCCGGAGTGCGCCCTACAATGGCCTTGCGTGGCTCCATGCAATCACGTAAGCCTTGCGCACAGAAAAATAGAGTGGTGCTGCGATACCATACGGTACTCGCTGTCGCTGTCTGTGCTCATGGGCGAGTATTCAGTGTGCCCCGCGCGATCGATGTGGCCGCGGTTTCGCGCATTGTGGGCGCCATGTCGTGCCACGTAAACGCGGTCTCGAGCGTTTGGACAAAGTGATATCGCCCGTGATATTTATTGCCCGATGTGTTGCCGAATAATCGCAGGAGATTTTAGTCGCGATCATGACCTGCGTAGATCTTTCATGGCAGATCTATCTATTCCCGATCTTGAATGATCTGTATGATCTAGCTCATGTTGACGAGTGGGACCTGTGTGGCCGACATCATCTTAGCGCATGTTTCCTGGGTTGGATCTGCCCTAGAAGGCAGATCCTGCGCAACCTCTCGATTATTTATCTTTTATCTGTAGATGAAGTATCTGTAGATGATATATCTGTCAAATCAAGGAGTCGGTGGTCTCACCAAGGTGCTGGAGCCCTAGGAAGATCCGAAAAAACGTTTGCGTGCTAACTCTTGTTCCAAGCATTTTCTCACCGCCAAACCCAAGGTGTGTCCAATTTTCAACAGGTTTTCCTTAACCTCTCTCCTTTTTTTCTCTCCCCGCCCCCGTTCCCCCTCCCCCCCCCCCCCCCCTCCCATCAGGATGGACGATGTAGAGAGCAGCACCTCCTTCGTTCTATTCATCGGCGTATCTCTCTCCGTAACGGTGAGTCGACTACCCGCAGGGGGACGCAGGGGGGTCCCGTGAAGGCCCACGGGGGACCATGGGGGCCCCCAAGGGACCAGTGGGAGCCCGCGGGGGGTCCTGTGAAGGCCAGCAGGGGGCCATGGGGGCCCACAGGGGGGCCGTGGAAGCCCGCAGGGGGTCCCGTGAAGGCCCGCAGGGGACCATGGGGGCGCGCGGGGGGGCCGTGGGAGCCCGCAGGGGGTCCCGTGAAGGCCCGCAGGGGACCATGAGCGCGCGCGGGGGGCCCGTGGGAGCCCGCAGGGGGGCGTGGGAGCCCGTATGGGCCGGCGTTAGACTTGTTTGGTGGCGCAAGGGCGCCCCGCCCCGACCCAATCAGTCCACCGTATGACACGTCGTGTCGGTGTTTATGGTCACAAGCTAGCTCCATTCATCGATGGATGGACTTCTAAAACTGTGGTATCCAGGCAAATCGCACCAACCTAAGATATTCGAGGCTATTGTAGCACTCTGTCCCGGAATATGAGGAGGGGTTTGACTGAATATTAATGTACAAAATGTATTTGTATATTGGAACAGAGCGGTATTTAAAAAAAACATATATACTTACTTGGTATATTTACTGGAACAGAGTGGTCTTTAAAAAAAAACGTACGTATGTATACAAGCACAGTCGTATACCGGCACCAGAAAAGGAACATCGGAATTTTCCTTGGTTACAAGTATTTGTTCAGAGTTGTGTCTTTGTCTTGTCGGTGAAAACCCGACATGCTCCGTCCCGGCACTGTAGGGATGCGAGGGTCTATGGTCATACGACTACGGGCATGCATGATATCGAGTACCCCCCCCCCCCCCATTTCGAAAGGGATGCGTGGTCAATGGTCAAACGACAACGGCAAGTAACAAATGAGAACCCCCCCCCCCCCCCCCCGCCCCGCTGGCTGCCTCCGCCGCAACATTTCTTGGACAATCTCCTTTTTTCAGGCGTTTCCCGTGCTCTCCCGCATCCTGGGCGAGAACTCCCTCCTCAACACCACGGTCGGATCTCTGGTCATATCGGCGGCGTCCGTGGACGAGGCCTGCGTCTGGTGCCTCTTAGCGCTCGTCGTTTCCACGGCCAACGCGGGCAGTCCGCTGGACGCCTTCTACGTCTTCCTCCTCCTGACGTTTTTCGTTGTCATCATGCTGACGGGTGAGGACAGGGGGGGGGGGGGGGCGGAGGGAGGGAGAAAATAACAAGAAAAGCAAGAACACGAAAATGTGCAGCCTCGTACAGATAGATTCATCATCACCACCGCTGGTGCTGCTGCTGCTGCCGCTGCTGCTGCTTTACTGTGTTGTTTTGTTTTGTTTGAACCCTCTTCAGGGCTGCAGTCCCGACTTGGGGACTAACTACTTGGAATTTGAGTGGTTTTTTCCCTGAACGGGACTGCAGCTCTTAAGTAAAAAAGGGTGTAGGGGGTGTTACCACTCTTGTCCCTAAGTTTTTAGCACCGTTTTGATTGAAAATTTATCATACTAATAGTGTGCAAACGATCCTTTTATTTTTTATCTACGGACCGCCTGAGCCGTGCCACGGTCTTTGAAGAGGGGGGCTTGCAATAAGGGTTGCAATGAACGTTTTCGTACCTTTCCGGGGTCCGTTCGTAAAAGAGGCGTTCGTCCGAGGAGTGGTTGTTGAACGTATCCTCAGACCCCCCCCCCAACCCCCTCCCTCTACGGCTACACTAGGCTCCACCTGTCCTTCCCTCCTACTCAATCATATTTGTGCGTTCATTACGGAGGCGTTCATCGAAGGAAAGGCCGTTGGGGATGTTCTCGTATTGCCTCCCCCAAAAAAAAACAGAAAGGATCAAGACCAGCCAAAGGTTTTCTTTGTAATACATGGAAACAACGTAATGAGCGCCCAACTGTTGGAGGCGTCTATATTAGTAGTGTGAACGGTGCTCCGTCTCGAAAGGGATGCATGGTTAATGGCCAAATGACTAAGGCTAGCAACAAATGAGTACGCCCTCTTCCCCACGACCATTCCCCTCCGCCGACCTTTCCTTCGTGCTCGATCAGATTGCGTGTTTATAAAGGAGGCGTTTTGTTCAAGGACTGTTTGTTGAACACGTCCTGATATTGCCCCCCCCCCTCTACCCCACGGCCACCCGCATCCACTATCCCCTACGTACATCTTTCCGCCGTCAACGTTTGCATGGATGTCCCGTTAAATTATCGACGGGGGCGTGGTGGTGGTGGTGGTGGTGGTGGTGCCTCTGGAATCCTCCCCCCAACAGTCGGGCGGTGGGCTCTTCTGCGACTGGTTCAGCAGATTTCGGGCGACGATGACACGGGGGCTCCCTCTCGCGGCGTGGTGATCCTCTGCCTGCTCATGACCCTGGTGTCGGCTTGGGTGACGGACTTCATCGGCATCGATGCCATCTTTGGAGCCTTCGTCGCGGGGATCATCGTGCCCAGGGAACACAGGTCAATATTACTGTAGTATTAATATTAATAGTAGTAGTATGAATAGTATTAGTAGTAGTAGTAGTAGTAGTAGTAGTAGTAGTAGTAGTAGTATTAATAGTAGTAGTAGTAGTAGTAGTAGTAGTAATAGTAGTAGCAGTAGTAGTATTAATAGTAGTAGTAGTAGTAGTAGTAGTAGTAGTAGTAGTAGTAGTAGTAGTATTAATAGTAGTAGTAGTAGTAGTAGTAGTAGTAGTAGTAGTAGCGGCGGGAGGAGAGATGACACATTTTTTTTTATCACATTTTTTTTAGCACTTCAATTGGGTCGCTAAGAGGGGGTACCTAACCCCTTAAGGACCGCAGTCCCGTTTTTGGGGACAAACTACTTAGAATTTGAGTGATTTGTTCCCAACACGGGACTGCGGTTCTAGAAGAGTTAATACCTTTTTTTTGTCGTTTTTGACGGTTTTTTATGTATTTTTGTGTCGCTAAGGGACCTACCTACCTACCTACCTATAGGTAAAGCTGGTTCTGTTTTGGCGTGTTTTTTTTCTTTTCCATTTTACGTTCATTGCGTCACTACCGGGAGACTGTTTTTTTTTGTTGCTGTTTATTCAACGGGTTGTTGCGCGTTAAAATTGGTATTGACGCCATCTTTGGCGCAGGGCATTATCGTGCCCAGGGAACACAGACCATCGTTAGTATTAATTGTAGCGCGGGAGGAGGGCTTGCCATCGTTTGTTTTTTCCCTCGCTTTTTGACGTTGTTGGCGTGTTTCTGCACTTGAAGTCGGTCGCCGTAAAGGGGGGCTTAGTTGTAGTATTTTGTCTGTCGGTTTTTAGTTGGTTAAGTGGAACAATAATGTAGTACTGTGTTCGATGTGCGCTCGGAAGGCGAGCTCGTTGCTCTTTTGTTTTTTTTTTTGTTTTTTTTTTTCGTCTGTCAGTCTCATGTTCGTTATTCTTCTTCTCGTTTTTGTCTCATTTGTTGTTTTTCGTTTTACTTGATTTTTTTCGAGTAGATCGTCGTGTTTTACTTCGTATCTTTTTCTTTTTTCTTTTTATTCTGATTTTTTTGTTTTGTTTTTCGTTGTCGTTTTGCCCTCTTTTCCTCACAGCCTGCACGTGCGCATCGTAGAGCTTGTACAGGACGTGGTGTCGGTGCTGCTGCTTCCCCTCTACTTCGCGGTATCGGGCCTGAAGACGGACTTGACGCTGCTCGACAACGCCACCTCGTGGGGCATCTGCGTGCTCACCATCCTTGCGGCCTGTTTAGGTACCTTTTTGTGTTTCATGCGTTTGTCTAGGTACCTTTTTGTGTTTCGGGTACATTTTGTGTTTCAGGTTCGTCTACTGCAAGTACCTTTTGTGTCTCCGGCTTAATCTTGTCTAGGTGTCTTTTGTGCTTCCACCTTGTCTTGTGTAGGTACCTTTTTGTGTTCCGGGCTTATCTTGACTAGGTACCTTTTCGAGGTTTTTGGGTTGTTTTATCTACGTGCGTAGGTTCCTTTTTGTGCGTTCGGCTTTTGTTGTCTAGGTACCTTTTTGGGTTTCCGCTTGTCTTGTTTAGGTACCTCTTTGTGTTTCCGGCTTGTCTCGTACAGTTTCTTGCATTGCACCTTAGGACGCACACCGTATGATGTATACCCAGTCAGTTCGGGCTACATCACGTAGCACACGTCAGACAGATAGATAGGCCATCCACAGATAGATAAGCTAGATCCTAGGCTGCCGTGATGAGATGCTGTGCAGGATCTGTACAGTACAGATCCAACCCAGACAAGATGCCCTAGAGCATTGCAGACAATGCGGCTCCCACCCGACGACGTGAGCTAGATCATACAGATCATACAGATCAGGGATATATCCGTCCTGAAGGATCTAGATCGTGAAGTGGGAACGATCTGTCTATCGATGAGACATGCTCCGAGGAGTGAGATGGTTGTGCCCTCCCGTTTCACCCTCCGCGTGTAGACTAAAGCGATGTTTGTCATTGGGCGCGAGCTGCTTTTTATTCCGGCGCTTGAAAAAACAAAACGTTGCCCCTCCCCTCCTCCCTCCCTCCCTCCCTCCCTCCGTTCCTTTCCCTCCCATCCCCCCCACCCTTCGGGTGCGACCTGCGACTATATCCCGGCAATTCAAAATCTTCCTGTTCCTCCCCCGTTCCTTTTCTGTCCTCCCCCCCCCCCCCCCCGGCCCAAAAACGCCTTGTAGGCAAGATTGGTGGGGGCGCCGCCGTGGCGAGAACGTTCGGAATGACGAAGCGCGAGTCTTTGGCGGTGGGGGTCCTGATGAATACGCGAGGGTTGGTGGAGCTCATCATCCTGAACATCGGGCTCGACGCGGGTGTTCTCACAGAGGTGAGACGTGTGCTACATACGCTATATAGGGGCATAAAAGTGCTGCTCTCCTCGGACAGATCATGATCTATCTGATCTGTATACAGATAGATAATCTATTAGTGGTTCCTCACCAGCCTTAAGTGAGAGATTTTTGCAGGACCTGCGCAGTACGGATTCAAACCAAGAAACACGTGCTGTCTAGACCACGCAGATCATGAGGATCCCACCCATAAGCATGAGGTACAGGTCATACTTGAAGAAATCGGGAATAGATAGAGATCTGCCTCGTACAAAGATCTACACGGTGGATCTATAAAAAAAGAGAGAATCGATGCTCTGTCCGAGGTCTGAAGGCATAAAATGTACCAGGTATACTGGTACAAGCATATCCCCGAGGCGGCCCCTGACTTCCAGAAGGTCTTGTACGTGTGTACCCCACCCAAACACTACTTTTGGTTTTTCAGAGTCCCGTTTAGGGGGAAAACGACTCAAATTCCAAGTAGTTTGTCCCCAATTATCTCCAGAACGGGACTGCAGTCCTAAAAGGGTTGCAACCCTTCATGCCTTTTAGGGCAAAAATTGCAGTCCCGTTTTGGGGGGGCAAACCAGTCAACTTTTTAATTAGTTCGTCCTCAAAACGAGGTGAAAATACTAGGAGGGGGGGGCGTGTTGATCCGTTGCCTCAATCGGTTGGGAATGCCGGGCGCGGATGCGTTGCCCGTTCAACGGCTGCGGGCTATATGGCTGCCGTTTGGTTTGCCTTGGGAGTTCGACTGGGCGCGGCGGCGGCGGCTGCCTACGGCCGCCGTTTGGTTTGCTGTGTACCAGCTATATAGAGAGTTCCGACAGGATGGGTCCCACATGTTTCTTTGTTATTGCTGCCATGCGAGTAGCCTCGCGGTTCCCACTTTGCAGCAGCCCAGCCCCTGCTCGGTTCATGCAGCAGCCCAAGCAGTTCCGTCCCGCGATTTTTTGTGTCACCCTCTGGCTTACTTCCCTCCGGAACCTTCATCGCCCCCCCCCCCCCCCACCCGCCGCCCGCGCCCGCCCGCCCGCCTCTCTCCCGTCTTTTCTGTCACCGTGCCCGCGTCCCTGTGTTGGGTCGTGTCGCCACAACGATGGACCGGTGTACCAATCGATCAAAACACACCGGCGCGCGCGTGGTCGGGGTGCGCGCGGGCGAGAGCAGGAGGTGATGGCGATCATGGTGGTCATGGCGCTCGTCACGACGTTTCTCACGGCTCCGCTGTCCGCTCTCGTCTACCCTCTCAAGTGAGACCGAGAGCCGCGTCAGAGAGAAGGTTTTATTTGCCCGCGTCGGTTCGTGCTTTATATTGATCTGCTGCTGTACATCCTCATTTCATGGGCTAGTTGTAGTTTTTCGTGGCTCGTAGATAGGTAGATAAGCTCCCATGGTTGATCGCTATGATCTGTGGGGGCACATCGATGATGATCAGATATTTTTCCATTATTTATCACACGTGTATGATCTGCAGCGGACGGCTTAGATCCCCGCACCATATTCTAGATGCTTCGGGGCGCAGATAGATCTGTGATTGAAGCGACCTAGATATTTTGGACGTGGTGGATCCTCAGATACATTCCATGAGTTGTCACAAGATTTACAGCGGACGGCTCGGATCCCCGATTCATTATCTACAAATCTTTCGGGGAGGATATGTATCCATGATTTGCGCAACCTACTTGAGGATGGTCTGGTTGGATTGCCTCAGGCAACCCACCCTCCTCGGCTTATTTTAAGACAAATACTCGTACCGGGTCCTTGCTGCATGATACAAGAGGAAAATGCCTGGCACGGCCGGCCGTTAGCGACTCCTGCGGGCATCAGAGATTGGGAGCTCGTCACGGCGACATCATCACCACCGATGTTTTTTTTTTCTAGATTGTGTACTGTAAATCGTGATAAGCCCGTTGTGTAAATGTTTTTGCTGCCGAGCGGAGGGAGGTCCAACCCGTGGTGTCTGGAAACGCGCATTTCGGCTGACACCACTCCAACATGCTTTGTGGGCGTCTTACGACTACTACAGTAGTGTTAGTGTTGTGGAAAAAAGGACGGGCGTGTGCCTTGTGCCTTGTGCCTTATTTTTGTGTTACCTGGTAGTTATCAGCCGAAGGCCTCGTGGTCTATTTTTTTGTTGTTGTTGCGCAGATGTGAAATTAATTTTAGCCGAATGCGTTACGGTACGCTTTCTTTTGGCTGCGCAAATGGGAAAAATATTTTTGCTACGAATGCCCATTTTTTCTTTTTGGTTGCGTAGATGTTGAATTGTTGCTGCCTGCCCATTTGCTTTTTCGGTGGTGCAATTGTGCAATTTAATTAGTAGCCGAATTAATGCCTTTTACAGCACCCTTTCTTTCGGTCGCGCAGGTGCAATGCGATAGTTAGTCGAATGCCTTACAGTATACCCGGTACCTGGTATCCGTCGATTCGGATGTACCGGTCTGAACCAAATGGTTATTTTAGCCGCATGCCCTTGTATCCTGTAATTTGGTTTGTGCCCAGGCTGCGCGTTTTTGTTTTTCGATGTGCCGGTCTGGACCAAACGGTTGTTTTAGCCGCATGCCCTCACATCCTGTCTTTTGCTTCGCGCCCGCGCTGCGCGTTGTTGTTCTTCTCTGCCCACGCGCGCCGCGCCAGATATCACACCGCCCCGGGCTCGAAACGCCTCCGCCGAGCGTCGGAGGTGTCTGCGGCCGAGAAAGGCGACCTCTCGCGCCCACTGTCCTCTATCCCCGAGCTCGGCGTATTCGCCCAGCAAAGGCTTAAGCTCATGGTGGTGCTCACGAACCCGGCTGCCCTCGACGCCGTCGCTAGGGTAAGAGGGGTGTAGGTAGCGAGGCCAGGTACTTGAAGAGGGGGGTAGTTCAGCCGGTGGTCGCTAGGGTAAGAAGGGGGGTAGTTCGGTCGGTCGCTAGGATAAGAAGGGGGTAATTCGGCCGGTCGTTAGGGTAAGAGGGGGGTAATGCGGCCGGTAGTTCGGCGGTTCGCTAGCGTAAGAGGTGGGTAGTTCGGCCGGTCACTAGGGTAAGAAGAGGGTAGCTCGGCCGGTCACTAGGGTAGGAGGAGGGTAGATGGGCCGGTCGCTTGGGTACAAGGGGGATTGTGCGGCCGGTCACTAGGGTAACAACGGGGCTAGGTCAACTGGGCTAGGTCAACTGGTCGCTAGGATAGCTCGGCCGATCGGCCGGTCTTTCGGTCGCTAGGGTGAGGGGGGTAGTTCGGCCGGTCCCTTGGGCAAAAGGGGGTCGCTAGGGTAAGATGGGGATAGTTCGGCCGGCGGCTATCAAAACACCGCTGGGTATAGAGCTGGTAGTTGGCTGTCTGCTATAAGCCGCCGACCTAGTGTACTAATGTACTTGGCGTAGCCATCACAGTTAGTTGCGCACGCGGTATTTTACGATGAGTTATGGCTGATCTATGTGCGCTTCCGAGTAAAAACATCCCGATGCACCGTTTTGTCTTGCCTCCGCCCGCCCCGCCCCGTCCCGCCCGCCCGTCGCAGGTGGCGAGACTGTTCAGCGGCAACCAGCCTGTCAAAAAGGGCATCGCTCCCATTCGGCGCAAGAGCGAGGGGGCCGATAAGGGCGACCAGCTGGTGGTGCACGCCCTCCGTTTGGTCGAGAGTACGGACCGCTTCTCGAGCGACATGCGCGCGCTGGAGAAGGGCGCCGGTGCAGGTATGATACGTGCGGGAAAGCGAGGACAGGAGTGGGGACCGGGAGCGAGGGCGGGGGCGGGGGTGGAACGGGGGCCATGCCGTGCCACGATGTTGCAGCAGTACGGAGAGCTACCAGGGCTAATGGTGAAGGGCACAGACAGCAAGCAGGCGCAGGCAGCAAACAGTGCATGCAGCAAGAAGTACTGGCAGCAAGCAGTGCAAGCAGCAAGCAGTCGAGACGGTAAACAGTAGAGCCCGCAAGCAGTGCAGACAGCGAACGGTTAATGACCGCAAGCAGAGCAGACCGCAAGCAGCATAGCAGTAGCATTGCGCCGCTTTTTTACCGGTCTGATTTGTGTTTTCCTCTCTCTCTCCCTCCCTCCCTCCCTCAAACGAAGGCGACTCGTTGAACAAGGACAACCTGGCCGGCATCCTGCAGGGCTTCCTCGGGCTCCTGATGATCAAGGTCATGAGCCACGTTTCCGTCGGTACTCCGACGGACTTCTGCAGCGACGTGACCGCGCTGACCGACGAACATGGCATCTCGACCGTGGTCTTCCCGTGGGAAGCAAGGTCGACGCAACCCAGCACCCAGCTCACGAGAGTGGACAGGCTTATGGATACCACGCAATGCCAGGTGCGAACTTGTTGACTCGATAGGCTCGAAATTATTTTCGCTTCAATGGACTATTTTTAGTGTTTTCTGGCATGTGCGTTGTACAGGTTTCAGGAGGACCCAAATGTGTACCTCGATGTGCGAAAAATTGAGAGCTCGCAGAAAAAAATGGCCCTTCTGGTAGAGTTTTTGTGTTTTCGTACAAAACTCGCAGAAAGCTATAGAGAAGCAAATTGTGTGTGGGGTGCAAAGCCTGTAGCCAGGTGTGGGTGGCGTTGTGTTGGTGAAAGCCTGTAGCCAGGAGTGGGTGGCGTTTTTTTGGTCGCCAACATGCACAGAAGGCGGGGGAGGGGGGGGGTGAACTCAATTTCATGCACGGCCGTAGTCGTTTGACCGTAGACCCTCGCAAAGGGGGGAGGGGAGATGAGGGGGGGAGTTGACAATTTCACATTTTGTTGATGTATCTTCTACTTCTAGTTTTCGTATGAATAGTAGACTTTCAACGTTTTTAGATTGTACAGTTGGATCAAACCCACTTATGGGATTCGGGATTCTGATTCCGTTTTTTTTCCCGGCAATGTAATCCTGTTTTTTTCTCCCGCTGGATTGCCTCAATTTCCTTTTTTTCTGAAGAGGGGGGGAGGGCGGGGATGAGCAGGGGGGGCGCGAGGCATGTCTACAGAGTGCGCACGGGCAGACAGCGTACTCCGACACGGGGCGGCTTAAGCCTACAGAGTATCGACATGTGTTGACCAAGGGTCTCGACGGGGGGGAGCCCATAGTGCGATGACGATGACGATGGGGCGTGTGTAGTGGTGGGATGTATAGGGTGGCCGCAGGAGGTGTTTCGTTGAAATTCGATCGGGGTTAGCAGCGTGATGTATTTTTGTGTTTAGTTTTGTGTTCGGTGGTGGTGGTGGTGGTGGTGGTGGTTGACATGGTGGTGGTGGAGTCGAAGAACTGCTGCCGCGGGAAGTTGAGGAGGAAAGCGCTGGTGCGGTGCCATTCATTGGATTGCCGCACTGCACTGTGCGCGTAGAACTGTCGGTGCCCATTTTGCCGCGAGTGAAAGCCGTCTCCAGCCGCCAGGGTCCCAGCATGCCGTTCACGCGTTGGAACAACCATGATCTTCCTCACCTTGCTCGTACAGATCAGTGGGTTGGGACAGATGTGTGGGTCATGCGTATCCTACAGCCAGATCACGCGGAAACGCTTACAGATCGTACCAGACCAGAGGGTGCTGTGGTTGCGGATCCGGGCACAGTCATGGTAGCATGGTCACACCCTTGTGAATCAACGACCGCTGTGAAAACATGTGCGGAGATCACGAAATCACAAGTTCTCCTTTTTCGTCGCTTATCCATGCCTCCGCGCGCCACTTCCGCTTCGCCGTTACACGCCAACAGTTCGCGGTTGCGCTGAACTGCCACACGGCCGCCCTGGCTGCCGCTACCTCGGCCGGCGTAAGCCTCCTCGTGCCGTTTTTTGGCAGTGACGACGACATCGCCGCGCTCCTCCTCGCCCTGGCTATCGTGGAGCGAGACTCCACCGCAGAGCTTGTGATATTGTCGTTCCTCGAGCCCGAGAAGCCGCCGACGGGGGGCGGTGCGATCAACGAGGGTGATGGGAACGAGAGCCGTCGTGAGGTAGGTCAGGTGCTGCGGTTGTAAATATGGAGAAAAGGTAAAACTCAACAGCTGTGATGAGATCGAGCATTTCGTCGAAAAATGATATTTGCAAGCTGTGTGTGATATCTTCGATCGCGCGTATGTATGTGGTGTTGTGTTTTAGTCCTTTTTTTCAATTTTTATTTTTTTATTTTTTGTGTTTTTTGTATATATTTCGGCGCCGTGCGTGAAAACCATGTTGTAAGGAAGAGAATGGTTGTTTTATTTTTGCGATTGAAACCTCGTTACGGTCCAGCGTAGTATCGTCTTTTTGCCGTGCAGTATTTTCGTGATTCCGTTGTTATTGTTCGTACGGTAAAAGTGCGCCCGATGTATCTCCTGTTTACCGTATCTGGCTGCGGAAGATCGCCTGGGAAATACCCTTGATTGACACGAGAGAAGAAAGGACTTAGATTCAGTTTGCGAGAAAGGGATACTCCTATAATCCAACTTTGTACTACTCTGTCCGTAATTGGCAAGACTTTTTGGCTATTCTTATCGAAACCCTAGCGGCTTTTTTTATTTCCGTACAGGTTTTGTATTGTGTAATAAACACATGTTGTGAGCACTCTACTCCCCGATCATTTCTTGATCGTAAATTAAAGCTGATTTTGGGATACCTCGCGATGAGGGGCACCTGGCCGCGCGCACTTACTCATCGTGCTCGCCGACCCCTGCTCTGTCCACTGCGCCAAAGGCGGGCTCGGTGGTGCTCTAGCCATGTCTGTCGGGCGTGCGTTTTCTTGAGGATTTCATGCCTTTATCACAGGCTCACCATACACATATATTGACAGTCCCGTGCGGCATAGTTACCTCTTTGGGCCTTACGATGTCGGTAGCTAATGCCGGGACTTTTGCTCACGAGACGGTGAACGTTTTCGGTCGATTCATGCGCCAACGTGCCCGTCGGCCTGCTTTGAAACCGGGCAGGGCCTCACGTGCGCTCGTGCCGTGAACAAGCGGGCGGTGGACGCTACAACTTTCATCAACAATGTGGTGATCAAGAGCTTGTTTTTTTTTTTCGTTGCAAAACTTGTTCCGAATTCTACAGTGTACGTACTCGGACTCGTACTGCATTCACAGTTCTCCCATGATCTACACGCAAGATCCAACTTTTTTTTTCATGTCGACGACACTGGACTGTATCGGGCTACTTACTGCTGCTACGCGTACGCACCAGTACCACAGCAGTACACACCGCGGCACCAGTCTCATGTGATCTGTGGGATGTACGTCTTGTAGCATGATACTGATGCTTGCTGTTGCTGCTCGTATCGTACGAGTATAGTACCGGTAGTGTAGCAGTGTTCTATATATCGGTGTTGTAAATACGTAAATACCGGGTGCCTGGTATGTATTCTATTAGTGTTAATCTGCTTCTGTGTGTGCATACATTCTGTCGTTGTTGCGGCTGCTGTTCGTCATTGTACACGTACCACCCGAGGTGTTCTTCGTGCAGCACTACTTACCGTCAATACATGGTACGTTTTTATAATTATACGAACGAACGTACTTTGCTGTTGAAGCACACCCCTTAACAGTACACTCGCTTTTGTGCGGCCTCGGCGTACCTGTTATTCTGCGTCTCTTTGCCGTTACGGGCATGCGCGAAGCCGCAGGCGGGCGTCAGCCCGCCACGGCAAAGCCCCGCTTGTACCTGGTATGCAGGGGTCAGCCCAACCCGCCGCGGCCGTATTCAATGCCCTGAAGCCAAGCGCGATCGATGCCACCGCTTCCACATTGGCCATGGACTCCACCACCAAAGAAATGCCTCTGATAGATGCCCGTTGTGCGTTTGCATTTTCTCTGCGTTCAATCGTCTGTTTCTCTGTCTGTCTGTCTGTCTGTCTGTCTGTCTGTCTGCCTGTCTGTCTGCCTGTCTGTCTATTTGTCCGTCTTTCCGCTCGCTCGCTCGCTCGTCCGCAGAGCGAGTCGCTGATGAGCAGGTTCGTCCCCTCGAGCGAATCGCGAAACCAAAGCAGCAGAGAAAACCGTTCACCCCCAGTGGAGAACAAAGACATAGAAGCGGGGGTGGGGGTGGTCGCCAACAACGCCGCAAGCCCGCCGGTCGCGGTGAGCGCGGCGGGAGCGCGTCCCCCAGCCGTCGACCTTCCTGGTCGCGGCCAAAACAACGGCGGGGCTGCTGCCGGCGCCGCGTTACCCCCGCGCCGGTCGACGTCGACGTGGTCGGGCCGCGACCTCGTGAAAAGGGCCGCGGGTCTCCCCCGGGTGCGTGTCACGCCGGCGTGGTCGCTCAACGCTGCTCTCGGCGCCATGTCCGCTTCCTCGCCCACCACGAAAGACCCTAGCAGCACCACCGCCTCCAGCATCGTGCAGGAAGTGGCGGCCGCGCGGTCGAGCGGGCTGGTCATCTGCGGCTGTGCCGGCTCCGGACAGCTGCCTCTGTCAGACATGCCGACGGCTCCGGCCGAGGGCATGGACCGCCTGGGAGAGTTGGGCGGTAACGCCCCGCTGGCGGGGGCTAGCTCGGTCCACGGCAAGTGGCCGTCGCTAGGCCCGCTCAGCCGTAGCAAGCACAACCCGACCCTCTCGACTCGCAGCTGGCACGGAAAGTCGAGGCAGCTCGGCCGGAGCATGCACGGCAGCCGGCACGGTCCCGGCGGGGCGAGGGTGAACGGCGTTCGCGGCGGTGTCCGTGGGGCCGGTGGCTTAGCGTCGGCCGTGGACAGGGTCATTCATGGCGCTCTCCTGGAAATTGTCGGGGACATTGCGGGGGGGCTTGCGAAGTCGGAGCGGGAGCCGGCGGTGCTCGCCGTGAGGGCCAGCATTCCGGTCAAGAAGGCCACGGTGTGAAACCGGTGGAGAGGGGGAGGGAGGGAGGGAATGAGGCTCTGCCCGAGTGCGTTTGCCTGCAAGCTATGCCGGAGCTCTCGGGCTGAGATCGCTGGCTCGCGTTGCTATTGCGGTGTAACACACCGGGTGATGGCATAGAACACCCCCCTCGGACAAGTCTCCACGCTGTTTTTTTTTTCGACGACGGAGAGGGTACAAAAACTCCGAGCGATGTGTCTGCGAAAAATATCGATTCGACGAGATCTTCGCAACGCCGCCGTTTCCGCGGTGTGTGCTGTGTACCCCCCTAGTTTCGGAGAAATTCGGCTCTGAATTTCGTACCAGGGGGTGTGTTATCTCAACACCCCGTGTGGTAGTGTAGTAGTTCCCAACTTAAACGTACCCGCCTGGAGGGATGGCGGCTTGGGCTGGGGGGGGGGCTAGGCGCCGGAAAGGTAGTGCGTGATACGTTGTCCAGCGCACTTGTTTTTGAGTTCATGGCCCGGCCATGGCGAACGCCGTGCTCCGGTCTAAGGGGGGGGGTTACTTGCCCCGCCCGGGAAATCTTGCAGGGGGGGGGTGATTACAAGGCAGTCTTTTCGCAGCGTTTTTACTGCATGCAAGTTACTTCGGTATGAATAGTCGGGTGATGTTTTCGAGCTCAATATTAGTGCAGTCTGGTTTGATGTCCGGCAGGCATTCCAGCGGGTTGGTTGTGTTATTCGCCACTCTTTCTAAGCACTCTTTTGGTAGGCTTGACCTTGGCCGACAGACGAGTGGCGCGACTATGCGGCCAGCCGGCATTTTTTTTAACGGGCGCAGTCAGCTTGTCGTGCAAAGTACCTCACGGCACTCACTCAGCGTCAGGGCTGGTTTGCTAGCTGCTACATGTGTATAGATGGGTCATCGTCGTTTCGAACACATGTGCACCAAAAACGATGCTTGCTCGTGCGTATATAGAACGAGGCTTTTAGGCGCGACTTATGCTGTCAGGGTGGCCATGTGCTCGGTTCGCGCAAATCTCTGATAGAAAAAAGTACACTACGTAGGAGCTTCGGGACGGTGGGGAAGAGGGGCTGCGCGAATCAGCGGGGCACATCTCCGCAGTCCAGAGTCCGGGGTGAAGCTAAACCCGCGTATACCCGCGGCGTTTCCTTTTCTTTCTAAAGTGTATTTCTCCCGCTCAACGAGGTTGTGCTTTAGTGCTGCTGGTTTTGAGCACGGGTCCCGCCTGAGTGTCTAGGCATGTAAGGGCACATGGAGGCTATAGGACTAGTGCTCTGGGTGATCGTTTGCATTTTTCATTTCATGGGTGCCTTTTTCGTGTCGTGCGCTGGTTTGTGTTTTGTTTTTGTGTATTCGCGGACGATGGTTTTTGTGTTGCCCGCCGCCGGACTGCTGCGCTACATGTATGCGCATAATTTACCTGTTGTGTATTGAGCGTGTGTTGGCCGTTTTTTTCAATTGTTTTCTCTCGCCGCCGCGCCGAAACTTGTTCCGCGTGTGCGTTTACACTTGCGCGAAAAAATGTGTGGGTACGTTCAAGGTTCGTGCGGCGTGACACTCTGTTTGACATTGCATGACGAAGGGTTCGGCTTGCGTTCTGAGTGGGATGCGGCAATCTCGGTAAGAGTTGTCCCCGTCGTGTGCCGTGACCGGTGCGGTTCAGGTTTGCGCTTGGTTTTGGGGTTTTTCATCATAGGGAGACTTGCGTGTCTACAGTACATGGACATCACGCGCGTGTTCTGTTTTCAGTTGTTTTCTCGTGCTTGTATTGGATTTGGCTGGTGCTGTAGTGTTGCTGCTGCTGCTGCTGCTGCTGCTGCTGCTACTCCTGCTGCGTTGCCGAGGTCGCCACCGAAGGGCACGGACGGCGTTAGAGCGTGTCACCAGATTCAGTCAGGATGGTC
Source organism: Nereocystis luetkeana (assembly GCA_031213475.1). Lineage (NCBI taxonomy): Eukaryota > Phaeophyceae > Laminariales > Laminariaceae > Nereocystis > Nereocystis luetkeana. Next base: position 3,294,173 of record JARUPZ010000011.1, on the reverse strand, counting down.
GTGAGACGGCTTTTCTCAGGCATGGTGTAAATGATTTTTGCTATGCACACGGTGCTCGACGTCCTTGTGCTTTGTGCTTTAGGAGCAAGTCATCGTCCACGGACGAGCAGACCCTCGCATGCCTACAATGCCGGAACGGAGCACGTCGTGTTTTCACCGGCCAGACAGACATTGCTTGCACCAAGCGCAAAGCGCCGTGACGTAGGTGTCGGGCGAGTCGCATGACGCATGAAGGGTGAGCTGCATCCTACTAAGAACCGCGTGTGAGGCGGATTTCGGCACCTTCTTGTGCGTACTTTCTTGCATATGGATGACAACGTCGAAATTTCTTGGGGGGGTGGGGGGGGGCTGAGGGGGGGGTACATGTTGTGGCGCAGACGAGCTTTGCGTCCTTGACCTGGCGGTATGGGTTCTGTGTTATCTGCATCATCCCCTTTCGCAGTGGTTTCTGTGCTCGGCTCGTGGGCAGATGTAGGGCTGACTGTGCCCGTCGCTTTGTTTTGTGGAATTGTGCGAAACGCTGCGAAATCATGTGAGGGTGGGTACCTTTCCTCGCCTGTCTGTTGATCCGGCGTGGGCAGCCTACAGCAGTAGCTCTTGCTGGGGCCGTGAATATATAATGTGTGGTGTGGGCAGCGGCAGCGTTTGTTTTTCTTCGTGGAACTTGGTGCGATTTTTTTGTCATGGTTCGAATACGAGTACCTGTGGGTAGTAAGGAGCTTCGTGTGATTGTCGTTGTACGAGTGCGAATACCTGGTAGTGAGTGAGGTGCTCCATTTAGTTTTCCTGCTTAAAGTCTACTCGCGCCACACTTACTTCCTCGGTCACTCCCTCTCCTCGATCAAGTATGATACCAGTCGTTAATAGTACAAGGCGAGAGTTTGGGTTCTAATTGTTTTGTAGGCTGAATGTGGCTAGTAGAGTCTATACTCTTGGGTACCCGGCGGTCATACTCGGGTATGTACCCGGGTGCCCCCAGAGTTTGTACTGGGGTACCCGAGTATCAAACCTGGATGATTCGGTCATGCTCAGGTAAGTGCCCGGGTACCCCAGACCGTATACCCTGGGGGTACCCGGGTGTTAAACCTGGATGTTTCGGTCATACTCAGGTATGTACCCGCGGGTACCCCAAATTGTGTGCTCTGGGGTACCCGGGTATCAAACCTGTATTTTTCGGTCATACTTGGGTATGTACCCGAGTGCCCTCAAAGTACATTCTCTGCGGTACCCAGGTGCCAAATCTGGATAATTCGGTCATACTCGGGTATGTACCCGGGTACCTCCAGACCGCATACCCTACTACTGTAAACACACCCTTGTAAGGGCGCACCATCTCGGGATCCCCGCGACCCGTATTTGCTCACCGTTTTTTGGCGGAGCGCGTCTTCCGTGGATACACCGCCATGAAGGATGATCTCTGGATAAAGGAAAGTTGAACATTTCGTACCAGGGTTTTTTTTTTTTCACCGACAGCATTCTATTTTTTGGTGGGAACTGCATCTCCACAAGCCATACCGGGGTAAGCTTTGCATCTCGGTCAGAGTGGGAGCGGCATCTCATGTCAGCGTGGGAAGTCCATTTCAGTGCCTGGGTGGGATTTCGCATCCCAGTAAGCGTAGTAGCAGGGGCTTCTCGTTCTGGGTATGAGTTCCGTCTCAGTCAGGGTGAGATTTCTCGGGGGAGGACTTTATTTTCAGTCAGGGTGGGAGTTGCATCTCTGTCAGGGGGGGAATTATATCTCGCCCAGGGTGATTTTCCATCTCAGTCGGCTTAGGATTTGCATCTCAGTCAGAGTGAGATTTGGCGCCTCAGTCAGAATGGAAGGTGCATCTCAAGTCAAGGTGGGGGTTTCATCTCCTCCACGATGGCATTTTTCATCTGGGTTGGTGCACGTTGGAGTTTTGCTGCTCGGTCAGGATCGAACCTGGATCTCGGGTCAAGGTTGGAGTTTCATCTCAGTGAGGGTGAGATTTGCGTCTCGGTCAGGGTGGTCGGTGCATCTCTAGTCAGGATGGGACTTTCATTTCGGTCAGGGTAGGAGTTGAAACTCAGTCAAGATGGAACTCGCATCTCAAACCTGGGTGGGAGTTCCATCTCAGCCGGGTGGGATGTGCATTTATTGATCAGGGTAGTAAAAGTTATTTCACGGCCAGGGTGGGAGTGACACCTCCATCGTTGTGGGGTTTGTATCTCGACCAGGGGGGAAGCTGCATCCCTAGTTAGGGTAGGAGTTCCATCTCTGTCAGGGTGGGATTCGCTTCTCGGTCAGGGTACGTTGGAGTTGCCCGTCGGTTAGGGTAGGGGTTTCATCACGGGTAGGGTGGGCTTGGCGTCTCAGTCAGGGTGGGCCGTCACGAGCACGAGATATCACTCTTTTAGTACATATCAAGGTATTATAAGATCTCGCGGGGACCCAGGCCGACAGGGAAGGTCTGGAAGTACAGTTAGTTAGAGGTCGTAATGGCTAGGAAATAAGTTTAGTTTCGATGGAACCTCTTCAGTGTTGTACTTTACCGACGGACTCAAATATGAAGGAGGGCGGGACAACAAAACCTGCGGTCTTTCGTTTCTTCGTTGTTTGGCTGACTGACGACTGGTGTTTTTCAGTGCTTGCTGTTATTTTAGCTCTAAATGGGTTACAGGGGGATATGGGCGATGGTTATTTTATTTTTTGTTGTTGTTTTCTTTTCTTTCCTTTGTCGCGAGAATTTACTCGGTGTCTTTGTCTTGAAACGCGTATCGTACCATAATACCAATCAAGGTATCGTTTAGTTCAAGTATGCGTACATACAGGATGGGGCGGGGGGTCGGCGCTCTTCTCAAGTGGTTTGCGTGGCGCGATGCATGAGTGCGTTAAAATAAAACACACGGCGCGCTTTATGTAGCAAATAGTTATCCGCAGCCTTCCATGTATCCGTGAATGTTGCTTCGTTTTGTTTTTTTGTTGCAAGGCCCGTGAGGTTAACGATTTTTTTAGACGAGTGCTATGCTAGAGGTACGCAGCACCCATTTATTTCTGAGGCTATTCACTAGAGGCGCTCTGTTCCTCAACCTTAAACCGACCCTGAGAAAAAATGGAATCTCAGACCCGACACATGAGCCCATGATGGGCGACTTATTTTGGTAAAATCAACATTGGACCCAAAAGATGTTCGGATTGACAGCTCCCAACCGAACTCAACTCGTAGCCTTGATTGACCCTAGCACCGAGCGAGCACCACCACTACCACCTCGATCGCCATGCGCACGCGTATTAAGGCAGCACCTAGGGAACCAACAGCACATCAACGAATATTGTTGTCGCTGCTCTACAGGTTTCGTAAAATTGGCTCTTGAACTTAAAACACTAGGCATGTCTACGTTCTACCTACGTAGCTCCTCAGCTGACGGCCCGGCTCCTCTCCTGCCAGGGAGAAATGTTTTACAGATCAGACAGATCATCTACAGATCATTCCCACTGGATGATCTATAAAGATTTCACGGCAGATCTATTCCCGATCTTGTACGTATGATCTACAGTAGTAGCTCATGTTGCCATGTGAGACCCGCATAATCTGCATGATTTAATATAGGTATGACATGTTTCCTGGGTTGGATCTGTGCTACGCAGCAGATCCTTCACAACTACGAATAACTGCGGGTAGGGAACCATTACGGGGGACCATAGTTAATAGGACCTATGGTATATTGGTATATATTTAACCATTTTTACTAACAATATTTGGTCCTATTAATTATGGTCCCCCGTATTAGATGTTTCAGATCATCATCTGTCTGGAGGTAAGTGTGGACATATATGTTTGAGCTCAAAACTGCAAATCCCACCCCTGCCGCCAGGTTTAAGGATAAACCACACCATCAGTCAAGGCCTACGGCTTGAAGCGACCAAAACACTTGACCCACCGGAGAGGTGGGATCACGATCTAGATCATCTAAATCCCAGCCTACCGATATGGGATGTTGGCGTAGAATTCTTATAGTCCATATCCAACCCAGGGAGTATGATGTGCTCCTGATCATGCAGATGCTCCTACAGTTCCCGCCCGGCAACAAGATGAGCTAGATCACACAGATCGGGAACATATGTTCTCTGAAAGATCTACATCACGAAGGCGGGGAACAGAAAAATGCCCACCGTGTGAAACTTAAGGAATCACGATCTCGCCAACCGCACAGTGTTAGTGTGATCTGCATCTATCTGCGGTACGAGCACCAAGTTCTCAACTTTTGTTCCTTCGTTTTCTTTCTGCAAAACTTGTCTGCGTCAACATCGATACACCCCATCGTTTTGGTTTCCACTGGTTGTCCTGCTTCCCGCTTCTGACTGTTTTGTGGCCTCCACTTATTTCGTCGACCGCCACAACAGCAACGAAACTCTCTGAAAATCGGACAAGCATGGTGACCAAACACGTTGGCGTGTAATAGGAATACGAGTAGTGGTATCATCATGAGGCTACTATACACGAACGTAATAAAACGCTTTTTAAATACTGTTTTTTTTCAGTTGCCCGTGGCTCGTACTGTACGTAGGTCTTTTGTTCTACCAGGCGGTGGTATGCACAACGGGAAACCATGCCGGATCATCGTAGGTTTAGCCCTGTAAACAGGTACCAGGTACGTAAGATATTAAGAACGACGTGTGGGTTTACTGTAGTTATGCTTGCGCAAATGGATGCCTTCCTGGTGCGAGAGTCCAACCTTTCACAACTCGTATAGATTATCTTCAGATCATTCCCACTTGATGACCTAGATCATCCAGGGCAGATATATTCCTGATCTGTATGATCGGTATGATTTAGCTCATGCTGCCGGGAGGGAGCCGTACAATCTTCATGATCTAGCACACATTTACCGGGTTGGATATGTGTTGTTCAGATCCTGCGCGACATCTCGTAACGGCAGCTTCGGACCTAAAGCGTTTATATGATCTGCAGATGATGTATCCGTGGATGATCTATCCGTGCCCGACGAGTGCAGACCTTCGTAGGGAAGCAGACGTTGGGAAACAGCAAGGCAGCATGTGTCGTTGCTCTACAGCGAGAAAAATCGTTCTTCAATGCTGGTGATATTCCCGCATGGCACACTCTGCCTGTCCCAAAAGAGTACAGCTTCTTACTACCGTACAACTCTTTCTGGCAGTGTTGTTCCGGTACAACGCCGGACAGATAGATCATCTACAGGTGGGTCCTCTACAGATAGGTTATCTAGATCATAACCTGCCAATATTAGATGTTGTGCTGGATCTACTGTATATGAAGTATAGTACAGATCCAACGTAGGAAACATTATCTACAGTAGACCATGCACGTTATCTACAGCTCCCATCCCGCAAAATGAGCTAGATCAAACAGACCAGGAACACATACCAGGTATGTATTTATATCCCCTGAAGGATCTAGATCATGAAGCGGCCGGGACTCGATGATCTGTCCGATATGTGTTAAATGTTTGCTGTGTCTGTACTACACGAAGAGCAAAAAAAAAAACAGAGACGGACAGGTACTGCTGTCGATGGCTCTGGCAAGTTTATTAAGAACCGCCACAGCACACACAACCGGCCGCAAGTCGAAGAGGCGACGGAGGAAGCATTGCTTATTTAGTGAGTACCAAAGTGTACCACGTACGTAATTAAACAGGGCTCTTCGCGGGTCATGACCCGACCCGCGGGTTAGACCAGGAACTATTTTATTGATCACGTGTCGTGTCGGGTCGGGTCGGGTCGGGAGGTTTTCAAACTCTCACGGGTCGGGTCGGGTCACCCTTTCCCGACCCGACCCGACCCGACCCACGAGGTTTGACCCGACTGGTGAATAACCCTACACTACGTAGATATAGCAGTTTATTGCCGTCCACCACACGACCACCAAAACGGGCCAATTATCAAATGCAGCGGTATGCCAGCAAGTGTATAGCTGATGGCTGTACACAGCGCGGCCTCCCTTCAGCCGAATCGCAAGAATGGATAAGGGGACTCAAGAGAGCTCCGCGAGCGCATTTTCCTCCAAGACCCGTTGCATGCCATCTGCCTGTGCGGAAAGCACGCCGACTGTTGAGAGAGCCGCAGTAGTAGCAAGCGGTACAGGACTGGTATCTACGCACTGCAGACCCCCCTTTTTATTTTTCTCAAAATCGCGAAGAAAACAATGGAGCTCCAGAGCCCCATGCTTCTAGAAACAAGAGCTCCAGAGCTCCTCAATAGAGCTCCATTGAGCACTCTTTTCCGCGAGAACCGCTGCATGCCAAAATACGTGTAAGAAGTAGTTGTCGTCCATGAAGTCACTCAAGAGCCTGTAGTACGCGCGATCAAAGTATCGCACGCAGCTTGCAAATACAAGTTTTGGCTAAATCCTCGATCTCAAAGATTTTGTGTTTTAAATTTGATTTTTACAATTTAACCCATGCGCCGATTAGTCGCCGCTATCGCTCATGTCGAAGTCGTCGTTGTCTATGCCGATAGGCCCCCCGCGGCCGCTGTTGCCGCGCCTGTCCTTTGGAGAATTCGCGTGATGCTGCGCAGGAATCACGGCAGAAATGAGCAACAATAGTGTGGCCAGGAAAAGGGGGGAGAGGGGCAGGCAGAAGGGGGGACGAGGGGGGAGGGAGGAGGAGGGGAAGTGGGAGGGAGGAGGAGGGGAGGAGGCGGGGGGGGGGAGGGGCAGGGGAGGGGAGGGGAAGTGCGGGGTTGGGGCGGGGGGGAGGGGAGGGGAAGTGAGGGGTTGGGGCGGGGGGGAGGGCACGGGGGGGGAGGGGCGGGGGCGGTGAGGGGGGGGGTGTACTCATTTTCATGCATGACCGTAGTCGTATGATCATATACCCTCGCATCCCGAGCACGTCGGGTTTGAACCGACCAGGCAGACATTGCTTGCACCAAGCGCGAAGCGCCGTGAGGTGTTGGGCGAGTCGTATGAAGGCTGAGCTGCATACTACTAGAACCGCTTTTGAGGCGGATTTTCTTGCATATGGATGCCAGCGTCAATTAACGGTTTATTTTGTGGTGTGACCACCTCCACAGACAGCAATGGGTTTACTATGGAACTGCCTCGTGGGTGCCTTGCCATATACCTGGTACGCACTACGTGATACGACAATCGCCCTTGTGCGGAGTTAAGCTGCTCCCCGCCCAAAAGTGATCTAACTCGACCGCCAGCCGCGGTGACCGCTGTCTAGTTTACGCAGTGAGAGAGGCGTGTTTTACAGCATCGTCGCCAACCGACGGCAACCCGACCTATATACTGGTAGAATATATAGGGAGGGAGAGGAGAAACGTATGGTTTGTGGGTTCTGGGATTCGGTCTGTCGCGGTGTTCGTTCCGCTCGAGCCCGTCTTTGTCTGCCTTTCGCTCTCGCGCTCGGTAATATCTGCGCTTTGCCTTGCCAATCTTACCATTTTGTTGTGTACCAAGTATCCTCCTATTTTGCTTCGCCTAATGGGTTCTTCTGTGGAAACATAGTAAATACTGGGGGGGGTTTCGCTGTCCGAAAATCATATATCGCCTACGTACCCCCACGAAGCTACACAAAACAGCCTCCGTATATGCACAGAAGCCAGTTCAGCCCCCTCACCCCCTCGGCTACACATCACAGCCTCCTCCAGTACGAGAATATTGTTTCTGTTACCGATCCGTCGACCGGCCGACCCACCGACCGACCTACTGATGCATTGGTCAACCGTGCCCGATCTACTGACTGATCTACTGACCGACCTACTGTCTAACCTACTGATCGACCTGCTGATCGACCTGCTGACCGATCTACTGTCTGACCTACTGATCGACCTGCTGATCGACCTACTGACCGACCGACCGACCGACCGACCGATGCGGACCCTGTCGTACCTTTCCCCTGCGAATCTTAGTGGACAGGAGGGTGTGGCTCACAACACCGATGCGTAGGTCAAAAGTCTTGATCTCCGCCTTCAAAGGATAAAAGGGATGGGGGAGGCGGGGGGGGGGGTGGGGCGGGTGGGGGCGGGTGGGGGGCGGTGGGGGCGGGTGGGGGGCGGTGGGGGGGCGTGGGGTATTACCCATCGAAATTTCCCAGCTCGAATCTCGATCTCCCACAGCCAGTACGTAGGAAGAACAAGAGCCTTTTTTACTTCAATTTGCTTTCATAGCTATTCACGGGTCGGATCAAATGTCGCGGGTTGCGTCGGGTCGGATATGTTCGGGTCAGGGTGACCCGACCTGACCCGTGAGATTTAGATAACCTCTTGACCCGACCCGGCCCAATCCGTAAGATTAAGAGAGCCTCCTGACCCGACCCGTGGGTCTATTCCTCACCCGTGAAGAGGTCTGTTTCGTTTTTTAACTTACCAGGTACATTTTCGTTGACTGTACTGTAGCGTTATGTATGTGCGTGTGTATATATGTATGTTGTACGTATGTATGCATGTATGTATGTATGTATGTATGTATGTATGTATGTATGTATGTATGTATGTATGTATGTATGCATGTATGTATGTATGTATGTATGTATGTATGTTGCGCCCACCTTTATTTGCTGTAGCGCCTGCTTGATGCTCACCAGGGGACTCGCCTCGCTCATCTGAACACAGATCGTCGGTGGGTGGGAGTAACGAAAACCAATTCGATTGGAATTATTAAGGCGCGAAGTCAATGGCCGCCAAGGTTATACGGGAACGGGTTTCGAGTGTTGGTTGCGTTTCGGCGAAAAACCGCGTACTACCTGGTGTATTCTACTGACTGCATAGTCGTGCGCAATATGCAGGGTCCAGTTTGGTGGGATTATCGCGCGAGGTCACCGGTTAGAGTTACGTAGACCTTGTTTTTTTGCTTCCCACAGGTTCCAGTTCCTCAAACGCGGGGAAAGCGCAAACACCGAGAGACTTGTCTACGATGGAAACGCCTCGACTGGATTTAGTTGTGCGCGCCGTGCTCCCCCTGGTTTTTGCTTGGAGACTATCGCCAGTAACATTTATTACAGGGAGTGTGTCGTCTTGTCGCACGTGTGATGCGGTAGTGCGTTGTCTAACTACACGGATGGTGCGGTAGACCCATGGTCCAAGCGGTCATGATGCCCGTCCCCTCACGAAAGAGCCAATACTGTTAGTTTTACCAAAAAGAAAACGGCTAGGTTTGTATCCGTGTATTTCGTGAACATATTAGTATTTCTGTCGCTCAGAACGACCCCAACTAAACAAGCTATAGACCGAGCGAACGCAAGCCTAAGTTAGAGTGGTGTAGGATGGGATGCGTATGATATTATGCATATCGCACTGCTATAATAATGTCGTCGGTGAATATTTATGTGTCGTCGGTAGCCGGTAGGTCGCGTACCGAGTCCCCTTTGGAGTCCATCTTCTCCTTTAGCTCTTGCAGCTCGTCGCTCAAAGCCGCCAACGCCTCCGTGAGGTCTCCCACCGACCCGCTCGTCGTCTCATGCTTGGCTTCGACGGCCTTAAGCTCGCCGTGCAGCTACAGTTGGCGCAACAACAGCGCGCGCGGGGAGGGGTGGGGTGGGGGGGGTGATTGTTAGCCAGGCCGTGCACGTGACAGAGCACCGTTCCTACGCCTAATAGTGACACCACCAATACACGGACGCTCCTTGCGTTTTTTTCAATATATTACGTTCATTTTGTATGCTTATCCTCTCCCTGTTTCATAATTGTTAGCCAAGCGGCGCAGATACTGTGAGCCCAGCCACAGCTGGGGGGAGGGGTGGGGCGTAATAGTTAGCTCTCTGAGGTGCAGCTACGGTGGACCCGTGACTGAGGGGGGGACGGGTGTACTCGATAGGAAAGATGTACTCGATCTCATATGGCCGTAGTCGTATGACTGGGTGGCGGGGGGGGGGGGGGTCCTCATCTTTGGGTGGCGATGGCGCGGGGGGCGGGGGGGGGGGCGGGAAGATGATACCTGGCAGCTACCCATGCGGTGCCCAAGCAGTGCCTAAGTGGGGGGCTAGGAGTTTATGCTCGTTCGGTGGAGGTGGCGCGAGGGAAGGGGGAGGGGGGGAGTGATACCCAACCATGCGGCGGCAGATGGAAGATCAGGGTTTCTGTTTATTTCTGCTGTCGGTGAGGGGAGGGGGGTACTCATTGTCATGAATGGCCGTGGTGGTATGACCATAGACCCTCGCATCCCTATAATGCCGGGACGGAGCACGTCGGGTTTTCACCGACCTGGCAGGCATTGCTCGCACCAAGCGCGGAGCGCCGTGAGGTGATGCAGGCGCCATGAACTTCAACGTTGATCCCTCAGAAAGCACTCTCCGAAAAAGGAAGGGCATCGTATATTGCGCAAGACAACAACACACCGCTGGCATAGAGTGCAAAGCCGATTTTCTCCACCAAAAACACAATGAATAATGCGGCAGTGGGGAAATCTCGTCGAGATTTTGCCGTACGCAGGCGCTCTCGGTGTTTGAATCTTCACCGTTAATGTCCGAGAAAGCCAGCTCCGCAAATCGTCGGAGGATGGTTTATCTTTCGTTTTACCAGTATACGGCAACCAAAGGAAACAAAAAAATAAAAAAATCGGAAACCGTTTTTTGCACCAAGTTGACTCCTGCCTGTGCCTGGCTACATGCAGTACAGGCCGACGAAGAAGAGCAAATACAGTATGTACCTATTTCTATAGAGTGAAATTAAGACACTCTCATTAGGGGCGCCAAGAAGATTGAGTTAAAGGAAATGCGCTAAGCGGCGAGCGCTACACTAAAAACTATATAATAGTAAATAATAGTATCCATAAAAGTATATACTACGAGTAGTAGTACACAATAATCCGTAGTTTATAACAGTATATAATAGTATGTAATAGTATATAGTCGTATATAATACTAGAGTGGTATGTAATGGAATATGTTCAAGGTCATTCGAGAATGGTGTCACATATAAGGTTCTGAGGTTCTGCTCAGATTAGGTGTTTTCCTGTTGGCCGGCCAATACTGAACTCAAGTAATATCCGGGCCCATACTGTACTCAGGTAATATGCAAACTGGTAAATATTCTTCTTTCGCTTGACCGAGTCGCCCACAGAGAACGCCGCAGCAGTAGCTCCCCCGACGTAGTACAAGGCAGAAGCGTGCGTTTTACTATTATTTATTTATTTTCAAACTTTTTTACCTGGCGGTACTCTTCCCTGAGGCTGTCGTGCTGAGTGTTGATGAAGCGCTCCTTCGCGCGCATCTTCTCCACGCTTTCGGTCACCTGAAGCACGTTTGTTGTGTTGATTGATTGATTGATTGATTGATTGATTGATTGGCCAATGAGCCATGTTGAAAAAAATGAATTCGACGATTTCTAACGAAATACGACCGAACAAAAACACCAGCAGTACTGCTGCCGCCGTACGAAGCAGGTACTACAGTAGTGGACAATTTTCCAGTTTCCTAAATCTAGTTTCCAATTTCCTAAATCTAATTTCCAATTTCCAATGCGATGATCCGGCGGGATTAACTATTCTTTTAGTGAGTTTGTCTATCCTCAGCTATGTGCTGGCAGCATGAATAAGCTTCGACATTGATCACTCACAAACATTCTCCTAAAAAAGAAGAAAACCGCAAAACAGGTCGAATTTTTTACTTTTTTCCTCCCCAATATATGTAGAAGCTTGTGTTTTCATTTGGCAAGCCTTCATCCTAAGCAGGGTTGCTCACTACAGTAAATAGCTGCGATATTCTGTTCGTGTGATGTAACTCTCCGAACACCGTACGGCCCGGGCCTGCCCTCTTATTGGCCGGACGGAATCGTTCTCAACAATGCGGCGACGCCCCTCGTCTTGCCATCACATAAATGGGCATCCCAAATGGAGGGAAGAAGCGTCCTCCTACAAACAAGGGCAAGGGGAGACTGTCGAGTTATCGCGCGTCGGACGGACAGATAGATGATCTACAGATATATCATCTACAGATAGATCATCTACATGTGTATCATGTACTGACATATCATCTACAGGTAGGCCATCTACAGATAGATGATCTACAGATATACCATCTACAGGTAGATCATCTACATGTGTATCATGTACTGACATATCATCTACAGGTAGGCCATCTACAGATAGATCATCTACAGATATATCATCTACAGATAGATTATCTACAGTATACAGATAGATCATCTACAGATAGATGATCTAAAGATAGATAGATACATATAGACCATCTAGAAACCTAGCCAGCCGATACGAGAGGTTTTGCAGGATCTCATAGTACAGATCCAACCCGGGAAACATGTGCTAGATCATGCATAGTATACCGCTCCCACGTGGCAACATGAGCTAAATCATACAGATGATACAGACCATACAAATCAGGGGTGTATATGTCCTGGAAGGTCTACTGCAGATGAGCTGTAGATTATCTGTTCGAGCTGTGCGCGCAATACACAAAGGGAAAAAACCATTGCATCATTCGGCTTAGGCCCTTGCCTAGCCCGTCTGTGACTTGATTTTGGCAACTAACTAAATTGCGGCTTTTTTTCCGCTCGTACAGAGTACATACCGGGTATCTTCCATCTGAACGAAGCTTGTCCACTCTCAAGAAACATACAGAGGACCCAGGTTTTCTAGAGGAGGGGATTTACCACTTTTTCGACTATAGACTGTTTGCTGGCTGCTCTCGCCGGCCCTCGATTTTCTGGGGCTAAGCCTTTGTTTTGGTCGACGTGAGATTAGGGTGCTTAGTGGCTTGGTGGATCTTGCCGGCGACTAAATATATCCCTGGTATAATTGTTTTAAGGCACTCAATACTGCGCCTAAGTCGGCCAGCGGACAGTGCCATTAACCAACACAATACATATTTTCGGGTCCGATACATCTCACCATGCTAAGTAACCCAGCGGCTACTGCTGTAGTGCGATACTATGACCAACAACATACCACCCAGGTTCAGTTTGGAAGCTATTACGAAGGAATAGTCGATTTATCCTTAGTCCCCACCATGCGGTCGGTTTCCTTTGTTATTATGGCTTTTTTGCCTATCCTCAACGACGTGCAGGCAGCATGAGCTCCAACGTTCATCTATCATAAGGTTCACGAACATCCCCCTTCGAAGGAAGAAGAAGACCAAGGGAAACCAAAACACACGAAAGGGAAACCCGTATGCACCAAGTCTAACTCCTTTGCCCGTTAGGTTTTTCACTCGTTGGGAGAGGCGTTTTGTTGTTGATGTTGATCTTATGGTTGTTGTCGTCCCTCTCACCTCGGCTCCTATGAGCGCGAGTTGCGTGGTCGTGACGGGAAGGGCAGCCTGTATCGCCTCCTCGTGCTTCTTGGTCTGCTCCACGTGCCCCCGCCACTCTTTTCCTGCCGTCGAGGCCGCCATCTGCTCCGTCGGCGAGAGCAAAAACAAAATGGCACACAGCAGTCAACAATGCGTATCATATGCGTGTGTGCTTTTTCTCCGCATTACTATGTAATAATAGCCAAACGGTTGGATATGGTGTGTATCTATCCGCACCTCGGACAGCACATCCAAAGATATCGGGGTACATACGTTCCTGAGCTGAGGGAGGGCTCCGTCGGTAACAACTGCAAAAAAGTGTTTGCTTTGGGCGATGAGGCCTAATAGGGGTGGTGCATTTATTTTCTGAGGTATCCTCTCACTCACATGAAGAGGTCAGTATCGCACCCAAGAACATTGCCAGTTTTTTTTTTAGTTTAGCTAGCGCAACCCGACCATTAATTTCTATGGGCTACGTACGTAGTCCTAAACCAAGTGTACTACCAGGTACGTAGTAAAACATGATGCTAACTGGTAGTTGCTCACTTTGAGGAGAAAATATTGAGAGCCAAAAAAAGTGCAGCCCTTAACGTGGGAGAAGTATTTCGAGCTCAAAAGAACGCCTACCGTAGCCCCGGTCGGTTCGTCCGTTCGTTCGTTCATTCGTTCGTTCGTTCGTTCGTTCGTTCGTTCGTACCTTCAGTCTGGGTCCCACCCGTTCAAGCTCTCGTTTCCACTCGACAGGGTCGATCTTGGCTTCCAGCATCGCCGCCTGGCTGTCGCTAATTCCGTTGTCCTCGTCCTCTTCCGCCTTCGCATAGAAAAAAAACAAAGAATGCCATCGCAGAGTGTTTTTCTAGCGTTTAATTTTCCGAGCTGCACCAGGAAAAGGACGGCCGGCCACAGATTTTCATGAGGGACCAAAATTGAAGCGCGGTCATCATGCTGCAGGCAGATTGTTTGAGGGGTGCCGAACACCATACCTTTTTGTTTTTGGTTTCCCCTCTAGGACTGCGCAACCCCTTGGTACTAGAGCCGTACTCAGGTACATGTACACCGCCACAGTACTAAAAGGGCACAGTACTAAAGGGTCGAAAGCGTTTTTGTTATTTCGGTGAATGTTTATGAGTGATCATCAACGCTGAAGTTCATGCCGCACGTACGCTTTTGTCGAATGGCAAATACTGATAACAAAAAACAATGGTTGTTGAAGTTGGCATCAAATATATTGTCACGATGGTTGGCGCATGTCGTGTACGAGACGAAGAGGTAGACTACAGCCCCGTAACCATGGTTGATTGGGTTCGGGTTGGATTAGGGTTTGGATAAATATTTCGTCTTACAGACAGTAACCCTCGACCATGTTGTCGAACAAGTAGAAAGTGGTGATCAGCCCTGTCGAATCAAAACAATTATTTTCTCTTTTTTGCCGCACTGTAAAAACGATCCCGCACTACTTCTAAACAAGGGTATCCCCCAGCAACGTAGGGTGTAAGCACCCCGTTTTCTCTTCCTCGTCCTCCTCCTCCTGTAGCTTGTTTGCTACGCTTGCAAGTGGACACACGTCGGCACAGCACTAGAGCACACCGTACCATACCTGTATAATGTTTAATAATCATTGCGTTTGCCTTCGATCCGGCAGTGCGCAGTAGCGTGAGCGTAGGGGTTGATCACTCTAAAACACTCCCACAAACAAAACCCAAAAAAACGAAACACAAAAGAAGGGAAAGCGTACCAGCTACAGTATCACATGCACGGAATCTAACTCCCCTTATACTCGCACATATATAGCCAGTCACCTTGTTTATTCCGGCGAAATCCTGCTCCTCTTCCTCCTCCTCCACCTCCGCCTCGTCCACGATATCGGCCATATCGCAATCGTCCACCGGCTCCGCCTCCTCCTCTGCATCCTCAGCAGCGTACACCGGGCGTCGCCACACGTGTCCCGAAGCTGCCAAAGCTTTGTCCGTCAGGAAGGTTAGCACAGAGCACACGGCCTCGCCGTATGCCTGACGCCGCCGCGCATGTAGTGGGGGAGGGTACATCAGCATGCATGTGGAGGGGAGAAGTCAGGCGGGGCTCAGGGCGGCAGGTGTGCGCGAGCGTGTATTGTGCTGTGTTGTATTGTGTTCTGGTTTGTTCTGTAGTGTTGTGTTGCGTCGTTGTGGGTGTGCGTTTTTTTGTGCTTATCAGGGTGTGCTTGTGTTTTGTGCGTTGCGTGTGCTCATTTTGTGTTTGTTTGTGTGTGGGCGTGGTATATGTGCCGGTAATTTTAAGCAGGGCGTGCGTGTGCGTGTGCGGCAACAAACACGCTGGGTGTCTCAGTAAACCGAAGTTAGACTTAAGAGACTGGGGCTCTGATCCGTGTGACCTCGGACCAGCGGATGGAGGGGGAAACGAAGAAAAACAACAGTGTGAAACATTCAACACGTTGGACAGACCACGATCTACAGATATATCATCTAGATCTGTCTAACCTACCGTTATGATATTTTGTGTAGGATCTGTACTGTACAGACCCAACCCAGGAAACATGTTCTAGAGCATGTAGGCTATACAGCTCCCACCCGGAAGCACGGTCTAGACCTTACAGATCAAGAACCTATCTGCCTTGAAACACGTACATGATGAACTGTAGGAGTTGTGGAACATTCGTCAGGGTGTACATATGCACCTGCTTGAGACGATTCGCCGGAAAGTTGAGGTCGAACCCCATTCCCGTCAGCGCCAGCATCAGCTTGTTGACCGCGGTGTTCGGATCGTCGTATTTGTCGACCTGTTTGGCAGAGAGTCCGTTTCACAGCGAAAACGTTTATCAAACATGGCGATTGGAGGAAAAAACGCGTCAGCAAAAGAAATGTTCCATTGTGACCCTCATCATACGTCATTTGACGAAAATGTATAAACAATATGGGACGATACTTTCTCCAAGCAAGCTGCCGCCAGCCGCGCGCGGCAAGCACAACAAGGTGACCCCAGATGCTGGCTGAGATTCTCAACGGTTTGTTAAAGCGCAGAAATCGAGCAAGCAAGTGATCGGAGTGCGCTTTCCGGTGCTTGCATACCCCCACCCCTATTCATAGAACGACTGCAAACCAAATTCTGCATAAAGTTGTCACCCCCCCCCACCCCCCCCCCCCGAGCGTAAACATAAACATGTCCTACCCCCTCCCGACCCCCTGTATAAACGCCCCCCTACCCCCCTTGGCGAGCGCCCAAATGTTCGAGGTGTCTCTATCAGGAGTAGAAACGGTGCTCCGTCTCGAAAGGGATACGTGGTTAATGATCAAATGACCAAGGCAAGCAACAAATGAGGACGCCCCCCCCCCCCTCCCCCCTCGATATAAACGCCTCCGAATGCACGAACATGTCAAACCTCCCCCCCCCACACATAAACGTGTCCTGCCCCCCCCACCTCCGTCTAAACGTCCCCCTACCCCCTCCCAGCAATAATGCCCGACGCCCCCCCCCCCCCCCCTTTTTTGTTTTGGTGGTCGCCCACAGCTGGTTATCGAGTTAGATAATTTGTGCGAGGTAAAGAACCTTTACTCCGCACAAGTGGGAATGATCGTATCACGTGGCGTTCAAGGTAAGGTACCCAAGAGACAGTTACATAGTAATCCCATTGCTGTCTCTGGAATTGCCTACACCGGAAATTAAATTAACTCATTGAAGCTGTCATCCATATGCAGGTCCGGCTCACTAGCGGTTCTTAGTAGGATGCAGCTCACCCTTCATGCGACTCGCCGGACACCTCACAGCGCTTCGCGCTTGGTGCACGCAATGTCTGCCTGGTCGGTGAAAATCCGACATGCTCCGTTCCGGCATTGTAGGGATGCGAGGGTCTATGGTCATACGACTACGGCCATGCATGAGATCGAGTACGTATCTCCTATCGAGTACACCCCCCCCCCTCCCGCCCCCGCAGAATGTGTCACCCCGTCCCCCGCCACATATACGTGCCATCCCCTGTCCCCCCAGCATACACGTGTTGCCCACCCTAAGCTCCTCCACAATTCATTGACGCTGTCATCCACATGCAAGAAAGTCTGTTTCACAAGCGGTTCATAGTAGGATGCAGCTCACCCTCCACGCCACTCGCCCAACACCTCACAGCGCTTCGCGCTTGGTGTAAGCAACTTTGCCTGGTCGGTGAAAACCCGACGTGTTCCATGTCAGCATTGTAGGGGTACGAGTGTTCATGGTTATTACTCAACTGCGGCCATGCATGATATGAATACACCCCTGCCCCCCCCCCCCCCCCCCGCAAAAACGTGTCATGCCCTCCCCATCACAACGCCTCGCCTTGAAAAAATCGTTCCTGCCGTTGCCGGCTCCCAGGTTGATAAGCCACGACGATATCTCCTGAAACGATCGCCACTGCCAGCATCAAACAGAACCGGTGTCAAAAACGAACAGATGTCAATGTCGAACCGGTGTCAAAACCGAACAGATATCAAAACCGAACCGTCACGGAAACAGATCCCCCACGGATCTGAGCCCTCGTCCAATCGAGTCGATGTCAAAGTAAAATTGACGTCAAAATCGAACCGGTTTCAAAGTCGAACCGATGTCAAATGTACAAGTCGAACCGGTGTCCGTGCGGACCGAATGTCAAATCGAACCGATGTCAAAAATCGAATCGATGTCAACAAATCGAGCCGATGTCAAATTGAGTCGAACGTCAAAATGAAACCGATTTCAAAATCAAATCGAACCGATAGTTGCCACGGGTAGACGGTGGCGGAAAAGAGGGCGGAAAGGACGAATGTGGGTGTGGGTTTGCAGGGGAGGCTGGTTTCGCTATGTAGCGAGGCGGTGGTGTTGTGTATTATTATCAAAGGACGGCGGGTGGGGTGTTTTTAAGGAGGTTGTTTTTTCAACGTACAGAGGCGGTATTTTTATGTTTAGCCTGTGCCTCCAAGCACAGGGCGCTGGGACTAATCAGGAGGCAAGTTTTGTACGTAGCGAGGCGGTGTTTTGCAGCTATATCCAGCGTTTCAAGTAACGGGGGGGGTGTGTGGGCGTTCGGGAGAAGGCGGGTTTTGCTACGTAGCGAGACGGTGTCGTGTAGTTTTATTCTGTTTTTTTTCAAGAGCGAGTGTGTGGGGGGTTTTGATGAGAAGCTAATTGTTTTGCGTAACGAGGCGATGTTTTGTATTTTTATCCCATTTTCAAGGGTGGGTGCGTTTGCTTCGGTTTAGAAGAGGCTAGTTTTGCTATGTAGCGAGGCGCTGTTTTGGTGTTTCATCATTTTCTTTCAAAGAACGGGGTGTGGGGGCGGGTTCCGGAGAGGTTGGTTTGGCTACGTAGAGAGGCGGAGTTTTGTAGTTTTATCCTTTGTTTCAAAGGGTTAGGGGTGGGGCTTCGGCAGGAAGCTAGTTTTGCTTCGTGGTGAGGACGAGTTTTGTAATTTTTTCCTTGTTTTCAGACAGGGTGAGCGGAAGAGTAGGTGGGAAGGGTGGGGGTGCAGCTGTTTGTGATGGGGCTGGGTTGCTACGTAGAGAGGCCATGCCTTGCTGCTGTGTCCCTCGTTTGAAAGGACGTGTGTGTTGGGGAGGGTTGGAGGGGTTTGCAAGGAGGTTGTAGTTTTCTACGTAGAGAGGCGGTGTTTGCCATGTTTGTCTTATGTTTCATAGCACAGAGGGTCGGGGTTAGGAAGAAGGCTGATTTTGCTGTGCAACGATGCGGTGTTCAGTTTGTTTGTCTTTTGCTTCGGTGGACGGGGTGTGGGGGCATGCGAGGGGACGGATTTCGCTACTCAGCGAGGCTGTATTTTGTAATTTATCCCCTGTTCATCCCGTGTCTGAAAGGAAGGGCGGTGGCGGTGGGGGGGTTGGGAGGAGGCAGGTTTGGCTACCTCGCGAGGCGGTGTTTTTTTATTGTCTTTTGCTTCAAACCGGCCGGCCTCCGTCCCGTGTAGGTTGGAGGGCAGTGAGGTCGGCACTGATGTCGACGGTTAGAAGAATATTTGTTTTCACACGTTGGATATATCAGACCCTAGTGTCATGACCTATGTGCTGTCGATTTGTTTGGGGGAAAGAGGTCCTTGGTCTAAAATGATCTGCACGATGAAGATAGATCATGCTCGCGGGGTGATCTGTTCGACACAGCTCTCGCACAACATCACGTTTACGGAAAATGCGGGATATGATACTAACAGATCTGAACCTTGATCTGCCCAGCGTGAGCGAGGGTTTGGTTCATTGTCACAGGCGCTGTGTTCTCCTACTTTTGTTTGACGCGTTACAGCCCGGTTGCAGAATAGCTGCTGCGCGTGGTTATGATTAGCAGCGCAGAGCATCTGATGGGTGAGACGCCCGGGCGTGCCGTTGTCACGCCACAGGCGCGATGGCTGTGAAGAGGTAAATGAAGGAGTGCTCCCGGTTCGTTTCTTTCTTTTTTTACAAGGTGGGGGTATATATATATACTTCGTATACCCTACCGCACGCGGCGTTCACTGCAGCGTGCTGCTGCTAGCGGGGTGGAACTGGTGGCGTCGGGCATCATTATTTCCTGAAAAATCACACTGTACCGTTGTTGTCGTATAGGTGTGACGGCTAGGATAGTTGTGACAGTGCTGGATAGCGTTTAGAAGTACGGACAGACCCTATGCAGTCCCCGCATCAGGTACGATTCTGGTATACACATACCTGGTACGAGGTTTCCCTTCGGAGGCATTCGTGTGTCGAGGCATTCGTGAGTGGAGACTGACGCAAGATAAAAGAACTCCGATGACGTTGTTTATGCAGCATATGAAAAAGAAAGACCCACCAGCAGCCGTTGAGATTTCCAAGTCTATACAGCCCAAAAAACGAAAAGCTACAACGACCGACCAGCGAAAGGAAATCGGTACATAAATAGGAGTGTATCGTACAATTGCAGTAACAAAAACGTCCTGGCGCAAGGCAAGCAAGTTGAAAGATAGAGAGCTTCAGCGGTGAATAGGGAGAGCAACCGACGCGCATCATGGCAACACGCGGAAACAAAAACGCTTTAATTTCCGTTGCATTCTCAACGGACTGTTTTATTTGTAGCTCACCTGGAGACTTGCGTTTGCCGCCGGCACGGAGAAATACATCCTGGCAGCAGTGGTTTCGTTCCGTTGGGTGCGCAACCCCCCCGACGAGCCATAGTATAGAGGGGGGTGTGTGTCACGTACGTGTCACATGTTCGTATATACATGCGTGCGTTTGACGGAAGAAAGGGGGGAAGGAAGTAAGCAAATGCTGATAGATAAAAACAAAGCACAGAGGAAGCATCGAAACAAGCATGATTGCCGTATGATATGAGGGAGTACCTGCAACTGTATTTACGAAGTAGAAGGTTTTGTCAGGCTAAGATTCGTGATATTGAGAAACCCTATACTTCCAGCCGGAAGCCGACTCATCGGAGAAAAATTCAGCACGCACTCGCTTGTAAAATACCAGGGGATTTCACAGGTCGGGTCAACCCTCGCGGGTCGGGTCAGTTCGGGTCGGGCAAGGGTGACCCGACCCGACCCGGCATATTTTTTCAAGTTCCTGACCCGGCGGGTAATGGCCCGTGAAGATGTTATAATACCCGGTACTACTCTGAGCGAAAATATACGGATCATCGCGTATTGATTGAAATTGATTCATGTATGTTTCAAGAATGTCTGTAGTGCGAGACACGCCGGGATTTTTCATCTACGGGAAACCGGATGGTGACCATGTCCCCTGGCGACTACACACCGCAATCATGGGTGGGTGTGCTGTGTATCTGTAACGCGATGATTGGGCACTGTGTTCGTGTTTTTCGTGCTGACCGTGGCGCAAACGAGTCTGTTACGCAGTATGTAATGACATAACAGACGATATCTACAGGTTGCGTGTATTTAGTTGCGATAGCCTATTTCCAGCAGCAAGTTGCTCGCCGTACTGCCTCCATCCAGGGCTCGTGTTAGAAATAGGTACTCAAGTGACAATGTATACGTGTCGATGGCCAGTATTAACAGCCGTCTCGATGTGGTTGTCCTCTAGGCGTACAGATCGAGCGGCGTAATGTTTATCGTGTTGTGTATCTTCGTTGGGCGATCCGCTTCGGATGGTCTGCTAATCTGGGCATCAGATATCTCTGTGCGATCCCCGATTGCCATTCCCTTTTGCTTGTCCCTCGCCGTCCTTTGTGGCATGCCGTACTTTGTGGTGTTCATGCGTGCTGGCCCGAGAGCTCTTGTTAAAACTGCCTACTGGTATATGTTCGTGCAAGCGTGATCAGGCATACATCTGGCTTATACGCCAACATTCCGGATCAGCCTTTAGCTATCCGGGACCGCCACCCCCCTCTGTACAGATCGATACCAATTGGGCGTACTCAGCCATATGTCTAATATTCTTACAAGATTTCACCCCCGACACGGTCACCTCGCGTGTCTAATTCTATTGTGAGCGCACACAAAACTGTTCTATGAGTGCTCGAAAGGATTGCAACAGTAATGTCAGCTGTTAGTCCGACTGATTGATTGATCGATTCTCAGCTGTGCAGGCTCCGTGACGCGTCGGCCGCGCGTACTCCACACCCCTAGAGAAGGGCATACAGTAGTATTAATAGGGGGTACGCCGGTTTAAGAAAGAGGCATTGAAAAGGTCAGCCAGCTCGGGACTTAAAATCGGTCCAATGGGCATGTTCCGTCTTTACTAAAAACTACCTGGTATGTATTGACCGCTACAGGTAAGAACAACGTCAAGACCAGGTCTCCTTCCCCTAGATAGTTCCGCCTCAATATGCACAAGTTCAAGGTCACACCCAAGGTCTGCCACGCCGTTCCGTGTAGGCCCGAGGTACCGACCAACCCACTGTAGGTGTGTACTCCACGCCACAACCACAAGAGAGAGAACCTGCCTTGGGCATTCGTCCCACAGCAACCTTCTTTGAGAGCGCTTAATTAGGCTCTGTCACGAGGCGCTCTTAAACCGAGGCACCCACCGTAGATGAAACAGCTCTCGGTGACCCCCCTGGCTGGGTTTTGCAAAGGGGAATCATGATCGTCGGCGATTGAGGTGGGAACGGACCAACCGGACGTGCTCATGTCTCGAACAAGGTGCCGGGTGCGCGTTTACGAGTCGACGTGGGAAAATAATAAATGATGAACACTTTTTGCGATATAAACGAAGGCCAGTGGTGGGAAGGGGAAAGGAGTACCTGCTTTGAGACTCCGGACCTCACTTACAGAAGGGAGGGAGCTCGAGAAGTACTAGTCGGGGAAAAAAGGTTATACAAAGATAGGCCTGGGGAAAAACAAACTATGAAACTAGTAAGCAAGATGGGCGCACCTGCTGAGAGGTTGCAAGTTGTTGGGCTTGCAGAAGCTGGCTTCGTAGTCAAGAGCCTTGAGCTTCTCGAGCGCGTCTTCCCAAGCAGCAAAGGCTGCACTCTGTGAAGAAGAATACACGTTTGGACAAAAGAGAGGGCCGTCATACACCACGCGGCCCTGCTCCAAGGCCGCACGTCGTATTGCGTACGCACGTACATACTGCTGTTGTCTGTCTCCCCACCGCGAGAGGAACGAGCTAATTGGCGTGCTTTGAATACTGTGCAGTCAGACGGGGTTATTACAAGTACACTGGGCACACATAGCAATGATAGTAATGGATACTGCTGTTGCTTGCGATCATAGGTATCCTACAGCAGGGCCTCCCTCGAGGCGTTGCTTTTTTGCTGCAGTATCTCGGTTACTTGAGTGGTGGTCTTCTTTCCGGCGAGTGACTGGTACGCCTTCGATCAGTCAATCGAGTTTACTTCTCGTACCATATTTATTGTAGCAGGGCTGGTCTCGGGTCGAGTCAAACCTTGCGGGTCAGGTCGGATCGCATCGGCTCGGGTCGGGTAAGGGTGATTCGACCCGACCCCTGAGAGTGTGAATCTCCTGACCCGACCGGGCCCAACCCGACCCGACCCGACCCGACCCGACCCGACCCGATCCAGCCAGACCCGACCCGACCCGACCCGACCCGACCCGACCCGACCCGACCCGACCCGACCCGACCCGACCCGACCCGACCCGACCCGACCCGACCCGACCCGACCCGACCCGACCCGACCCGACCCGACCCGACCCGACCCGACCCGACCCGACCCGACCCGACCCGACCCGACCCGACCCGACCCGACCCGACCCGACCCGACCCGACCCGACCCGACCCGACCCGACCCGACCCGACCCGACCCGACCCGACCCGACCCGACCCGACCCGACCCGACCCGACCCGACCCGACCCGACCCGACCCGACCCGACCCGACCCGACCCGACCCGACCCGACCCGACCCGACCCGACCCGACCCGAACCGAACCGACCCGGCCCGAATCGGCTCTTGCTGACCCGATCCGCGGAGCAGACCCGTGCAGAGCCTTGAAGTTTAGCGACTTGGCGACTGGCGCTCTAGTATTATACCGTTCTGGGCGGAGAAGTAAGGACCCTTTGGTAGTGCATAATAATAACACAACGCTTCTTACAGTTTCGTCCTGTGTGGGGTGCAGCACCCGTTCTGATCGCTATTTCCGCGCCGGAAAGTGAACGTTTGTCGGTGGCATTTTCACAGCAAAATCACACCTTCCAGTTGTGGTTGTCGGTGTATGGACACCATGATAGATTTATTACCCACCCCACATACGCTAGTACGCCAAAGTATATACGCACGACTTAACAAAACATTTTGCCACTCACTTACAGCACGTACCTCGCACTATTTTTTTCCGGAAAGGTAAGCCTCCGTTTGGGGTTGTTACGAACACCAAAACGGTCATCACATTCACGGGCAGAGGTACGTACCATATTAAACTACTTAAGAGTATGCGAGCAGGTTGCAGGAAAATAAACCGAATGTGATAACACCATCATCACCATATTATTTTACGTACGTATACGTACCGTATACGGGAGTAGTGCATACTGGTATACTGGTACGTACATGCCAACATGAGCATACTGTCCCGAAATGTAAGGGCATTTTAATATCGAAATCGAATCATAAAGGTCATTATATTTTTGGGTGGTACGCAGTGTAATCACATACCAGGTACCACGTAATATATGTATGCCTCCTTACATCAAGAAACTCACCGAATAGGGGCTCTCATCGGCCTGCGTTCTTCGTACCCTCCCTGCCTCCCCTTCTGCCATGCTGTCACAGCAGGTGCCACTATTTTTGCAGTTGTCGTGCTACTGTAGATTGGCGTGTTTGCGTGTTACTCTCGCCCCGAAGAACTCTCTCCGACCTAGCAGCCTAGCAGCCGTGGAGTGCCGCACTACCGAATATGATGCCGGCCTTACGACCACCACTGCTGTCAACGCGTAGGAGGGGTGGGACGCGACATGTGTGTGCGCAGAAGAAAATATTCGCCTCGCCTTGGCAGCGCACCCGGTTACGTAGCCCCGGGTAAAGCCAAGCCGCCTGAAGGAGGGAAAAATAAGAGGCCAGGCCAAGTTCAACTTACGTAGGAGTCAGTACACGAGATCCGCGCTTCCACTCACTACTGTGAATTGAGTGAAGTACTCATGGGCTATAGATATACAATATAGTCTACAGTTTTGAAGTATCAGGAATAATACGAGAATAACCCAGAGAATGGATTAACCCGCACAAATGTACCTGTAGGGATGTGTTCTGCGCCGCTTTGTTTAAAAATAACAAATGAAGCCGTACGTACGCAATGAGAAAATACCGTACAACAGATATTAATAGTATTTGGGGATAATCCCCTTGCTTGCGTGTGCTGGCATGATACTTTGTGGCAGCATCCCCTGCTCCTACTCTGTGCGTACGTATATTAATACTGTCCATCCGCACGAAAATCACGACAACGTGCTTGGGGTGATTCTGATCGGCTACCCAGTAGCGCAGACACGCGTTATTTACGTCGAAGGACCATCAACATTGCCTGCGACTCTTGCCTCATCTGCATTCAGGGTGGTCCTGCTGCTGCTGGGGCGGGTACGTCTTCTGATCGACAAAATTCAAGGATTCCGCACCCCAGATTCAGGATGCGCAATCTCACATTATACCTACAGCATGATACCTGGAATTTCGGTTACAAATGAATGGTCGGAAATGTAGTCACTGTGTTATATCCACTTCAGAATCCAAGCGCAGACTATACTCCTACCTAGTCAGAGTGATGCAGTGCGATGTTTCCAGAGGTCAGCTGTCACAGACAGAGGTCGGTAAGCAGCACAATCGAAAGTCGAAAGCGACGACGCGCAAATTACGTACCAGGTAGCACCTTGTTGATGGTGCTGCCCACGAAGAGTCTCTCTCGTTGTTGAACCGTACCGTAGCTTGTGCCGCCGGCTGTGGGGAACGCGTGAGAGAGCGTGAGAGCGTGCTGCGTGGAGAAGCAACACACAAAAAGGCGTGTGTTGGTAAATGTGCGAATCTTTTCTCTGAACGGTCGTACCTTCCATCAATCATATCTTCCTTCTGCTTTTTTGTCATGTGACGGTTTCAAAAATGCGGCGGATCTTCGCGGATCTTCAGTCCTGAATCCAAAATCCTGAATATTTTAGCTGTCCGCTGCTGCTGTTCACCCGTCCTTGAGGAAGCAACATTAGGAAGGAAGCGACGCTCGACGGCGAGCGAGACAAACGGAGGAGACATTGGGATCTTCGGAGAGCCATCGACTTTTAGCCCTCTCACCAGAGAGAGAGAGAGCTACCTGAGCCCGCCGACATCGTTAATCGCGGAGCTGCTGCTGTGTCATATCCGAAGGACAGCTGTTGTACTACGGTTGTACCTCTTTCTTGAAGATACGCACTACTGCTTGCACAGTACGAAGCAGTGCGGGCGCTGTCGTCGAGGCGGACACCAACCTATCGGGCCTACGATACGAAGTATCGGTGAGTGATATTGTGCAAGGGATGGCTCTGGTCTTTCTCAACACGTAGGTGTCAATTTCGCTGGCTGCGTCGCACGAAGAGTTACGTACGTACGTAGCTCAATATCGTCGGTTGATCAATCTTGCGACGGTCTGTGACCCACCCTTGAGACATACAGCAGTAGTCGTCCCTCAAATAGTGCCGGTATGTGCCAGCCAACAACACCGGCACTGCTGCAGCGGGAACCGACACTGCGTACTCTGCACACTACCACACACCACACTGACGAATCCCATCTGTGCCCAGCGATTTTACAGGCACTATACTATACCAGGTACCTGGTAGTGGGCAATCGGCACTACTTAGCCGGCACCAAAGAGGGACCACTACTGCTGTACTTGTGTCACTTTGCATTACCTCTGAAATGACAACGACACATCATGCTGAAGACTACGAATGTTTACGCACGTACCCCCATGCCAATGTTGATAGAGTGTGCATTCGATGCACTCCGACTACAACTACATACCAGGTATATCCTAAGCTCCTGTGCATCTACGAGTACAGAGTCCCAGGTACAACAGTAGTATAGACTCCTGCCTCCTCGCGCACTCCTTGCTTGGAGCGCAGGCAAAAGGGGAGCCTGAGGGTTGAGACTGCCGGCCCCCTTTAGAACTCCAGTCCGGTTTTGGAGACAAGGCACTCAAATTCCAAGTAATTTGTCCCCAATTGTCCCCAAAACGAGACTGCAGTCCACTTGCTACGTTTTTTAGACCTTGATAGAGAGATCTACTTGTAACGTATCGCGTCGGAGGGGTGTGGTCGCCTGAATCGCTCCACTTGTCACGTGTCACAGAGTGATCGCAAAACAATCACAGGCCCCTGAACCCGTCCATCGGCCATCATTCGTTCCATGCTCGTTACTGCTGTAGCGACTACTCTTGCAGTACCTATTGAGCTGCCCTTGTAACGTTGGAGCTGCGAGTTGCCTGGACTTCACCGCTAGTCCTTACCGTAGTTTGGGGTCAAAAGTAAGCCAACTACAGCAACTGTAACTATTAATATCGATAGGGCGTGACTTACAGGACTGCTTCAAGCTCGTGCAACAGATCAAAATGCAACACTCGTCAACCAAGAAATTCGCCAGTCAGCAAAGACGTAGAACTCCACAAATTACCGGACGCAACTACAGCAGTGCTGCTGAAAGCTGAAACAGCAGCATAATGTTGCTCCTGAAGTAGTCGGTGACTTACAGTCAGTCAACTCGCATCCCTATCTGACGAACACGCACGCCTTTGTATCCACAGCGTCACGCGTCGTGCCCTGAGGTTCACGGGAGGTTCGGCGAAGGATGGCCGGGGGCAGGGACCTACTCGCTCTCAGCAGCCTTCTGCAAAGCGGTACGTGACAGCAGTGTGGGACTATGGAATCTGACACACACAGTTCCTATAAAATCAGATGACGAGGAGATACAAGTACGAGGACGAAGAAAATGCGAAATTCCGGCTTGGGTTCTTGACAGTAATGCGTTACGGTGTCCTCTTGGTAGTATAGTCGATTCAAGTGGAGTTTCCGGCGGAGGCGCGTAACTTAGGGAAGCGGGGATAATGGCGGCTCCCCCTCGGAGGAACGGGCCACCTTCCACATGCAGACACTGCCGGCTTGGGCCTTTGATGGCCACAACACCTTGCCCTTCCCCTCTAGCATGCTGGCGCTGTGTCAAGAAACCGGTGTTAATACGTACGGGATGCGATCATCCAGATGTACGACGGCCAGGCCGCTATAGATGCCCACCCAGGTGGTGGCCTATGCATACTAACTTGGCAAGCTTCGGTGTGTGATAGTGTATGAGGGATGCCTCGGGCGAGCAGCATGAACATGCTGCTCGTTCCGGACAAATAATTGATACCTGGTACATGATACCAGGTACCGGTAGATATTTAGTATAATAAGACTGCAGCATTAATGGACCAAGCTAGTGGCATATCCACAAGGCGAGGGCCATGTTTACATCTGCAAGATGCGCACTCAGCTTGACTGTAACATGGTGTCCAATCCGAACATCGAACTCGGGCTGTAAAACACATCATTTCTCACGCTGAGCCTAGGTGCCTGTTTCTTACAGGTACTGTTTACTGTTAAGAAATGTCCTGTACCGCTGTATGTAGTGTTTTGAAATGTCTTGAAGGCATAATGTAGGACTATTGCCTTTCCCCACGGCGGTGTGACGCGCCGTTGCCAATTGTTGCCTGCAGCTGGAAGCAGACACTTTCCAAGCTGTATACGGTTGGCGTAAAAACACTATCCAGGAGTGGAAGTCACTGAACTACACTATGTCCTTCGCGGGGAATATAGAAGGCGCACAGCCGATGTATCGCACACCGCAGGTTAGAACTAAAGTACCGACTACCTAACCAATCGATCGGTCGAGCTCAAAGGTGGCTAAGTTTTTTTCGCAGTAGTTATATACCCAATTGACATATGAAGTCCCTACCATGAGGCTCGGGATACTCTACTGAGTACCACCGTAGTTGGTCGAGAAGATTCTCCGATGGGATATCATTTATGATGAATCTTCTATCCGTACATGTGCGACGACCACTCTTCACACCTTTCCCAAAAAACTACCGGTATCCTCCATAGACAGCCTTGTCCAACCAACCACTCTTCGCCGCCTGCCTGCATGCAGTTCAAATGAAAGTACCCTCGTGTCCCTTGCCTCACGCTGCGTAGGCCAAGAGGCACAGGACGAGCGACACCAGGAGAATCAAACCCAAGCGAAGATCATTACGCCGGCAGATCTGGGCCCACCGCGAATCGCAGAAAAAACAACACAGGTGAATCCGTTGTACCGGTATACCGTAGTAGTAGCACAGTGATACCACCCTTCAGATCACCCTTTCGATAGTCAGAGGGTGGTCGAAAGGGGTATAATTTCGCTCTACTTTCACTATTAATAGAATGTGTGCCCATCTGTGTGCGACCCTTTAGGAAGAGGATTACTTAACTTCCCGGTCACTTTACTCCCTCGGCTTCAAATTCCTTATCATTCCGAAACGGGCAAAACTTACGAAGCCTTTGTATTAGAAGTATTTGAATCTCGGGAAGCCCTGCATCGTGGAGCCCTGCGTCTTTGAGATTATCGTGCGAAAACGTTGGGCAGGCTAAATTCGTGATTTTCACGACCCTACCTATCCAAAATCACCCAGTTTAAAGACAAGTCACAGTGGCCGGCGGGGGAGGGGAGGTGTACTCGATATCATGCATGGCCGTAGTCGTATGACCATAGACCCTCGCATCCCTTCAATGCCGGGACGGAGCACGTGGAGTTTTCACCGACCAGGCAGACATTGCTTGCACCAAGCACGAAACGCCGGGAGGTGTCCGGCGAGTCGCATGAAGGGTGAGCTGCATCGTACTATGAACCCCTTATGAGGCGGACTTGCATGTGGACGACAGCTTCCATGAGTCAATTTAATTTACGGTATAGCCACTGCCAGAGACAGGAATGGAGGTACCCTGTAACTGCCTCTTGGGTGCCTTACCATAAATACTACGTGATGCGATTATTCCCCTCGCGCGGAGTAAAGGTTCTCCATCCCCGCGCACATGATCTAACTCGATCGCCAGCTATGACCAACCACAAAAAAAAACGATACCCTGGTTGTCTAACTCACGTAGTGAGCGGCATGTTTTACAGTGTCGTTGCCAACCGACGCCCACCCAACCTGTCTATAATACATGGGGGGGAGGGGGACGTACGCCTTTTGTTGCTTCCTTTAGTCATTTGACCATTGACCACGCATCCCTTTCGAGGCGAAGCATCGTTCCTCCTCCTGGTAGAGACACCCCAAGCGTTTAGGCACCGTGGTAGGGGGGGGGGCTACATCACCTAATGTTTCATACCTGGTGGGACAGGTCATCTATTTCCACTTGATGGTCTATAGTATTTCAGGGCAGACAGAGGTCCTGATAATTATGATCGAGCTCGTGTTGCCGGGTGGGGGCCGTCGGATCTTCACGATCTAGCCCCGTGTTTCCTGAGTTGGACATGTACACACTATGTATGCAGATCCTGCACAACCTCTCACAACGGCAAGTAGGAAGGTATAGTAGATTATCTAGATAAATAGATCATGATCTGTCCTACAGTGGGTGTGCAAATAGTTTTCCCGGTTCCTCGCGTGGAGAGCTCTACCAGCAAGTGTACCTCACCCAAAACGATTTTAATGAACAAACAATTACAGTATGACCATCCCACTGCTATGGCAGTAGGCACATCACAGTAGCATACTACATAGTAAGATAGCACTCATTGTTTTTTGGTCGCTAAATAGGGGTAGTAGGGGCGGATGAAAATAATAAACTAAATTAACCACTTGAGTCAGTGCGGATAGTAAGTTACGGCAACGAGGGAATTGATATATCGGTATGGAGTGCAAAATATATCGGGCAACTCCTCAGTCGAGCATTAATAGGTTATGAGCCCCGTCATCCAGAAAGCAGAAAACGCTGTTGTTAGTAGTACCCCCCGTACCGCACTGCTGAGGTGTGGCTATTAATGCAGCAACGCTGCGCCGTGTCGGCGGCTCCACCGGTCGGTGCCGACCCCAGCTTCTGCTTCTCTTCTCATGTCCTTGTGCCTCGCACGCACCTATAGACATACTTCTTATTAACGGTGAAATATACAGGAGCACGAAACGAAAAGGACAAGAAGCAAGGACAGCAAGAAGTGGGGTATCATCGGTTTTGAGCCGAATATAGATACAGAACGGAGTTCCTTCGGACTTGGTGCATACTAGGTTTCCCTTTTTGGTTTCACTTGGTCTTCTTGTTTTTCTGAAAATGTTCATGTTCATGAGTGATCGACGTTAAAGCTCATGCTACAACTTTGTCGGATGGCAAACGAAATACTATTGCTAGGTGGATCGGCCGTCCGACCCAAAGGCGATATGGAGCGAGCACGAAGCTGTGGTTCGGAATGATGCTTTCCACGATCCCGACGACAAACGACCCCAACCAGTGTGAGGAGGCACTCGACTTTTGCACATTTGACTTCACGAACTTGAATTTGCCAACTTGATTTTGCTACGTAGCTTGATTCTTCTAGCTTTACTTCGGTGTCTTGAATTTGCTAGGTTGACTTTGCCAACTTGAAAAAGCTCTATAACTCGAGCTTGCTACGTAGCTTTGGCGGATTTTTAATCCCACTAATGTATGTTGTGAAAGTGCCGTACACAACACAGTGGTTTTTCCCGGGGCCCATGCTTGCACGGTCTCGGCGCTCGTATTTGTAGTCTCTGCTGCAGGCACACGTAGAATCATGTGTACGTACATTAGGTCTACGGATTTTTCGATGTGTGCTTGGGCGGTTAAATTCGCCACGGAATAAATAAACGGAGCCCCGCTCAACAGCACCATCAGTTACAATCGCGACCCTCCGGCCTCGGCAGTGGTGAGGGCATCCCTTCAAACTCTATAACGGGGGGCCATAGTAAATAGGACCTGCGGTAAACACAAAAACCTACCAGTATATATTTACCTATTTTTACTAAAAATATTCGGTTTCATTTACTATGGTCCCCCGTCAAAGTAGTATACCAGCATCGCGTTGTCAGGAAATGTAAGGGCCGTTTGAGTATTGATGTCAACACTGAAAAGAGTCCTTACGTTTCCTGACAAAGTGGTATAATAATGCTGTTATGCCATTTACCGGCTTTCCCCCCCAGATTGACGAACACCGCTGTCCGGTACGGTGCATACCAGATACGTTTAAAGACGCGAGACCAAGGTCTGAGTGTTGATGAGTACGGTATGTGACGCTCCTGATGCTGCCACAGATACGACATCGTGTACAAGCAGAGCGTGATGGCCGAGGACACCTTTCTGGGGATGGCGGGCAAGACGCCGGGCTCGCAGGTTTGCTTCCGGTTCGAGAAAAATAAACTGTTTATGCTGCGGGTCCTTCTTTCACGCGGACCGCGCATCCTTACCTGATTCATGGCTGTCGGTGCTAACTGGGTCCTAGCGCCTTGAATGCGACCGCTCGAACCGATGGAAAAAATGCGAGCACAGAGGGGACAAAGCTTTTGCATATTTAGTGATACATAAATAGCCTTGTTTGCGTGTCCTCCGCTGTCGGCCAACTCTCTTGGAGACGTGGCTGCTGGCTCCATAGGTAGTATTTTACTGTTATTCAGGTCGTTTGAGGACGTATACTAGTGTTTCTCCAGCACCAAGAAATCCTACACCAGATTTTATTTTTTCCCGCTTGAAACGCGACCGCTACACCAATCGCTGATTGGGGCCGCTCATCGGCAGGATTGACTTCGCTCTACGAGTACCTCAACCAAGATCTAGACTTCGTAACATAAATCACTCCGGCATTGATATCTTCGATTATCATAACATTCTCATCATCAACGCCGGCATGGATGACTGCATCCTCATGATAAGCGCCTATACTATCATCGGTCTGCCTATCAACGAGGAAGAGCAAAGACGACTTCAAGTTGCCGAAGCGTTATGGCGTTATCAGGAAGCGGCTTCTGACGATGATAACGAGAGCTTCTATAGCCGTGTCAAGGAAGCAATACGAGGACGATTTGATCGGGTGGCTAATGAGCTCGCAACAGTACTACAACATAATGTTGAATGAGTGGAAGTCTTGTTCCATTCAACATGTTTGTGTAGTATTGTTGGGAGCCCATTAACCATCCGATCAAACCGTACACGTACTGCTTGCTCAGCTATCGAGGGTCTCGGTATCATCGCCAGAAACCACTTCCTGAAAATACCGTCACGCCTGGGTAAGGTGAAGTTGTCCTTGCTGTTGCTCGTTTATAGACATGAAGTGAAGGCGCTAATGATGAGGATACTATACGGGTCGAAGACGCTGTTGCTGGAGTAAATTACCCGGTACGTTACAAACTCGAGATATTGGCCGATGTAGGGCGATGTAAGTCCGTCGTTGAGCGGCCCCAATCAGCACTTCGTGTCACCGTGCGTTTTCAGGGGGGGAAATTCTATGATCTGGCGAAGGCTACATTGGTCCTGAATTTGGCCAGGTGCTTCGTTGAGCAACCAGCGAGCATTGCATGAGTTGCCACGTGGTGATTGGTAGTGTTTTCGTTTGTGACCAGCTGCGCATAAAAAGAAGAAGCGTAGAGCAATGTTTATCGTTCGTGACGATTTCGTTGAGTTCCTCGGGATTATTATTTGTCGAAACAAATGAGGTGAAACTCAGCTCGATCATGATCTTTGAAAGATACGCAGCTTCCTTTGCCCCGTATCTGATTGCCACGGCCTCAACTGTTGATTGTGCAGACATTGTTGGCGTATTTGCTCCGAAGCTGACGGGCGTCCCACCGAGCAGGCATAGGTATACCCTGCGATCAACCTGCTGTTGACCGGGCTTGTTGATAACGAAGCGTTGGTGTTCCAGTGCAATGCCAGCTGTCTCTTCTTGTAGACGAAGGCCAGATTCGGAAAGCCTTTTAGATATGGAGGCAGGTGATCCCACGATAGTCTGGTAGAGTTTGACGCGCTGAGCTCCGAGTGCTTCTCTTATGACTGTTCCTCAGACAGTTCAGGTCCGTATCCCGGCATGTGAACGGAATTATAGTCCAGCATCCCGCACCTCTCCAGAATATTCTAGACGTAGTCCGTGAGAGTAATGGTCAAGGTGCCATCTCCATAGTTGCTGGTAACAATCATGCCCAGAATGAGGCTAACTTCACCCATACCTGTCATAGCGAAGCGGTCCATGAGGGCTATCTTCAACCGCTTAACTACTCCGGGATTGCTTCCACTGATGAGGTTATCCCTGACTTACAGGGTGAGATCGAAAAATGTCTCATCGTTCCCACGTGCAAACACAAGAGTCGGATGACGCCAGCGTGAAGCCAATCTCCAGTAGTGCTACATCGATGCTTTTGTATCACAGAGCGGAGGATTGAGACACCCCGCACAAACTGTGCTTGACTTTGGTGACCATGAATTTTCCGTGCATCGAGTCTTTTCCTCTGCTTATGACGGCAACATCTGTTCTTGCTGCCACGTTTTCAACTGCCAGCCGATAAATAAAATTCCATGGCACGATTGCTGTTTGTCGAACCGCATTCTCTTTCTCAATAAGTTATTCGAACAGTAACTTGCAGGGTTACTCAAGTAGAAGACACGCACACAACGTACACGTGTGGTTCGACTCGAGTTCGACTCGATACCTCGACATGTTTGGTAGGTGCTGCTGCTCGCGCACCGATCCAATACTACCGCATAAAGGTAATCTTCAACAGTGTTTGCATATCAAACTCCACCCGTCGTGGCTCACCCTTTTCGCCTGACTCTCGGTTGGCTTTTCTACGCAGGACTGCACGCACATCGTCGTGAAAGTGGTGTTTCCTGGATGCCGTATGCGGGACCTCGAGCTTGATGTCACCACCCGCAACATCCTGGCCGCCAGCCCTAAGCTGTGAGAAACCAAAAGTCATACCTGGTGCATGATTAACGATGATTTTTGTGAAAACAGACAGATGCGTGCTGTGCGATGGAGTGACTAATCTTTTCAAGGAGCTTTGGAACTTACTTGTAGGGGCACGCGCTTGACTTAAAAAACGTCCGAAGGTAGATTCGAGCAGTGCGCTTGTTTTCTGCAGTGTATCCTTCGGCAACCACTAGCGAAACGTGCCTTCCCGATAATGCATTTTCTGTTTTGTGGGTACCTCGAGGGAAGATTGAAGCTTCCACACATCAGACACATCAGATTCCCATTTCATTATCTAGATACTTCGGGGGAAAATATATCCCTAGTTCTGGTATGATTTGCAGGATCTACAGTACAGTAGATCTTGTTTGCCGGGTAGAGGATCTGCGAGACAGGGGCTCTTCTTGCGTTGCGCACATGTTTGCAGGGTGGGATTTGTATGATGCCGCTCTCGCACGTCATCTCATAATGAGAAATATAGGGTCTACTCGTACCTGGTAGATGATCTACAGTACGTTCATCTTGATCTGTTCGATGTGTGAAAGCTTCTATCCCGGTGTAGAAGTATCTCTCTTTTCGTGAAAAAAATACCCAACTAACCCGGGGAGGCAGATACCACAATCAGGGATCGAAGCCA
Source organism: Nereocystis luetkeana (assembly GCA_031213475.1). Lineage (NCBI taxonomy): Eukaryota > Phaeophyceae > Laminariales > Laminariaceae > Nereocystis > Nereocystis luetkeana. Next base: position 3,259,026 of record JARUPZ010000011.1, on the reverse strand, counting down.
GTCGGTGGGGCAAACATATCCGCAGATAAACATTTTATTTGTGAGCAGCTGTGTTCGAGAATCTTCCATGTGATGGTGGATTCGTAGTCAAAAGCCGCTGCTCAGGCACGTTACGTGCAACAAGGCGATATTGAGTTAGTTCGCTGTGTTGGCAACTACCAGGTAGCCAGTAGTACACCAGACCCAAAGAGAGGATGCCAAGGAGGAAAAGGAGAAGGAAGAGAGACCTAGGGCCGACACACCTGAACGGAGGTTGCCCTACGACCATCAATCACAGCAGTCGTTCCGCTCTTTTACTTAATCGGTACATTCCTGGAGAATCGCCTAGACATTCGCGGCGAGCTTTGGTGGCATGACGTGACGGGACAGTTGTAGAGGGTGGTAGCCAGCGAGAAATCACCGTCTAACAAGTGTTCAACGAGTGCGTTACCCCCCTGGTTAGCCCTTACTCCGTCAAGGCTTGATGCCTGTTGGAGTTGGTATAGATGGATGTTGATGGCGGTGTATTTTGTTGACGAGCGACTCGTGCGCAATACATGTTGCCACAGCTGAAACAAGCTTTGGCCGCCCCATCTTTCCCCGGTTTTATTAACTTTGTTTGGGTCCACGTTGTCTACACTCCCATCTCGACAATTCGAACTACGATATTTAACCTTTTAGAACTGCACCCCGCGAGTTTTTAGGGAGAAGCTACTCGTATTTGGAATTGGCCTGGGATATATTTTCGCAGTAGTACTCGGCGTCATTCTGGACAAGACAAGTCGTGGCCATAACACACATTTTTAATCTGTTCTCCCCCGGTATATATACATAAACCTGAGTTAGCATTTGAGAGTTGACAAAACCAACCATCCGTTACTACCGCGATGTCTGTTCCACTCCCTTCGCCCGTTTTTTTCACGTCCATATCTCGTACGCGATTGCTTTGGTATCACATACGCCTGCCCCTCTCCCCCCCCTAGGTACATGGCTTTTCGTTGGTATGTCACCCACAGACGTTGAGCGCTTGACAACGAACCGTCTGTTATACGCGCGCAACGTTCCTTGATCGCTTCTTTGCATCTTTATTAATCTGGCAGGCGATTGGTGGCATGACATCACAGGTGTCTTCTCCTAGCTTCCCGGGGTACACAGTTTTCTGGTTACTGTCGCGCATAGAGTCCATTGATAGTTGCGAGTGGACTACGAACCATCCGTCACCACAGCAAGCGACATGTGCTAATAATTCAGGAGTTAAGAATTCCAGGCTGTTTTTACCTGAAATCTAAGAATTTACAGCTAAACGTTTTGTGTTCAGCGAGGGAAGCCACTCCAAACCCTTGACTGTGGCGTGCAAAAGCCTATGCTCAACATTGACAACACGATAAGCCGCGAGCCTTACTTGTAGTCAACATAGGAAACTACACTACACTTTTCTGTTCGCTTACTTTGTCGGTTTGTTCCGCCTGCGCCGCGCAGGAGACTGGCGACTTATCTCCCCCTGCCCGTGGATGAGACGAAGGGAGTAGCCAAGTGGGACGCAGAAAACGAGACGCTCGCAGTTACGCTGCCGATCGTTGCAGACCCCTGGTAGAGCGTTTGGTCTGGGATCACTTGCTCCCGAAGGCGTTTTTCTCTTTCTCTTGCTTGTACCGGTATAAAACGGAACGTTAGAAGGGACCCCCTGCCCTCTGAACGAGAATATAATAACCTTTTGGACTCTGATATGAAAATAAAACGTATCTTATATTTCCGTTCAGCATGTATGGGCCGCCAACAAAAAACACCTCTTGCTTGCCAGGCTTGGAATCTTGAGGTGACACCATCCTTAAAACAACCTTGACCATAGGCTATTATGTGCTACCAGATGGTAGGGTTTAGCGCAGTGATCGCCGGCCAGGACGATTTCTTAATCCTATTTTCGTTTCACGTCCTCCAAACCAGGGAGTCTTAATACGTTTTCTTTGTTTCTTTCTTGCTTGCGAGGGAATATACTGTAGTAGCCTGTAGACTACTCAGTTAGCGGTGACGGCTGCTGTTACATGTAGTAGGTTGCGCCCTCTAACCAACGCGGAATGGTGACGATGTTGTTCCTGCCGTCGATGTTGGTGTTGATGTTGGTAAATGTTGAGAGGTGTTATGACTTAAGGCTGCTTGCTTGCACGCTTAGCCGTTCGTCGTGCTGTGGTGTAGTACAGCTGCTGGGACTATTGTGGGGTAGGCCTGAGACTCCACATACTGATTAGACCGCACACTGCTGCTCGCGAAACACGACTATTGTCGACGGCGTTCTGCTCGCTGTTCTTAGACGAGCCTTGCTCCTACTACCACAATTTTATCACACCTGTGGACAGATGCCAGGTACCACACCCGGTCGTGTGCTGGGTGTGGTAAGCACGGCACCATCGATGATCACGTTCGACTACGTATAAGTCAGCGGTAGACTGCTGTCATCCTTGCTGAAGGTTGCGCCGGGGTTCGAATCTCGACTGGTGTCTTTATTACGCGCGGAGATTTTGCGTTTCGATTCTTCTTCCGTCGCTGAGACTTCGAGAGCGCGCGATGGCAGACTTCGAAGCAAATACGCGACCAGCAGTGGGAATGATGCTGAACCCTATCATGCGCGATGAAAAACGACGGCACGAATGTACCGGGGGGCAGAAGGGACGGTACCTACTTGTGACCACGGCTTTTCCAGGAGGCCGCTGAGGGTATACCTCCTACACTAATACTATTGAGCTGGGAAATAAAAGGGACGGCTAGGTCCAAAAAAAAGGGAGGGTATAGTAGGCTCTACGCCTAAAACTCTAGAGCTGCTGGATGGAGCTGTCCATGATAGAGATCTGCGAGGAAGGTCGAAAACCTAGGACGTCTATATAGGCAGCGCGAATGGTGACTCCAATCAATTGATTTGCACCAACCTCCACTACTATGTCGTTACTGCCATGGGGATCAATGTCATGGTGTGACGCGAGCCGGGAGGCGGGGGGGGTGTAATTGTGGTAATCACTTTTACTTTCCACCTCTAACGGCCTTCTCGTGAATAGTTTAAGCCGTGGTCACAGGCGTTACCCCCCCCCCCCTCCCGGTGTTTTGCGTTATTTTTTATCGCGCGTACGAGTAGGGTTCATATCGCGCTCAGGATTCAATATTTCCACTTATTTACTGGTGGTATTGTATAAATCCATAATCCATAATCCGCTCAAGACCAACCGCATCGATTGACCTTGTTGATGAGCTGACGGAAGGTCCGCGGTGTTGTTTATCCCGCTGACGGCCCTGTCTGTGTGCGATATACGCTGCCATTGCTTGATGCGAATGTACGTATGGGACCGAAGGCGGAAAGATGTGTACCAGGTGTATACACTTGGTTTCTGCTTCACGAAACATTCGTTTGCATTGATGATGATAATAATAATGGCGTTCTCACACTACAGGTAGCTCACTTCCCTGAAATCCTGCCTGTGATCACAAAACAGGCTGCAACAAAAATGCATCTCGATGGGAGAAAACAAACAAGTGCGAAATGCACGGCAGTACCAGGACGTAAGGGAAACGGTACTAACGAGCTATGGTATACCATCCCGTATCACTTTGCAACCAAATAACATCAGGAACGGTCCGTGGTATTATACTATATGTACACCCGAGAAAAAAAACAAGAAACAAAAACACGAAGAGGGTAAAACAAGTATATTATGAAACCTCTGCTCCATACGGGAGGACGGGGGATGGTGGGAGTACACCCCGCGGCTGACACCCACACCCACACTCCTCACGCCCCTCTCCACGCGTGCCTTCGGCAAAATGAGTACTTACCCGCCTCGGCTGCTACCGCACGCAAGTAGCCTCCAAACTTTTAAAGCTCTACAGTGCAAACGCTTAGTGTGGATCATTTGAAACATTATCTACCTAAGTCCGGGTTTGTTTCCCTTGATGGGGCAAACGAGGACGCAATCGGCATCGTAGCTCGAGTCTTTTACTTTGGGTGAACATAACCGTGAAGGTACAGCATACCTGATAACGGCAGCGCCCCGCCCGGTGAAACTGTCTTCCGAGGCGACGTGTCTACTCCAACACAGGTTCTTCATAAAAAGTGTTTTGAACACAAACGCACACAGTGTGCCTCGCTCCTTAAGCACCGAATGATCGGCGGAGGAAAACGGAAAACTGAGCTACTGATTCGTCCACCGATGCTGTGCTGCCTTTTATCGCCATGTCGTCTCCTAAAACAAACATGTTGATTAGTTCACACGAGTCCAAGCCCTCACCTAATTAAGTAATTAATTGCATCCATCCATACCCCCGATTGCTATCACATTTTCACGTTTGTGAGATCGATCCCGATCAACTGCTGATATCAAGATTCTATACTTTTTTTTTCAACTTTAGCATGACAGGCTTTTAACTCATTTACGTTCCTCAGGGCGATGCGCGCAATAGGCTGCGGAACTCAGTCCTGTATGCAGTACGGTGAGCATTGGAGGCTCCGAGCCATCGTGCTCATATAAAGGAGTTCCCTCTGCTTGCTATCACTGCCATCGCCGCATTCCAACGACTCGCCCAACAACGCCGCAGGATGTTATCTGCCCGTGCTGGTTGTCGAAGTCTACACTGCAGTATTGTAGAAACCACGAACATCCATGCAAAGCGACTACTTGTCAACATACATAATACCCACCCAGCGGTTGCCGCCTTCCGGGGTGTGCCTCACGTGCGATCCCTCCGCGGCTATGTTTGCACACCCGCCGCCCCCTATGCAACGAACAAAGCGTGGCGCCAATTACGAATATCGTCATTCCTCTCAACCGCCTTTACTCCCCGTTGCTTTCCAATGTCCCGTTTTGTTTTCGCCACAAACTTCCTCGACCCTTAAGCAATCATTGGCTGTCGCTTGTCCGCAGTGTACCCGTTTCCGTTTGAGTTAGCGGAGACGCCGAGCAAGCTAGCTAGCCGGGGCGATTCACGACGCACGACAATACCTCCCCTTTTCGACAGTCTCTCGTCTCTGAGGCACACCCACAGGCGGGAAAACGAAGTCATGAACCATGGAAATATGCCGCCTCTCGCAACAACCACCATTGGTACAAACAGCGGCTGCAAGAACGACGTAACTCTCTTGGCCCCTGCTCCCCGATCCAAGACGTCCGGCATCCGCAGCGACGCGGTGATGTTTCAGCAACAACTGCATGCAGTGGTACTCGATAGAGATGGGCATTGTTGACAGAGCTGCTATACAGTAGCACAAGCTCCCTACCCCCCCTCACTAATACACACCCCTACCCCCCACCACCGATAATATGCACTCACCGAGAACATCGATATACACACGCCCATGAGGAATCAAACCATAACACATAGATCGACCACTTCACAGCCTTAACCAAGAGACTTAGTGCCAGCCTAAGCAACCTCCACACTGGTGCTGGCAGACAGCCACTCTTGCACGGCGATTACCGTAGAAGACTTGCTGGCGCAGAGCGCCCTACGTCGACGTCAGCTGCCCAAGAAGAGGAAGCATGCGGCGGGTATCGTCGGGTAGCGCTCTAGCATCGTAGATAACGAATACCTCACCCTTCCTCGTCGAAAATGGAAAGTTTTTTAACGTCTCATTCAACTTAAACGGGCTGCCCCCACGCCTGGGCGGCTTTCAACCTGTTCTCCAAGTCCGTTTTAGCCCGAAAGAACGCCTCCTTCGTCCTGTGCACCTGAGTTGTTAGATCGTGGGGGCAATGCGAGGGGTGGGGGGTAGCATTTCTTTACCGCCCCTTCTTCCGAGTGTGGAGGATCCTGGTTACTACCACGTCTGGGCCTGAGGAACAGCATGTCTACTGCGCTTCGCTAAGGCATGGTCTACTGGAATCAGTGGGAGAAGAGCCGGATTGCTTCCGAGCTTGAATCGTTAATGCTGAGTACAGCGTGCACTCTAACATTAAACGCATTCTCTCCGCGCAGAGGATTAACAATTTGGATCCTTCTTGTTTTCGCGCGCTTTTATGTTTGAATGCAATTCGCGGGGACGATTTAAACGAGGCCCAATCCTCTCGACCTCCGGTGCTCTTGTTCTACTCGCCTGGTTTAGCGCTTGCTTCAGGTCTTGCGCCTTCTCCGAGGTCAAGGCGACGGTCTTCGAACAGTCGTTGAGCGAAATCGTGCTGATTTCTTCCATCTTCCTTAATGCCTGTTTGTGCTCGAGCTTGGCGACCGCCTGGATCGTTTAACGACGGGGGTGCGGTCAATGGGGGTTAGCCGACTGACCCGGGCTGAGTTTTTGAGCCTTTTTTGGTTCGTGTCTTTCGCGAGAGAGTGGGGGGCTGAGTTTTTGAGCCTTTTTTGGTTCGTGTCTTTCGCGAGAGAGGGGGGGGGGCTTCAACGCGAACTGTGTTTTCCTTGTGGTCGTGTGCGTTCTGAAGGACTTTGATTCCCGGTAGACAGGCTTCGCGGTGGGAAACAAACGAAACGCCTATGTATTTCTTTGCCAGCCAGGTATATGCGTAGAGTTCCTTTCTCCTCGGTCCCCGTACCCGTCCTCTTCCCTGACTCACCTCCTTTTCTCGTAAACCCGATATGCACGACGTCCGCAGAGCACCCTTGCGGAAAGCCTTCCGTTCCGCTCGCCGCGTATACGCGCTATGGCGACGGTTACGGACGCCCCGGGCTTTTGGGGTGCCCAACATCTCGTCCTTCTTCTCCTCCTGGGCGTTCTCGCTCTTGGTTTGTTGCCAAGACTCCTTGGCGTTTCTTGAAGTACTAACTTCCGAGCGGGATGAGGCGAGGCGGGGTTTTCGGCGTCCGATGGGCCTCGCCTCCAGGGAAGGTTTAATGTCTCGGCGCTCGGACGCCCGCCGCCGCAAATTTCGCCGCGTCTCTACGCACGGTTTGGTAACCTCTGCCCCTGTTGTTCGAACTGACGGCGTCGAGGACTCTGACGCCTCGTCCAGAATTGCCGACCCTGCCGGCCCTGCCGGTGCCGATCCCGGTGTTGGCCCCGGTGCAGGCCCCGGTGCAACGCAGTGGAGAGCCGGCGCGCTCCCGGCGGTCGTTCCGGCCGTCGTCGACAACGGCGCAGTCGAAGGGAGAACTGGTGAGACTCGCGTCATGGAGAACCCCGGCAACGTCGGTGCACGTGTTGCGTTGTTAGCGGAAACGTGTCGGGATGTGCAGCGGTTAGCACCTGTCGCCGGCTGTGGCTGAGGAACCGATGTAGGCGGGGCTGCTCGTGCTGCTGAGGCTGTTGGTGTTTCTTCCTTGGCTGATGGTGCTGCCACGTCCACTGACGCAGCTGCCACAGAACAAGTCTTCAGCCCGACCCCGGGGCCCATCATCTGAGTAGTAGAAGCGACCACTGGGGCGAGCTCCGACCTGTCTCGCTCCCCTTTGCCAGACAATTCCACTGCTTCACGCCCCACACATTCCTCAAAGGCTGAGCTAATACCTAATGCCGGGGCCAAACGAGGGGCCATGGGCTGTGCAGGGTGGCCGGGAGCCGGCGCGCTCCCGGCGGTCGCTCCGGCAGTCGTCGGCAGCGGCGCCGTCGAAGGGGGAACTGGTGAGGCTCGCGTCATGGAGAACCCCGGCAAGACCGGCTCACGTGTTGCGCTGTTAGCGGGGACATGTCGGGATATGTAGCGGTTAGCACCTGTCGCCGGCTGTGGCTGAGGAATGGGTGTAGGCGGGACTGCTCGTGCTGCCGAGGCTGTTGGTGCTGCGTCCTTGGCTGATGGTGCTGCCACGTCCACTGACGTAGCTGCCACAGAACAAGTCTTCAGCCCGACCCCGGGGCCCATCACCTGAGTTGGAGAAGCAACCACCGGCGCGAGCTCCGACCTGCCTCGCTCCCCTTTGCCAGACAATTCCACTGCTTCACGCCCCACACATTCCTCAAAGGCTGAGCTATTACTAAATGCCGGGGCCAAACGAGGGGCCATGGGCTGTGCAGGGTGGCCGGGAGCCGGCGCGCTACTGACGGTCGCTCCGGCCGTCGTCGGCAGCGGCGCAGTCGAGGGGGGAACTGGTGAGGCTCGCGTCATGGAGAACCCCGGTAATACCGGCGCACGTGTTGCGTTGTTAGCGGAAACGTGTCGGGATGTGCAGCGGTTAGCACCTGTCTCCGGCTGTGGCTGAGGAACGGGTGTAGGCGGGACTGCTCGTGCTGCCGAGGCTGTTGGTGCTGCTTCCTTGGCTGATGGTGCTGCCACGTCCACTGACGCTGCTGCCACAGAACAAGTCTTCAGCCCGACCCCGGGCCCCATCACCTGAGTTGGAGAAGCAGCCACCGGCGCGAGCTCCGACCTGTCTCGCTCCCCTTTGCCGGACAATTCCACTGCTTCACGCCCCACACATTCCTCAAAGGCTGAGCTAATACCTAATGCCGGGGCCAAACGTGGGGCCACGGGCTGTGCAGGGTGGCCGGGAGCCGGCGCGCTCCCGGCGGTCGCTCCGGCCGTCGTCAGCAGCGGCGCAGTCGAAGGGGGAACTAGTGAGGCTCGCGTCATGGAGATCCCCGGCAATACCGGCTCACGTGTTGCGTTGTTAGCGGGGACGTGTCGGGATGTGCAGCGGTTAGCACCTGTCGCCGGCTGTGGCTGAGGAACCGATGTAGGTGAGGCTGCTCGTGCTGCTGAGGCTGTTGGTGCTGCTTCCTTGGCTGATGGTGCTGCCACGTCCACTGACGTAGCTGCCACAGAACAAGTCTTCAGCCCGACCCCGGGGCCCATCACCTGAGTAGTAGAAGCAACCACCGGCGCGAGCTCCGACCTGTCTCGCTCCCCTTTGCCAGACAATTCCACTGCTTCACGCCCCACACATTCCTCAAAGGCTGAGCTGATACTAAATGCCGGGGCCAAACGAGGGGCCATGGGCTGTGCAGGGTGGCCGGGAGCCGGCGCGCTCCTGACGGTTGCTCCGGCCGTCGTCGGCAGCGGCGCAGTCGAAGGGAGAACTGGTGAGACTCGCGTCATGGAGAACCCCGGCAACACCGGCGCACGTGTTGCGTTGTTAGCGGGGACGTGTCGGGATATGTAGCGGTTAGCACCTGTCGCCGGCTG